>MNCI01002011.1:221867-306706 GCA_015680685.1 Gnetum montanum | reverse complement strand
GCAAAGTTGGCTGAATCTCTTTAAAGTAAGTCATTTGTAGTTTACACGCAACACAATCATTACAGTTCTCACAACCACACGTCGCAACAGCACACACACATACTCACATTAACTACTGAGTTTATTTAGAGGTATCTGGGCCTTGGTGTTGCCAGAGACCAGCAGGCACCTAAATCCTGTTCGAGGACACTCGTTGGCGGTCGCGTCCCAAACGACCGCCAACACATAGGTTGGGTCTTTATTGGCTTCGGCTATGTCTTGGATGCTCTTCGTTTGGGCGAAAGCCTGACTGAGAAAGCATGGGGCTAGGCAGTATAGCTTGGGCCCCTTGAAGATAGCCAGCAAATGAGTGTCCATGATAGGCTCACGGATCTCATTCAAGGTAGCGCTCCATCATTGTATAAACTTTTGCATTGACTCTAGTAGGTCTTGCTTAATGCCCATCAACTAATCCAGCATGACTTCAGGCTTCAAGTTATACTTGAAGCGGTTCACAAACTGGGTCAGCAGCTCCTCCAGTGTTGAGATGGAGGCATGTGGAAGTGCACGGTACTAGTCTAAAGATTTTCTCATTAGAGACATAGCAAAGATGCGAATAATAGTGTGCGGCCACTACTGCAACAACAAAGATTCAGATCTAAACATGACTAAATGGGCGTTAGGATCACCCTCCCCATTGTATTTTGTGAAGTGGGGAAGTGGCATCCCAGGGGGTAATGTGAGCATGGGAATGGCTGGGTTGATGGGGTCGTCATGGTAGAAATCCATGACCTTCACTATGTCGAAACCGGCGGCTTTGAGATGTTTAATCTCTTCAGTGAGGATCTGGATAAGTTGGAACGCTTGATCCAGACCCGGAGACGACGTAGACGATTGTGGGGTTGTAAGGGCAACCATCATTGGTGGTGTAGTAAAGACAGTAGCCTAGCTCATAGGGGGTGCCATTGGGGCTACCCTTGCTAAGGGTGTTACCTGTGAGGTCCACCACCTAGTGGGTGGTGCTGTTGGAGCAGCGGCCGCTGGTGGTGTTGTATGGTTAGTCATTTGCGTGAGTGATGGGATGGGCCACAATCTCGCACCTGGTTGTGACATCTGCGAGACCTGGTATGCTTGGTGGTAAGGGTAATGTGACATCTGGGAAGGTTGCGAAATAGGGAGTGAAGTGGCTGGGGCCCACCACATGGTTGGGGCTGGGCCTATCGTTGATGGTGGAATAGGTGTAGATAGTGGAATAGGAGTAGAGACTCCATGCGACTATGAAGTAGACAGGGTGTGCACATAGGGCAATGTAGCTATGATCGACGCTTAGTATGAGGATGGGATAGAATGAGGAGGGAGAGTGCCTGGGAATGAAACTGAGGGAGGAGCATGTTGGTACACTGAGGGTGCAGAATGACTGCCCATGGTTGATGAAAATGTAGATTGCGGTGGTGTCATGGTAATCATAAAGGGGGCTAACATAAAAAGTGGGTTTGACCTAAAGACCGTGCTGGGAGGGATGGTCGTAGGGTAAGTCTAGCCATCACCCTTGAATTGGGAGTCTAGGTCTTCCTGTCTATCCTGGAATGCTTCGTGATAATGAGACACCGTATCTCGTTCCCTAGACTTACTAACTTGCATTAGCTAGTCTAAGAACCACTGATACGTTTCCGTCAGGGGGATGGTAACATCAAGGGTAGGGATAAATTCCCTCCCATTCTGATGAAGGAACTCGAAGTTGTATTTGTCCTCGAGTTCTTGGCGATCCAGGGGCAGATTTGCCTGGATCTTTGTGTAGAGGAAGTTGTAAAAATTTGCGTCTTATGCCAGGAATTCAAGTGACAGATGTTAAATCCTAAGAGACTGGCATGGCGCTAGCATTGGGCTAGGTGGCTGCTCAGCACCTATGGTGCTTTGAGCCAAGAAAGGAGCCTCAAGGCTCAAGGTGGAAACAGTGGTTGTTGGCGGAATCATTTTGCGTGATAAAAGAGGAAGTCGCAAACGAGAAACACGAATATTAATAGGCAATCGGAGGCTTTTCGTCCTGCCAGGTTCCAAAGGAATCATCGTAGTGACTAGTCTGCATTACACAATGTGTAAACAACTACAAAAGGATGTCATGTTTATGCTAGTGGATGATGGGATATAGAGAGCATGCAGGACTACCCGTAAAACATAGAAATGGTAGCAAAAAGGCCCTCCTTCTAATGCTAGAACCTATAGCAATTAAAAACATCTATGGCTGGAACACCGAGAGGTTGCCGGGCGAACAGTGTAACCTTAGATCTGTGCGAGGGTAGTGCTGGAGAGAAATGGAAATGGGGCGCCCTAAACGGTCTGGTTGATCAAAAAAGGACTTAATAGGTGTATCTTAACCTTTTGTAAACGTTTGTTTTAGAAACGATGCGTGAAAAATAAATCGATGATCAATAAATGAAAGGTATTGAAAATAGAGCAAAACACAATGATAGTGAGTGAATAGCAAAAAAAATTTGGGTGAGAGAGTGCATCGCCCCAAAGGTTGTGAATTTGATCCTTTGCCTTGCTGAAAGGTGTACAAAAAGTTATGCCATACTAGAGAGACATTGCTTATACCAAACAGTATAGTCATAGGCCTTCTACTTGCTACTTTTTTTGCTAAGATGCCAAAATGCTCTACTCACAAAGGGATGTTTGGAGCCAACCAGGGAACTCAAAGGTAACTAGAATGCTCAAAAATGCCAACTATGCTATTCAAAAGCCAACTGCACCAAAAAGACAACACCCTAAGCATTGTTTGTGGGGGTATTTATAGGGCCAGGAGCAAGAGAGAAACATGGTCTGGATGCCACGTGTCCTGGGCCCCACAAGGTGCTAACATGTCCATACTGTGTAGGTGTGTGATGTCGAATGTGAACTTTGTTACGCTGTGACCATACTGTTGAAACTGCATATGCTAGAATCCAGTGTGCTAATAATGTAAGCAAAATGGAGCCTATGCTTTAGGACTACGTCTTCCCTGCTCTTACAAGCAGGGTCAAGCTTAGGAATAATTTTTTGGGAGTTGACCAGCGGTGTGCAAAATGAAGTAAAATTGCTAATTTTACCAAGGAGATGCCAGAGTGAGAAAGATTGTTGCCAACAAGTTCTAGAGCTACCCAAAGATATCTTGATGCTTCTGTGGCAGTGTTGCACTACTCACGCTATTGAGCACATTAGCGTAGCGTAAGTAGCTACTTGCTACATTGTGTTACACTACATAGCGTAGCCACTGGCCTTGACAGAAATTTGTATAGGAGCCAAAGAGCATTTGTCTGAGGCTTGGTCAGGAAAACAATTGCAACTTTTATCCTTCATGCCGGCGAGCCTTCGGACTTTCTGAATTCATGTTTGAAACACTTTTTTTTTTGTTTTTGCATTGTTGCTACACTATGCTACACTATGTGGCGTAGCATAGCATAGCAGCCAGTGTATCATGCTTCCTTGTTCAATCCACCATTTTCTAGTAAGAAACTTTGCTCAAGGCCTAAGGGCTAAGTGGGGTAACTAGTTTTGGAGGTCGAAGTCTTGCTAAAGTGTAGTCTTCTTATTGGAATCACTTCGCAAGATGGGATTTTTTGCTTTGCCTTTGCTACACTATGCTATGCTGCATAGCGTAGCACCTTGTGTTGGTTGAATCCTGACTTGTCTTGCAATCATTTTGTCAATTTTCACTTAGACGCTTGAGCGGTTATCTTTCAAGGCTCGCTATGCTGCACAGCGTAGCAAACTTCTTCACTAGAAAACTTGCCAAACTATTTTTCTCATCCCAAACACTTTCAAAAACTCCTAGCATGGTCTCTAGGTAGACTGTCAGATGGGTCAATTGTCTAGTTGGGTAGGCTAGAGAGTCCAACGGGCCTGTCAACCCTGGAGATAGAAAACTTACTAGACTGGAAAATCTATCCTCAGTGCCTACACTTTCCTGCTGAACTATCATGACGCTACACTTGTGGAAGTCCTTGGCCAAATTCCAATACTCTGCTGAAGCATGAGGGTGCTGAAATTTTATGGTGTTTCAATAGCCATAAGTGTTTATGAGAGCTTTCTGGGATTGTTCATTGTGCGATCAAGTTGGTGATAAGGGTACTACTACCTAGGAGGTGGCATCTCCCACGACTATGGATGTTGCCACTACTGGTACTGCTCTTGAGGTTAAGGTGGTGCTCCATGCAGATAGTAAGCTTGTTGGTGGAATTGCTACTGATAGTTTCCTTGTGGATAAGGTAACCTCTTGGGTGTTTGCTATTTTACCAATCTAGGATTTAAAGCATACATCCTAGATTCTTGTAAGTGTGACAATACAGAGCAACATCTCTTGGGATGTTCATATTGTCAGATGTCACATCCCTCATCATCATATTTTGAATTTGCAACCTCCTCTACTACCATCCTTATCTTTGCAATATTCACTTTCAATCTTCTTTTTCTTCCTTTATTCATGACCACTGCAACCTTGATTTCTACGTTTCTCTACAATATTTAGAGTAGTTTGGAACTTTTTATCTAAGGAGTCCCACATCTTATCAACCTTATTCAATATTTTAGTAATAGATTTTTGGATTAGCAAGGTTTTCCTCTGCACGATTTCATCAAGTGATGCATTCTCCTCATTCTCATAGAAATGGACCTCCCTCTTACGAATGAAGGGGTCTCTATTGTATTTCTTTGTACTTTTCCATTTTTTTTGTTCTTTTTCCTCTTTGGACACTTGCTCAATAAGCCTTTAAATCTAATGAACCCTTAGCTTAGGAAGTATTCCTTGGGCATAGACCCCAAGGGTTCTCATTTCAGTTTTGAGCCCATCTATGGTGTGGTGTAGTTGATCGCACTGAGAGTATCCATGGCCTAGACATTAGTGCAACAAAAAGTAGTACTTGCCCATGGTTGCATCCAAGGACTCTTAAGTACCTTGGTTCCACCCCTAGATTTGCATCCTCAAAATGAACACTCTTGAGTATGTTTGGTATTTGTTGTTGAACAGCTCCAACATTGTACTCCATTGCTGAATAAATTTTGATTCCAAGGATTGGTACCAACTTTCTGCTTCCTTTATGAGTGTCCTTGGGAATAGTTTCAGCTTTTACCATTCATTCTCCACATTTTGCAAGGCATAAGCATCATGGAAGGCTTGCAAATGATTCTGTGGATCTAAATTATATCCCCCTCAAACCTATGGATATTGTTGATATCTTGCCATTTAATGTAGTTATCCTTCAAGTTGGTGGGAATTCTAACCATCTTTGAAATATTCAACATATTCCTAGTAGCTACCACAGGTTCATTATGGTTGTAATGGTCTCTATGGTCCCTATTATGGCTATGATGCCTATGATGAGTCCTGTTGTGCCTTCGTTCTCTATGACACTTATCCCCTACTATTACTTATGCCCTTGGTCCCCGTTGGCTTGGTGGGATCTACGATTGTCCCTATCCTACCATTCATCCCCATCACAGTCTCTACTACTTCTTCCATGATTTTGAGCTTTGCTTCTCCTATCAAAGTTCAAGGAGGAAGATGATGAGGATGATGATGAAGGTAAAGAGAAATAAGAGTCAACACTTGAATGGTGCCTACTACCTCCTCTTCTTCAATTCCTACCTTGATCACCATGTTTATCTTTCTGTTGGTACTTGTCATTGTTCCTACCTCTAGATGAATGGTCATGGATACCATCTTTCAAGACCTCATGATCTCTAGACCCATTCCACCTATCACCAAAATTGTCCATAGTTGACTACAATCGTTGGTTAAGGATCTCCCCATCAAAGAGAGGGGGAGAATTTGGTTATTGAGAGGCACTTGAAAAGAAGTCCTTACCTTCTTTGTGGGTCTACAAAAACAAGCGACTAAGAAATATTTTGCATTTTAAAGCCTCATATCGAGCTTCCATTTGTCGATCTTTCTTCTGTTTGGCTTCTATGGGATGATAATTCCAATCGGCATGGTCTTGAACCTTGTACTCTATGTTATGACTGATAATGCCCAACTTGATGAGCTTGTTTAATAGAATTGTGGGAATGGATCAGTCAAGGGGTAGCACAATGTTACCCTCCATGTCCCTCCATTGTAGTTGCTCATCCTAATGTAGGATGGTGAAATCTAGAGTGTAAGCATTTGGATGAAAATAGAAAACTTTGAACTGTTGGGGCACTTGTGTCTTTTAGCCTTCTTGCCTTTGATTGGATCCTCTTGTGAATGGTGGTCGAAAATCTTTCCTACGAGAGGAAGCCATATTAGTTATTCCTCAGAAAAAATATGCATTTTTTATTAGTATTTATCTTAATAGTTTAGCATTATTTTCCTTTACAACATCATTAAATGTTTTTACTATCTTTGCTATGTAGTGGACTTAGCTAAATAAAGTCCTTTGTAACAGTGCCAATGATGAGCAGCAAGTAGTTCCTACGTTCAACCATATGAATCACAAATGTTGCACTAGTGATTTGGTCAAATTCCATGGACCTTGGTTCCTAAATGCACAAATGAGCAAAGATAATGACTTAGAGACGTGATCATTGTCTTCTTGGCTTCACTTGTGTAAGCACAATTGTATGGTTAAGTGTAAGCCAAGGCACATGGTTTTTATTTATATTGTTATTTCATTTTATTTAATCTAAATGAAAAATAAGAGAAATAATTAAGGATTAACTACTTAACTATCTAATGCCTTAATCTAGCTATCCTAGCACAAGCATCCAAGCGCACTTTCCTTTCACATTCTAGACTTTCTCTAATGCTACTAGGTTACCAAGTACCTACTGTTGGGTGTACCAAATAGCCACTACTGGGATTACCAAGTGTTAAGTGATATGTTCTAAGTGGTCGTACTTATGTGTTGTAATTAAACGAATTATTTAATCAAAGACATTAATGTAAAAATGCATAAGTAATAAGGTGCATAAAGGAAAATATTAATCTATTCCAAGTGTTGCAAGGAATGTCAAGAATCTCATCTTTATTGTCAGTCACATCAATGTGTGCAGGCACATAATGCTTGAATAAAGAATCATACAATCCTTAAAATCCTACTACAAGTGCTCAGAAAATATTCTAACTCTAGGTTAACAAAATTGCAAGACTTCAGCTATGCTATGGACATAACATGCCATAAATGTAGTGGATGCATGCATTTATATAGGCAAAGATAGACACTGTGTTGACGTATTTGCATTGACGCATGCTCGTCGACATAGCCCATAGAGTGATTAATCAAATGGTAAAATTAAGAGTTTATTGCTTCTTCCCTTGACATCCCAAATTATTCCTCAATCAATATATGTAAACTATTGATCACTAGCACATTCACAGAACATGATTACTTTCTAACGTAAATCAAAAATACATAAGGACTCCAACTTCTCTTTCATTTACAATGAAAAGATATCTATACAAGCTTTACAACATTGACTCATTCAAGCTTTGAACTTCTTAGAGTAGGTTCTAAAATGATGTGTTAAAATAAATATAAAACTTAATTAGAAAAAGAGCCATTTAATAATCCAAAATGGCATAGTTCTAGGATAGAAGGTATCACACAAGAAAATAGAGGTAAATCTAGGATAACATTAGAGTAACCTAGAATATTAACCAGATGTCATAAATAGTTAAGGATGTTGGATCATTTCTTAATTACATAGGGTATTATTGAAGATTTATTAAGAATTTTTAAAAAAATGCAAAACCACTTATAGAATTGACAAATAAAGATGCACTATTTTAGTGGTTAGAAGAACGTGAAAAAACATTTGAGTTTCTAAAACAAAATTTAGTTGAGATTCAAATCCTTAGAATTCTAAATTAATCAAGTAACTTTCCACATCATGGCTAATGCTTCAAACTATGCATTAGAAGTAGTGTTAACCTAATTAGATGATTAAAAGAGACCATGTTGCATACATTGTGCTAGTAGAAGCATTATAGGGATATAACTTAACTATACCACTACAAAAAAAGAGCTTATGATCATCGTATATATGCTTGAGAAATTCAGACATTATGTGCTTAGGTAACCAAACTATGTTCATACTAACCATAGTGCAATTTGATTCTCAATGAATCAAACATCAGTTATTCCAAGAGTGATTAGATGGCTTCTCATATTACAAGAATTTGACATCACAATGATTGATAAAAAAGAAACTAAAAATGTTATAGCTGATTACTTGTCAAGACTAAGATGGAATTCTCAAGAGAATGAGGGACCATTGTCAAATTAATTTTTTGATGAAATCTTATTTATAAAGCCAATAATGGTTATAGATTCAGCAACAAAGTCATATATTACTAATTATATGACTTATCTAACTACACAAGAACTTTCTACTAAATCGAAAATAAATAAAAAGGAAATTTTCTTCATAAAGTAAAACCATATATAAAAATTCAAGAAAATATTTATAAGATTTATGTAGATGGTGTAATTTGATGGTATGTTCTAGAGGAAAATAAATGAAGAGTCCTACAAGACACACATTAAGGACCATGTGGTGATGACTATGTAAGAAGCATAACAACACTAAAGCTTCTCATGATTGTCTAGTTCTAGCCTATGATATTTAGGGATGCACATTGATTTGCATAATC
Source organism: Gnetum montanum (assembly GCA_015680685.1). Taxonomy (NCBI): domain Eukaryota; kingdom Viridiplantae; phylum Streptophyta; class Gnetopsida; order Gnetales; family Gnetaceae; genus Gnetum; species Gnetum montanum. Next base: position 298,122 of record MNCI01002011.1, on the reverse strand, counting down.
TTATAAAAGATGTTAGAAAGATGGAGGGCTAATAGCTTGCAATGAAGAACCACAAAAATGGATACAACCATTAGAGCCATTTGATATTTGGGAATTGATTTTATGGGATCTATTACACCAATGTCAAATGAAAAGTTCTATATTATTGTGATGGTTAATTATTATACTAAGTGAGTAGAGAAAGATGTAGTTAAAGATTACATAGCCATAAAAGCTACAAAATTCTTTCAACAACATGTGGTGAATAGGTTTGGAGTATCAAGAACGTTAATCTTAGATAATGGAACTCCTTTTACTAGAGTTACATTTAAGAAGTTAATGTAATGTCTTGGGTTGAATTACAAACCCACTACACCTTATCATCCTTAAGAAAATGGACAATCTAAAGTTACTAATAAAGAGAGTACATACATATTAACTAAAATTATTAGTAGGTATAGGAAGCATTAGAGAACTAAGTTTAATGAGGCTTTAGGGGCATATCAATCGACTTGGAAAATTCCTATAGGGTATTCTCCACATGAACTTGTTTATGAAAAATTACCTACCTTGTCAATTTAGGTAGAAATGAATACCCTAATAAAAACTTGTACACTTAACTTTGATATGGACTTAGCCTAGATAGAATGATTAATAAATCTTAATTTATTAGGCAAGAATCAATTAGTAGTCCAAATATGTAACGAGATTCATGAGAAATACTTTAAATGCTGATATGACACTAGCATTAGAGAAGTTTCTATTAGGTCTAGAGATAATATCATTTACTATAATCCAAATTATGTTAGTCAAAAGATTAAGTTTCAGACTTAATGGGAAGAACCCTATATAGTTTATGTTACATACCAATTAGGTGTCATAAAAATCTATCATCTAGCTAATCCAAAAAAATTAATCATTATTAATATTCAATAGGTCAAACTATTTCATGACTTTTCATCATTAGGAAATTCTATTGTGTGTTCCAACTAAACTACTTCCTATCCGATCTTTTGAGTTTCTACATTTAACAGTAGTAATGATGGTGTAATCTCTTATTCTTAGGCACTAATTAATCTTTTTGTATATTTCTTTCTTTCATTTTTTCTAAAGTTCTTACTATTTTTTTGAATTTTTGATATTTCCTTCATTCTTTAACATATTTTCTATTCTTTAATATTTTTCACAATTTCTTATCAGTTTCTTCATTCTTTAATCTCTTTCAAGTTCTTTATATGTTTTCTTATTATTACAACTCTTTGATTCTTTTACAATACATAATTTTATTGATTTTCTTAATAAAGTATCAAGTAATAAGAAATATGTAGTTGAAATAATAAGAATTTCACTCTAAGTTATCAAATCATTGAAGGAATAACTATATATATAGTGAAACCATATCAACCATCCACTCATTTCTAATAATAAGAGATTCTTACCAAGGACATAATGATATTTTCATGTTAATAAAACTAAAATAAACTTGTGATCATTATGCATGGATGGAAAGGTGAAGAACCAAGGGGGAATGAAATGGGTGTGACATCAAGGGGATTTGTAGATTCTTTAAAGCTACTACCATGAGTCTTATTATACTATGAACTTGTATTATTTACTTTTGTTCTAACACAAAATGGAATCATGTTCTAAAATAAGTATTGCCTTGCTATGTCACTTGAAAAAGATGTTACCCATGACTGAAGGTAGTCCTATAGTAAGGTTAATGGTGTAACACATAATTGAATACATGCAGCAAAAATTCTTAGGGGTTCCATTGGAAATTCATGTTACCCATGAGTGCACACACTACTTTGTCCAATGGCCAAGTCTTCTTTAAAATAAATACTTAATTAATAAATAGCTTCCTTGTTCTTCATTATCAAGTACTGATATTTCTTGTAGTTGTGATTGTCTTATGGTCTTAAGTTATGGGATAATATAATGTGATGTCATTGGTAAGTGGTATGAACTTAGTTTGGATCTTGGAAGGATAGGCTAATGATTTCTTTAATCATACATTAGACATAATTCATTATGCTCATGGTAAAACACCTCATGTTTCATTTTTTGCAATCCCTGCGACTATCACTCCACTTCACTATTATATATAATTAGAATCTGATGGTTTTGTATATCATAGTATTATTTTCTTATCGAAACAATACTAACATGTGTGTTTTAGAAGATAGGTATGATTTACATTCAACTCCTTGAGTGTCCATGAATATTTGTAGGTGTGGTTATACAAGGGTATTAAGAATAGGAGCCTACTTTGGGATCCACTTTTATAACTCTTATTTTTCATATTTGATGACCAACTCTACATCATCTTGTAGCTCCTAGATATTTTAGAAGCATCATTACTTCTCTACATGCTAATACTCATTCACAGTAATTTTTGATCACATCATCTTCTAAACTCTAGTTGATTTACCTTGTTCAAACTCCTTAAACAACATTTTGACATCAAAATTCCATATTCTAGACATCATCTATGATCAAGAACCCTTTAGAATATCTAAATACCTTCTAGGAAACTTACTTCATTAATTTTTTTCATGAAAATTAGTAAAACATTTAAAAATTTCAAAGGTAATATTGTAGATACGATATCACATCTCTTACAATATTACATCAATGATGTTGCATCTACAATATCATTCATATAAAGATATATGTATTTGCACTGATTGTTAGAATTTTTTTTTGACATTTTACACAAGGGAAGTTCAAGCCGTTTTCCTATTAGAGAACCTTCTAAGCCCCATATTTTTCTCATTACTTATCTTGTTTGACTCATTCTTGAATCTTTTTGCTCCTTTAGTGAGCATCTTAATCATGGGGAAGGACATTGCATGTAATTTTGTGAATTATGTGAATTTTTTTAACATCTAGAAGTTTAGTTAAGCGTAACTATTATAAATAATAATGATATTTTAAATAGACCTAAGTCACTAAACTTAACATTTTTTAATTAATCATTCTAACACTTTTAATAATGAATCAAAGATAGTGATAGATAATTCAAGAGAAAATTATTTTTGATTGTTAAAAAATTATTTCGTTGATGTTTTTTTTGAATTAGAGTTTTTTTATGAATTGACAAATTTTATAAACTCTAAAATCCAAATTAAATAAGATCGACTGTGTATAATGATTTTGATCAATAGGGAAATTTGCATAAGTGGAAGTTGATGTTCCACCTACTCTAAAGTAACGACAATGCCTCACACTCTCCAATGAGTGCTTATAGGTCATTCAAGAGAAGTCTATCATGTCCATGATACTAGTGGAATTGAATTTTAGTCCATTCATGGAGTAGACACTTGTAGAGGTTCACAAATAACTTCAAGTTTTACCTCTCTAGCTCATCATTTCAAGTAATGATGAATGGTATTTAGGAAAAGTCCATCAATTTTGGCATAACAAACAAACAAGATGATGTAATCATTAAGATTAAGGGTGTGAAGGTGCCATATTCAATCAAAGCTATTGCTAGGACATTGAATTTACTAAACATCAAAGCCAACATTGCCTAAATTTTTACATGATTCAAGAGAAATGTAAGGAATGTAAGGTTGCAAAGAACATATGGGACTATTGAAAAAAAAAATACAATGGATTATTTATTGTAGAGAAGATTTATTTCAAGATTGTGATGTATGATATTTTTCCAACTAAGAGGCTCAAAAACATTTCTACCTATGCTGCCAAAGGAAGTGCCATACTAATGGAAAAGTTTTAGGAAAACATGGCTCGCTTATTATTTCTATAAATTTAGAGGAGATTTGAGAAAAAGAAGATAGGGAAACCCACTCTTCTATTTCCTAGTGTTATCAAAAAATTATGTAGATAAGCAAGAATTTTGGGTTACATAAATGATGTTCTCTAAAATTCTGAAAATGCATCATACATAGAGATTTCAAAGCTAGTGCCACCTAAGAAGGATGAAGTAGAAAACAAGTAGCACTAAGGTTGTAGTAGGATCAACATGAGTTGCAAACATTCTAATCATAAGAATAGAATAGGTAGGATCCAATGGGTCAATCCTAGCTACAAAACAAGTAGAACCAAGTCCACTACTAGCATAACAACTTGATTATAGGCCTTCTCTGAGTCATTTGCAATAGACTGTAGAAAGAATTAGTTAGTGGTAGTAAAGGATTGTCTAGTATGTATAGAGTTAGAGATAATCAAAGTAGACTTATAGTATCAACAAGACCCATTAGAGGTCAAGGTTGTAGTAGGAAAAAGGAAATGATGATTGGGCACAACAAATCTCTAGGGATAATGCATTGTTTTAAGTGGTGTTAGAAATTAGAGAAAAAGTCACTGTGGTGGAAATGTAGCACAAAGATGTAATAGGAGTAGAAACAATAATTACTAATCATATCAAGAAGTCATTTAATGTTCTTATTCTATCATTGGCAAATGTTTCTTCTGCCAATGGTGTACAAACATTAGTTGGAATATTGAGAATGAAATTCATGCCCCCTACATAGCACAAAGATGCATTAGAGATACTACAGTAGATAGGAAAAGTCATCTAAAATATTTTTGATATCCTTAGGCATATCACTACAGTGTAGTTAGAATTAATATCCACAAAGAAAAATTGGTCATGGTAGAAACAAGGATGCAACACATAGAGAAAAAAATGCAGAGACTACAAGAAAAATAAGTTGCATTACAAGCTAAAAGGTAGGACCTTTCATGACACATGGCACTAGGTTAGTTATCTTAACTTAGAAGTGAGCAAGTAGATCAATTGATGAAAAGTAGTTTGGAATGCTTCCATTGAAGAAGCTTAGATGTACAACCATGCTAAATTTAATGTTATATTAGAAGAAGAAAATAAGAAAATTACTACAGAAAATATTAGATTGATAGATATAAGAAAATAGAAGAATATTCTTGAAGAAAAATTCATTAGCTGAAAGAACAACTTACCAGAGTCAATCTAGACATGAGATAATTAACCCACGAAAATAGAATCCTATTAATGGAGGAAGTATGCATAGTTAGAAAGAAGTTAGCTATTGAAATTAGAACATGGAAAAATAAGACTAAAAAGCACAAAAGGCTCAAGGAAGACTTTAGAGATCAGATGGACATGTATAAGTAGATCAATGAAAAGGAAATCCAGATGGCCAAGTCTAAGATTAGTTCCATTACATAATAGATACCTGATTTGCAACCCATCTTGGATAGTATTGTCTTGGTCCACTAAGATGAGCTTAAGAATAAAGATATAAAAATAAGAGATTTTATTAACTACATGGGCTAAGCAAATCTACACCATGTTATCATGGCCATGTTGATAGTAGGATGTTTCAAGTTATTTGGTGATCCTAGCTTTGTAATGAAGCATAAGTTTTTTAGAACCAATATGATTGTAAGTTCATCAATCAATTCTCTCATCATTTATTATAATCTTATACTAGAAGATGGGAGTTATTATCATTTACTCTTCCAATAGGCCTTGATTCCTTATGGTTTACTTATTGGAGTAAAGTTGGAATTTGGATATATCATTAGTAGGGACATAATGTCTGACCATACCAAAGCTCAAACCTTTTAGTATCCATTACTAATTGGTCTTATCATCAGAAGTACAAAGATTAAAATCCATGACATGAATATCATCTATGATAAAAAGACTATTATTGAGTATATAGAGAAGAAGGATGAACGCATCAAATAAATAGTAGCTCATCAACATCTCAGGGTACCAAGTCTCATCTCTCCCATTCCTGATCTATTGAAGATCAACTTGGTTTTACCTTGGACAAGGCTTTGTGAGATTTGGTTAAGTCCATTACCAAAATAGAATACAACCTATCTAGATTGGAAAGATAAGTTGAAAGGCTTGAGAGGAGATATACAAACACCTCATAGTAGGAGGAGCTTCCTATGGATCAAGAACTAAGAAGGGGGCTTGAATAAGTTTGCTAATTGAAATCACTATAGACACCAAAATCAAACACAATTTTTACATGATTCTCAACCTTGGGTATGTTCACACTTAGAGGGTAGAATCTATGCACACTTCAAGACTTTGTTGCTTCAGAAATATGGTTCAAAAGGCATTACAACCTTAATAAGATTTGAGTTTTGTTTTGGAGTGTTTCGTCATCATGAAACCATTCAATTCCACAAGGTCCCAACAAGCTCAAAGTATGGTTTAAAAAATCCTATTGATGTATAAATTTTAGATGCACCAACACTGGGAAAAAAACTTGTTTAAGAAGACTATTGCCTAGGGTGCCTCCTGTATGGATACGGAAACCTAAGAATAGTTTGAGCTGGAGAGGGCCATGTGACGTTAAAAAAAGGTAATTAAACTAGAAAATCAGGGAATTTGAATAGGATAATTTTCCTAAACATCAAGACTTCATGAAAATACTATAGGTAACTAGAAAATTTATACTTTTCCCTAGCCCCTACTGTTGCCGCCAGTTTGTGCTGTCTCATCACCATAGATGCCACTGTAGCCAACATTGCTTGTAGCCTACCACACACCCTACTAATGTTGATGCACCATTGTCTACTTGTCTATGTTTGTCAAGAGCTCACCCTCCTATCACATGCTACATAGGGAGGTCGCATGCTGTTGCTGGCTATAGTTACCATGCATTACCATTGTTGTTGTGATTGCCACTGTTATACACCACCAAAGAGAGGAGAGGTTGGCCCCCAATGTGAAAGAGAGGCTGGCCCTAATGCTTTCCCTTTTCTCCCCACCTTTATTCTCCTTTTATAGCAACTCATTTGGTGGTTTTGAATGCCCACATCCCATGTTGGTTTCGGTTACAACCCATTGTTGGTTATTGCAAGCGTAACTTCCACACCGATAGTTACCACCACTCACCTAGCATAATCGCCATCACATCCCACTTCATCCACCGCCTTTGTAACTCCTTCCACTATCACCATGTTCTTTACCATGTTCACCATCAGTTACAACCATGTCCAACATCTTTGCGTAATGCATGTAACTCCCAGCACCACCACCGTTGGTTATGCCACCTCTACGGTCATTACGTAACCCACGTTCTACACCACTCGGACCATTACGTTCATGCCATCATGGTGTGGCAACGTAACTGCTACCATAAGCTTGCCATTATGAATTGAGCCCCAAGATGTGCTTGTAGAAATTAACTTTCTTTGTGCTTGGTGCTAAGGGATTACACTTGTTGATCATGGCCCCGTGCTTAGCATGGGCGATGGTATTAACACTTAGCCCCCAAACTAGAAATTGCATGCAAGTGTAAGGAATAGCACAACCATAGAAATCTTAAAAGGAGATGTAGAAGATAGAGGAAAAAGTTAGGACATAGGTAAGGATTGCCAAAATCAGAACTAGGAAAAGAAGGTTTAGGATTCTAGTAATGACAATGGTAATATTCAAAAAATAGGAAGCATTAATTTTTCAAAAAAGGTAAAAAATAAAGGGGTTGAAGACAAGTGTTTTAAATAATAAGTACAAGAAAATAAAATTTAGGGGAAACAATAGTTTTGAAATAGGAACAAAATAGGATTAAGAATAAGAAAAATGACAACAAAAATTAATATTTCACAAATTGGGAAAACAAAGGCTGAAAAATATCCCTCCTTCTAGTGTCAAAAAGCTATTGATGCATAAATTTTGGATGCACCAGCACCAAGAAAAAAAAACTCATTTGAGGAGACTATTACCTAGGACACCTCCCATATAGGTATGGAAACCTGGGAATAGTCTTAGTTGGAGAGGGCTATGTGGCATTTAAAAAGGAAAGAAAACTAGAAAAAATTAAGGGAATTTAAATTAGATAACTGTATTAAACTTCAAGACTTCATGAAAATATAGTAGATAACTAGAAAATTTAAACTTTTTCCTAGTTCCTATTGTTGCTACTAGTGGTGCCCACTGTTGGGCAAGAAGACCATGATCATCGTTAGAGAGGAAGAGAGAGAGAGAGATATGTTCCACCACTATTGGCCGAACAATTGATGTGTCTACCACTATCATGCTATTTTCCATCATTTGCACACGTTGCAACCACTGAGAGGGAGAGATAGCTCATTCTCACTATGGGAATGTTGCCACCCGTTGGCCTCTGTTGGTGGAAGAGAGATCACCTGCTGTAGTTGCTGATGTTAACCACGCAAGAGCCTACTGCACATGCCACCATTTGCCATGCATTGTCTGCATCACTTGTTGACTACCATGAGTCACATGCCTATTGACCATCTTTGGGAGGAAGGAAAAATAGAACCTCATGCACCCTACAACTTTTGATGCCTATCATGTTATTGCTATCAAAATCTTTTGGCGCATGCCACGCATGTCATTGTTGCTGAAGAGAGAAAGAAGAAAGAACCTTGTTGTAGTTGCTAACTGTTGCTCCATACCTGCACTATCTACTGATGTACCTACAGGAGTGAGGGGAGGTAGAGAGATCTGCTCTGCTATTGATTGCATCGCTTACTATCATTATGTGTTGCTGCTACCATTACAATTCACAGTTCTATCTACCACCATCTGCTAGAAAAGGGAGAAGAGAGAGAGAGAGAGAGATATGTCACTACTGTCCACTTTGTGTGCTATAAGCACGTTATTCATAGCCTTTGTTTCCTAGTGTGCACACCATTCTATCTATCACGCATGTTGCTAAAGAGAGGAGAAGTTGGACCTCGATGAGAGAGAGGTTGGTCCCCAATGTGAGAGAGAGGTTGGCCTCCAATGTGAGAGAGAGGCTAGACCCAATGTTTTTCCTTTGCTACCCACCTCTATTCTTCTTTTATAGCAACTTTTCTAGTAGTTTTAAATGGCCATGTCCCATGTCAGTTTCGGTTACCACTTGCCATTGGTTACTGCAATCATAACTTCCACACCAACAGTTACCGCCACTCACCTAGCATAGCATCCATCACATCCCACTTTTCCCACCACCTTCATAACTCTTGCCACTATTACCATGTTCTCCACCATGTTCTCCATTGGTTACAACCATGTCCAACATCTCTGCATAACACATGTAACTTCCGAAACCACCACCATTGGTTGTGCCACCTTTGTAGCTATTATGTAATCTATTTTCTACACCACCTAGGTGATTACATCCATGTCATCATGACATGGCAATGTAACCATTGCCACAAGCTTGCCATTATGAATCAGGCCCCAAGACATGCTTGTACAAATTAACTTTCTTTGTGCTTGATGCCAAGGGATTACACTTGTTAATCATAGTTCCATGCCTAGCATTGACAATGTTGGCATCAAAAAATCCCATAAACTTTACAGATGTGACCTTCACACTAGAGTGTTTTGTTGTTGTAAAATCACTCAACCCCTTAAGGTTCCAACAAGCTCAACAAAAATGCCTTCCTACAAGAAGCACATGAATTCCGTAGGGCTTATAAGAAACAGGTCAGGAATTAAGGAGAGATTGTAACTCAAATTACAAATTCCTTGCAAGAGGGATCTCAGTAGATACAACACATTACAAATGATGAAACAATGAAGAATAAAGAAAATTCACTTTTGGAGTAGCCAAGGATAGATATTCAATAAATAATTCCTCTCCTTTCTCATGAATTCCACTTTGTTTTATACACTTTGAGCTTTTGAAAATCCCTTGGAATTCATCAAATGGCTATATGAGATGTCTAATTTGAAGTGAATACATCTTTCTATCAACACTACTAATTTTGGAAAGACATCTACCCTTATATGTCTACCCTTAGATGTCTTTTCCAAGAGTTAGACATTTGTTGCCAATGCAAGATGTCTACCTTGCAAGGACATTGAACTTTGAATCATTGCTCTAACATTTTAGCATCTTGATAGTTCCCAAAACATCTTCATTTGGCCTGTATAATTCTCTTGTATCTTGCACTTATCTTGTTATCCCAATGTAGTGAAACACCACCAAATTCGAGCTACAATGTCTTGACTGCAAACTTGCTTAAGTGTCAACATGAGGCCACTTTTTGCAAATTTGTCAAAGTGCTTAGACTACATTCTCTATTTTCCTAGAGCATAGTCAACCTAGTGGAGGGTGTAATTAGCTCCAAAAATTTATTTTTTGCAATTTTTCCTAAGTGTCATTGCGAAGCAAGAAGCTGCAAATTTTTTCCAAGTGTTGGAACTATGCTCTCCACTACCCTAGAGTGTAGTTAGCGCAAAGGCGAGTTTTGCAAATTTTTCTAAGTGTTAAGCCAACCATTGTAGAATTTTATAAGTGCTATGACTACACTCTCCACTACCCTAGAGCATAGCCAAGCGTAGTCAGCATGGAAGACCTAGTTTTGCAGAAATTTTTGTAGTGTTGAGACTACGCTCTTCATTACCCTAGAGCATAGTCAAGCATAGTCAACTAGAAGCCAGTTTCTGCAAGTCTTGAAAAGTTCTAGGACTATGCTTGACCCCAATTGGGAGTGTATTTAGCCTCCCAAAGAGAGCATAGTCAACACATAGTCACTTTTTGCAAAATGTTTCCAAGTGTGGGACTATGCTCTCCCTTAGTCCAAAGCATAGTTAGCTAGAATAGCCTCTAAAGGCCTTCATAACATAGCACCAACATTCACCTTAGCTCTAACTCATCCTTGGCAAGCATACTTAGCAAAAATGTATCTTTTTTGTACCCCTTTCTTGGCCCCAAATTGTAACTACACTTGACCCCACACAAGACAATGGAGAGCATAGTCTCCAAAGTTGCATTTTTTCAAGTACATTGTAATCTTTTCGGTACATGCACATGCAATTGGTATCATAGTCACAGTCTCATGGTCTCATAAATTTTTTTATAGCATAGCAAAGCATAACATCACTAGCCTTAGTGGAGAGCATAGTTGGATGTGACATAGTTCCAACCATCCCACAACCACGTGGTAGTTGATTCACATTTCACGCTAATCCTAGGCCTATAAATACTCTAGCTCTCAATGTTTTTGGGGTTGGAAAATTTGAAGCACATTTGGCATTTTGGCAATTCAAGACATTTGCAAATTTTGGGTTAGCATTTGGCGAGGTTACACACCATCGTAGCTCACCATAGGACACCATGGATGATCGCAGCCCATTGCTCATCGCAGCGGCCAACTCGATAGGCATAGATACTATGGTAGAACTTCAGTCTTCATGGCCAAACACCCCCGAGACTATGACTATGCTATCCACTGCACTTGTTATACACCACATATCTTCTCATCCCTTCTAAAGTTAACTACGCTCAACCCCACTTGGGGTGGTGTTCAGTTCTCTGTTGCTCTCTTTCTTTACATTTCTAGTAGTTTTACTTGCATTTTTCATTGTTCTAATCCATAGCCATGCTTGGGTAGTGGTCCTCACATGTTGGTACCTTTGTTTTGCATTGAAACCCTTGACTACGCTCACCCCATTGACATCACTGACACCTCGAACACTACTTAACACTTAGCATCATTTGGCATCACATTTGGTAAGTTCTTATTTGTTGACAAGACCATTTAGGGCACCTTATCTCCACCTTCAGTAGGCCCTCATGTCAACTCAGGGCCAAACTATGTGCTCGTGGACCCCTTGGCATTCCAGCCACTGATGTTTTTAGTTGCTACATGTAGCTCTTATTTTAAAGTCTTGGATCTTCTTGCCATCTCAATGTAACTCTCATTTTGACTTAGGATTTTCTCTTTGTCCTAATCTAATGTCTTGATACATTTAAGCTTTTGATTGTGCTATTGTCGCTCTCTCATCATGCTCTCAGTCTACCCTTAGACTTGCAAGGCAATACAAATACATTTTCCACATTATGCATTTTCTAGGTTTTTGACATACCAAAAGGTCAAAAATCTACCCATTTTTGGTGATTTCCAAAACTTGAGAAATTGGGTGAGCCTAATACCATAACAATAAAAGCATAAACATTTTCATATAGCAAAATACAATGCATTGGACATATCACAAACCTATCATCAAAGATATATAGTAAAAAGAGAAACATCATATAGTATGCATCTTAAAAAGAGAAACATCATATAGTATGCATGAATAATGTCACAAAATTCTCCTCCATTTTGGACAACACCCAAAAGGATGGGATCATGAAAAGTACCTATCCAAACATCCTTAATAAAGTTTCATAAGGTAAAATTTGATAACATCATATGACAATACCATAGAGATACAAACATTTAGCTAAGGAAGAAAACATGATGGATATTAGTTAAAGAGTACACATCCTTTAGCATTGATTTCATAAGGCTAATGAAGAAAAAACCAAATTTCATTAAGAATTCCCCTTTATCTAATCACAAACAAAGTTAGACATAATGAGGCACAATGAACCTAAGCCTTTTAGTTGATATCCAAAGGTCGAATTTCAAAGTCCGAGCATTGAAGATCATGTATACTATCTTTGAACCAATAAGTCATTAGTAATAAAATATCTCATGATATCGGGATAATCATCCAATATACTTCTCCTTTCATAGGGCTTAAACTTCACAAGTGATCAGAGTTGTATAACAATCCATGCTAACCAAAAATATGCATGAAGATTGTTAATGATACAAATCAAGACACATCATTTGGTCTTCATCTATTCCCAATATTGTGAAAAAGATCATTAAAACTTTCTAAACTCATCATTCAAATTCAAAATATATAACAATTTCATGCCAAGGAGAGTAAATATATGTACAATCAATTATTAAGAAATAGATAAAAAATAATCCACCATCTCCTTATCAAGAAGTTCAAAAACTAACTTATGATAACCATGTTGAGAGAAAATATCAACACATATATAACTTATCATTTATAAGATTACCTTAAAAACCTTACCAAAAGATAGCATGAATACCTTTTCTAGTTCCAAAAAATAATTAAAGGTTCTTGAGAACTCTTTGGTGAGTACTACATAGTTTATACTTGCAATAAGGATCCTAGATACTTACAATGATACATTCTTAGAATATAAAATGTCAGACATGAACCATTAAATCCTTAATATAGTGCTCACAAGTTAATATAACATATAGAGTTCAAGAGCTTTCACCAAGAAAGACAAACTTTAGGTTAAGATTCTAAAAATTAATAAATAAATTTCTTCTTTGATCTTCAAAACATTACCGAATGAATATGTTCATCCTTGTTTGTTTTTTGATATAGGTGCTAGAGATTGGAAGCTTGCAATTAAGATATCATATCTTTGAGAGAATCACTCAATACTTACCCTACATTGATGCTCCACCTGCATATATGTCCCATCTTTTGAACCATCTATTGTAGAAAGTGGTTATCTCCCCTCTAGCCTTTTAGGATCTTCAAGTAATTTGTTTGCAAGGAATTTCTTTCAAGAAGGTCAACAAGTAAAAGATCATAGAAGCATCACGATTTCCATCTATTGTAATTCATTCATTGGAATTTGTACTAGACATCTTGAAAAAATAGTAGATGTCTTGAATGTAGTTGAGATGTCTAATTATTAGAGTAGACATCTATCCTACTAGGGAAAAAATTAGAGATGCTCATGTTAAAGTTTGGAACCTTCAGACACCTCCAAAAAAGTCCCCATCTCCCTTGAAACCTTCCAAACACATCAAAATAAGTTCAAAACATCCCCAAACATGGAAAAACACCACAAGGGTTAGGTGATGTCCTCATCAAATGTCCATAAATTTGCAGTGTCATATCAAGATCAAGTTTGGAAACTTTTGAAAATAAGACCTCCTGTTAGTAGTACCTTATGATAAAGATAGCAAATAATTCATATACTTAAGGAATTCCTTTTGAAAATGTTGCCTTTATTCAATTTCTGTACATCAAAAACCTGTAAAAATAATTAGACTTTATGATTTCACAAGGAAGAAACAATTCCATATCATAAATTAGTTAAGAGTATGGAACATAAGACACATATGTTTAAATAACAATGAACATTCAGCAAAGAGATTTTGGTCCATGAATTACAATCAAGTGCTTTAAACCACTTGAAACCAATACATTCTAGTTAAGAACATAATTTATCAACAAAAAACATTAAAAGTAGTAGAAGAAGGTCATTATAGCTCAACAATTTGCAAGACCAAGTGGAAATTTCTTTGTGTATTCAATGATTTTAAATAGCTTCCATTCAACCATTGTTCTAAATGCTAGCATAAAAATAAATCAACCTAGTCTAATCTCATCAAGTCAAGGAATATTGATTATAGTTATACTTACCATTACTTACCTTGGTTACTTTTGGGTATGAACATGATTAAGGGAGTTTAGGATGAGGTCCTTTATCATAGAGTACCTCCATAGCATGCATATGATCTTTTCCTTTTTTAACATGAAGATGTTTTTTTGAGTCACTAAATTCTTTCTCTAGCTTTCTTACCTTGGGCCTCCAAACCTTTCTAACCTACAAGTCATACTTTCTAGGCTTTTTTTGATAAGACCATGTAGTCAATTTATAATGCTTGATTGTAAATAGCAATAAGATTGCTTATGCCTAAAATTACCACAATGAAAACACATACTATTTCTCATTTTAGCTACATGAGCAAGCCTAGGTGTATACATTGTATTTGATGAAGTACAAGTAGATGTCTTATAGTGGGAATGACTTATTAGTTCTATGTCATTATTTGGATCTCCACTTTGTCCCAACATGATTTGTAGAGTATCCTTCTCCTATGTTAACCTATCATTGATGAGCTTCAAATTTTCAAGATCCTTGTTAATATGCTCATGGGAAATGGTTAGCTTTTCTACCTCAACCCTTAGGTTTGAGTTTTCCTTCTTAAGATTTGAGCACTTTATATTAAGTTGAGCTATCCCTAGTTCTTTAGTATACATGGCCTTTTTCATTTTGCTACATAATCTTGGAAAGGAAATTACCTTATTACAAAGTAGCTCATACCTTTCTTTCAAAGAAGTCTCATCTTCTTTAGCTTCATCATCAGAGATAGAATCATTAATAGATTCTAGATTTTTTAGGGCTATACATGAAAGATATGAATCTTTGGGTGTATTTCTTATTTCCTCTTCATCATCCCAACTTATATAGATGTTACTTTTTCTCCATTCTTCACTATACCTTTTCTCTTACAACCTGTAAACATTGGGGTATTCAAAGGCCATATGGCCTCTTCCACAACATATCCAACATTTCATAGAAGAGGTATCAAAATTTAAATGTTTATATTGCTTACCTCTTGTCTTATCTTTGCTACCCAACATGCTACTGATGAGTTGAGTGCATCCATCCAAGATAAATTCCTAAACTAAGAACCTTATATACTTAAAGAATTATTACATTTGAATCTTCTAGCACATAAAGGTAACCTCATTGAACATTGGTAAATTCATGTATGATCCTCCTTCCATCACTCACTCTTGAGTTATTATGCTCAAACCCAAGAATACTAGGCTCTGATGCCACTTGTGGATCAAGAACTTAGAAGGGGGGTTGAATAAGTTTCCTAATTTAAATCATTGTAGCCACCAAAATCAAACATAATTTTTATGTGGTTCCCAAACTTGGGTACATCCACACTTGGAGGGTAGAATCCATGCACACCTCTAGACTTTATTACTTCAAAAATGTATTTTGAAGGGCAGCACAACCTTTACAAGATTTGAGCTCCGCTTTGGAGTGTTTCATTGCCATGAAATCATTCAACCCCGTAAGGTCCCAATAAGCTTAAATATTGGTTTAAAGGATTCCACAACCTTTACAAACATAAGCTTCACACTAGAATGTTTTATCATTACAAACCCACTCAACCTCTCAAGGTCCTGACAAGCTCAATGAAGATGCCTGCCCATAAGAAGTACATTAACCCCATAGGGCTAATAAGAAAGAACAAAAGAATTAAGGAGAGAGTGTAGCTCAAATTACAAATTTCTTGTAATATGACTCTCAGCACATACAACACATTACCAATGATGAAACAATGAATAACCAAGAAAATTTACTTTTGGAGTAGCCAAGGATAGATATTCAATAAATGGTTCTTCTTCTTTCTCATGAATTCCACTTTGTTTTATACTCTTTAGGCTTCCAAAAACCCTTAGAATTTCTCCAATAGCTAGATAATGGCTATTTGAGATGTTTAATTCTAAGTGAAGATATCTTTCTATCAAAACTGTCAATTTTGGAAAGACATATACCCTTAGACGTCTACCCTTAGATGTCTTTTCCAAGAGTTAGACGTCTACTACTAATGTGATATGTCTACCTTGCAAGCACATTGAACTTTGAATCATTGCTTTGACATTTCAACATCTGGGTAGTTCCCAAAACATCTTCATTTGGCTCGTAGACTTATCTTGTATCCTAGCTCTTATATTGTCATCCCAACATACCTCTTATTTTGAAGTCTTGGGTCTTGTTGTCATGTTGATGTAGCTATTTTTCTAACTTAGGATTTTCTCTGTCTTGATACATTAAAGCTCTTGATTGTGCTATTGTCCTAATGTCTTCATGTTCTTGGTCTATCCTTAAACTTTTAAGGTAATACAAATACATTTTTTCACATTTTTAATTTTCTAAATTTTTGACAAACCAAAAGGTCAACACCGCCTTTCATTTTAGAGAAGGATCCAATTGGAATCCCTATTTAGTGAAAGAAGCATGTTACTCATGCTCATGCTTCTAATGTTGGCCTATCCAAGGGCTATGATTTAGGCATGAAAAAGAACTTAGATGAGAAGTTAGTGCATGTAGGGGAAGTATATTGCTAGGGGAAGTAGTAGGGCCATGAGGATCAGCTTCATTACCCACATGAGGACCAGCAAAAGATATAGGTTGAAAGGAAGTTAACTTCCAAGAGCTAGAGAATAATTAATGATTCCTTTGACTATGGGGCCATGGATAGTTTATTTTATTCTTCAATGTCAAATACTTATTAACAAATTCATTCTTCTAATGAGACTTATGTCTTTTAGTTAGTTGGGACTTTGAGGTTAGGTTTCAAAGAGAAGCTTCATTAATGATGGTACTAGAAAATTATACTTGAGCCTATGGATTCAAATGGAAAGTCTCTTGCTCATAGTACTTATTATGATGAGGAGGAAGGTCATAATCCTTCAAGATAATAGGTTAAGGACTTAAATTAAGTACATATGGAAATCTTTCCATCTTTTTAGATGATGTGAAAAAGAAAGAAAGAGAGAATGAGGATATTATGTCAATGGGCTCTAGTCTTAATGTTCATACATTGTCATAATTTCCATATTTTATTTATCTCATGTCTTTCATATGTTTTATCTTTATATTATTTATGTATTTTATCTTTTCAAGTTCTATATTTTATGTTTTTAGATTTTGTACTACTCACTCATTCTCAAGTTTTTAGATATTACCAAAAAGAGAGAGATTATTGATCTATTCCATGTTTTGTCTAAGAAATAGACAATAAATAAGTGTGTTTGGTTGAGCTTGTATTTTAAGTATTGACCAAGTTGCTAAGCACTTGAGCAAAGTGAAGGTTAAGGAATGTAAATCAAGGATTTTGAGATGCATGAAGGTAAGGATTGATCAAGTCAACATTATTTTTTCTTAACCCCATATGTCTAGGCTTCATGGTGAACATTCAAGCTAAGAGAAAACAAAGGTCATAGTTTATCTTTCACCTAGCCTAGATGTTCCAAGCCTCATCACAAAGGTTCTAGATTATGAATGTTCCATGACCGAGGATGGGTGTCCCAACCTCAATGTGGATGTTCCATGAGAATTGACCTAGATGTTAAGCTAGATGTTCTAGCATGTTCTAAACATTCCACCTGAGGCTCAACCTTCTCAGTGTAAACATCCAAGCTTCAAATGAGATGTCTTGATGTCTTAAGTAGCCACTGAAGGAAATAAAAAATGCTATGTATAGCCATTTCCCAAACTCCAATTCTTCATGCGAAACTTTCATGGAGGAGAGAATTATTAACGAATGGTTTCAAAATTTGATCTTTCAAGTAATGCAAGATAATCATTAGCTTAACCTCATTGGAATAAACATCTTGTTTTTGCTATGATCTTAAAAGGGTTGGAAGATTGTTAAAAGCTGCACCACCATTGTTACATCATTTTCCAAGTTTTCAACTCTTTTTGAATCATCCATGTGTACATGTTGATCTAATCTATTACTCTCTTATTTTTGTATCATGCATGCTTAGATTTAGATGTAGGGATTGCTATTTGATTTATTATATTATCCTAGTGTTTACATATCTTTTGTATATATGATTTGTAGAATCATCCATCCTATAATCTCATTCTTAATATAATCCTTGAAGCTTTGCAAAATGTAGAATCTCACTAAGGAAAGATCTACATCACAACCTAGAAGGGTTCAAGTGTTTGTCAATTTTCTTCTACCCTAAGGGGTTTGTAAGTCTATCTTGCGAGAGCATCATAATTCATTTTTGATCTTGTGAGGTCCTTGGGAGTCTTATGAGAAACCAATCTTGTTGTTCACCATGTAAGAAAGTATGTAACATTTAAGGATCTATCATAGTGGTAGTCTCAACCATAGCTATTAATTCATAGTAGATCTTAAGATGGTGAACTTTACTACATACATTGCTTTATATTTAAACAATTGCTTAAGATAGTCCATTATATTTAAACAGTTAGTTTTATATTTTTAGTTTTTTCTTTTATAATTTACTTGTTAATTTATAACTCATTCAACCCTCCTCCCCACTTCTAAGTTAATTGATGCACATAAACAATAATCCAAGATACCTACCATTATCCTATAAACATTTCTAGATAGTTATAAAGCTTTTATCCTTTTTATTCAATGTTGAGTTAAAAAAATTACATACCCAGACACTCTTATGAAAATGAGTAGAGACTTAAATGTTAGAAAAAATGTAAGTTATGTAAACAATGTTGGAAATATATAATAGTAAGGCATCAACAAAATGTTCATATA
Organism: Gnetum montanum; assembly: GCA_015680685.1. Taxonomy (NCBI): domain Eukaryota; kingdom Viridiplantae; phylum Streptophyta; class Gnetopsida; order Gnetales; family Gnetaceae; genus Gnetum; species Gnetum montanum. The sequence continues at coordinate 279,249 of MNCI01002011.1, read as the reverse complement.
TGTAGAGTTTGGCTCAATCAATTAAGTATGAAAAATCTCATATTTACATTAGTGAACAGAGAATAACAACATGAATTCATGAGCATTGGGCTTAGAAGTGAGAAATATATGATGGTGCTACTAACAATGATGCTAGTATTTTTATCACAATAATGTTTAGTTCCTACAATGTATGTTAGAAATTGGATAATATTGTTGATAAAAGTAAAATTATTATAAGGTAAATGACCTTTAAAATATGGTTTGGTTTTAAAGTTAAAAATAAAAAAAGTATGCTTGTTAGTGAAAACAAATGCTTGGCTTATGGGAAGTACTCCAGATGAAGAAGATAAGGAATAAATTCCCCAAATTAAGGTGTTCAACATATTAGCCTAACTTATATGTTAATTACATCATTATTTAGGTCACACCACCTTGACATGGTCATAGAGTGCATTACATCCTAAATGAATGTCATAATTATTTCTCAAATCTTAAAGTGTTAAGAGAATTTTTCAATCTTCTATTAAGCAATAATCTTTCATTTGTTACTCAAATCAACTCTTTTAAATTAAGTTGCGATATTGAATTGTTCACTTAATAATTTAAATCTTTGAAAATTCATATAATGATGAATGAAGGCTTGATGTTAAAATCCAAATTACATTAAACTTTATTGAACAAACATATTCCTTTTAATAGTAAATATGAGGATAGCTTTCTTCCCCAGACTGCCATCATATTCAATGAACTTACATTGTATGTAACAATTTCAAAGTCATCTTAAATCCCATTACTGATGAACCTTTGTTAGTTTACCATTAATTAAGCATCACAAATATATGACCTACAATCCTACATATATCTATATTATAGATAATAGAATAATGAACTTACATCTAATCAAATACAATATTATAGGCCAAGAAAACCTAGTTTTGATGTACAAATTCATGACAAGGATAAAAAACTAAGATAATAAGTCCATTGTTGAGATTTTAAATTAAGCCATGTAGATCAAAAAAATGGTGCTCACATGTGAGAACTCTAAAGCTAATTCAACCACTTGGAGGATACTACTTTAACTTAAAATCATGACCTAGACCTTGATGCTTCGAGATCTAAGTAGATGGATTCCTTGATAGTGATACTAATGATAATATTATATTTTCTTCCAATCATTCATAACCTCCTTGAAAACCTAAAAATCTCAATTTTAAACTCATTACAAAATAACTCTATTACTTTTGCTTAGGAATATGATAACATGCTAGGATTAGACATGTACTTGGTTCAATAGAATATCATCCTTGAGGAAAGCTCTAAATCAATTAAGCAAAAAGCTATAAAAATTAACATTTATTTAGCTCTTGTAATTAAAGAAGAGATTATTAAGCTATACAATGTATGATTAATCCATTTTATAGATTACTCAAACTAGGCCTCCAACATGGTCATGGCTTTCAAGAAAAAAAGATATATCAAGATGCGCATATATTTTTGCAATCTCAACAATGTAATACTCAAAGATGATTTTTCATTGTGTAACATAGAGCAACTCATAGATACCCTCACTAGACATGCATTATTATCTTTCACTGATGATTTATCATATTACAACTAGATCCAAATCAATCCTAGGCATCAATGTTATATTAGTTTCATGACCCTGAGGAAACATTTTTCTACACAAAGATGTTTTTTGGACTCAAAAATATGGAATGTATATATCAATGAGCAATTATATATATCTTTAGTGATATGATATTCAAAATGGTAAATAATTACATATTTGATCTAATAGTAATAGGTTAGCCTAGAGATCTGAACATTTTTCTAACTCATTTTAATCAATATAGCCATCACTTAATCCAAAGAAGTGTATTTTTGGAGTAGAAATTGAAAAGATGCTAGAGTTTCTTGTCTCAACCAATGAAATTGTAGTTAATCTTGGTAAAGTCAAAGTCATTCTAAACCTTACTCCACCTAGATGCGTTAAAGAAATACACATCTTACAAGGTCATCTATAATTCATTTATCATTTTATTTATAATCTCACTAATTACTTTCATTCTCTCTTACCTCTCCTCAAAAAATCCATCACTTTCAAGTGGGATTCAAAATGGTAAAAAGCCTTTGATGTAATCCATCTTCTAGTATTTGATCTACCTTAGTTCAATCTCTTATTCTATCTTTTTTTATTCAAATTTGAAGATTCCATCATCATCATGCTTTTCCAATTATGCAAAGATAGAGTTCATCTTCCTATCTACTACATCTTTTATTCATTCTCATATTATGAAACAAGATAGTTAGAGAGAAGTCTTACCTTGGTCTTATCTTTGCACTTAGAAAGTGAAGACATTATCTACTAGGGATGAGTGTCTATGTTATATCTTGTGATAATGTTTTATGCTTAATTGTTCCTAACTTGTGCGATAACAATTGCATGGACAAAGAGAAAACCTTTCTTACTAAGTTTGATATTTCATATCTTTCACACCATTCTATTGAGAATCAAATCATAGTGGATATTTTATTTTTACCACCTCTATTCGAATCCTATTATAAACCCATACAACCACGTCCTAAGAAATTAGACATCCTAGAACCAGCACAATGCCTCATTACAACTTTAATACATGATGATTTTGATCTTCACCTATACTTAAATGATGCTCATACCACCTAAGGTTCTGTTACAAATTTTATTCTCAATCATGATGGTAAAGGCTTAACTTATCAAATGTATAAATTAAACTCCAATGACATATCATGTACCAATGACCCACCTGGTACCTCATATTTTCCTACTTAAAACTCTAATAAGGGTTAGTTCATATATACTTAAAATAAAACCTTAGAAAAGCAACAATGAAGAATATAACTTTGACATACAAATAAAATATCATTTATTCAAACATTTACATGTGGGGAAGTGCATCAAAGAAAAAAAATAGTAGGAGGCTTCAAAGCTTTGTATGCTTTCAAAAACAAGTGTAAGGATTTAGGCCTTTGGGCTTGGAAGGTTAGAAAACAAAATTTTAAACTATGATATATTCTACCATATTGTATGGATTTGTTGTTTAAGAACCTAGACTCAGTGCTAAACTTTGGAAAGATATTGAAAGAGTGAAAAAAACGTTTCTTCTCAATGTGTTAAAGGTGAAGGTAAAAACACCTTTTTCAATTTTATTATGTGAATGTGATTTATTACCTTTAGAAGCAGAAGCCTTGTGCTAATTTATTACATATACTCATAGCTTGCATATCTTAAGGCAAGACAATTCTCTAAAGCAATTCTTGAGGATTCACGAGACCATGGTTGATATTTTCAAGGGATGCAATGGTTGAGAAAATGGAATCTCTTGGGAGGACATACAACAAAATCCTAAGCATATTTATCGACTAGTCAAACAAAAAGTTTTAACATAGATGTGGACTAATGTGAAAGGCAAGAGACAATTTTATTTACATCACATTAGATCTACTAAACTAATGTAAAAGATTATTATCTCTTAGCTACTATTCCCATCAAGTATCAGAATGCTATTAGCAAGCATCACTTAAGTTCTCATCATCTTAGAATTGAAAGTGTTAGATAAATTCAACTCCCCTAAGAAGAGTGCATTTGTAGAATATGCATATGACTACTCAGTAAAAAGCCTATATGATTTATTTTTGATGCCCTCATTAGTGCTTGGTCAATTTGTAGAGTCTATCTTTATTTTTCATGAAAATGTAATATCTGCCTAATAGATCCTATGGGTCTTTAGATGTAATGAAGCTTCATTTCATTTCATAAAATCCAATTATTGTGAGCTAGGTGGGGAGTTTTTTGGACCAATTATAATTAAAGATACCAATCACAAGCATAGCATATAGCATAAGTTTGAGGTATAAATACAAAGCGTAGGCTAGTAAAATAATATATTGAGGGTTCAAGTCATAAAACATAACAACTAGAAAGGGGTGTGTAGAATCTTGATGTTACAACAGGCTTAGTTTAATACTAATAATATGCTATTTTATATTTTCTATTTGTTGGAGTGGACACATAATACATTTATGATGTTGGGTAGTAGTTTGGGTATTTATGTATTAGACATAGGATGTATTTCTCTTCTTGTTGGTTATTGGATATGAAAAAATGAATAATAATATTTAAAAAATTAGAGTACATTAGATCATCAAAGAGAGAGTCTAAAAAAAAGCCTAATGATTTTTTAAGATGCCTTTTAAGATTTTCAATCTTATAACTAATCTTGAAAACCCTCCCCTTTAGAATAAGAAAAGGACCAAGGCTTACTTTTATTGAGAAGCACTCGCATAGGTTTTCATTTCTTAGTAAAGGATTTCTTATAAAGAGAAAGAGAAAATACTCTCTAAAGAGAAAATATTACATCAATAAAAAATGATGAACAAATAGCAACAAGAGTTAAAAGCTTTCCATCCTTGAGCCTTCAAAACAAAAAGAAACTAATACTATAGAAAATAAGTTAATTATTTAGCTTTCAATGAAGCTTTTTTATTTGAAGCTCTAACTAAAATGTGACATTTTTGATAATATGATATTTAAATCTTGAAAGGAGTTCATAGTTATACTCTTGTTACTAAAAAATAATTGCACACCAAAGTTTCGATATAGAGTACAGAACAAGCCATCAGAGACATTTCCAAATGCAAAGAGAGAAATGAATATAGATATTTTCTAGATGCATTATGAGAATATCATACCTATGTATGATGGGTTATTAATGCTTAATATATGTAGTAGTTATCTTTGTATGTGGTTGACATATTATTATGTGATCATGTTCTAAGTAATTTCTTGATCATGGTTTAATGCTTCTTTTTATCCTTTCATTAGTACATTTGGTTTAGCTTAATTTTCTTACCATGATAATGTGATTCTTTAGGGTTCAAACCAATGTAATACTCTCTTACCTTGATTAGGTGGGTAGTTTTACAATTTGTATCTTATTCATAAATTGAGGTTGAATATCACTCAATGGCAACAAATACTTGTAAATTGATTTAGCTTAAGGCACTCTTATTGGATCTTGGTGTTGTGGGTACCCAATCCATAAAACTATATTGGGACAATCAAGCAACCTTTCACATATTTTCTAATCTAATTTTTCATGGGGGTACTAAACATATTGAATGTGCTTGTCATATTGTTCAAGAAAAATTATAGTTCATAGATATTTCTATAGTTTATGTCCCAAGTGAAGTGCATCTAGTAGCCATCTTCACTAAGGCTCATTAGTTTCTTTTCCTTGTTGGTAGGTTGGGTGTTACAGACCTTCACACTCCAACTTAAGAAAAAGTATTAGATTCTACAATACAAATCAAGCTATGAAACATTCGTGATTTTTAGTTTAGTGTTGAAATATGCTTTATTTCTCTCATGATTTACTACACATTCCTTAACCATCTATACGTACATTAAAATAATATGATTTCTTGTAAAGAGTTTGTACAGCTGTTCCAATGTAGTTACAATAATTGTTCCACTTTCATTAAAGATTTGTACAATTATGTATCTATATCCTTGCTTTATCCATGATATAAATATGTCGTCTTGATGTCAAGTAGAATGATGCCTATTATGGTTGAGTTTTTTCTTAATTATATTTTTCAAATCTTGAAGTTATAAAGGCCTTTATCAAGACCATTCAATGTAATTGTTAGAAATGAAGAGCAATGGAAAAGAAAATATAATTATGTAGAAGAAGATTGCTATAAATCTACAATTGTAGGTTTACACATGCACATATTTATACAATTCTTGAGTGGAGGTTGAATGGAAACTATCCAAAGAATATAAAAAATAGGATAGGGAACTTAACATAGAGGGAACACTGAGTAAAGGAAATTTTACAAAGCAAGATCATTTTAGTACAACACCCTTAGAAATAATGCTGAAAATTGAAACATTCTAAAAGTGTGAACATGAAACATTCTAATACTTGAAAACACCCAACTTTTCAAGTTAACATTAAAATTGAAGAGCTCCAAGAGGTTTTATGAAGAGATCAACAATTTTATTTACAGTGGGCACATGAACTATTCGAACCATTCTAGATTGAATCTTTTCATAAACAATGTGACAATCAATCTCAATGTGTTTATTTCATTCATGGAAGACTAGATTAGTAGTTATATGTAGAGTAGTCTTGTTGTCACAAAATAAAGTTGTTCGTTAAGGATGAGATACTTATAGATCCTTTAATAGATTGAAAAGACAAGTAAGTTCATAGTAAGCACTTGTCATACATGGTATTCTACTTCAGTAGAGGAATGGGAGATAGTGGATTGTTTCTTTCACTTCCATGAAAGTGAAGAAGTTCCAAGAAAAGTACAATACCTAGTAATAGATCTATAAGATTTAGTGTAACTAGCCCAATCAGAATCAAAGTATGCACATAATTAAAGATAACTCGAGGAAGAGAGTAAAATTTCCTAACCTAGTGCTTTCTTTAGATATCTAAGAATTCTATGAGCTACATCAAGATGGGGTTGCCAAGGCTAATTTAAGAATTGAATTAAGGTATAAACTGAATATGTAATGTTATGGTGAATGATAGTGAGATAGATGAGATGTCCCACAAGATGACAATATGATAATGGATCTTCCAATAAAGGTCTACCATTTTTGTTAAGCTTCAATTTTTGCTCCATTGGAAATGAAGAAGGACGTGAACTAAGAAAACCTAGTGAAAGATGAATACTCTTACTAGAGCAAGCAACTTTAATCCCAAGAAAACATTTAAGTCACTCCCAATCTTTGACTTGAAATTAACTACGAAGGAACTTTTTGATAGTTACAATGGAGACAAGATTATTTTTAGCAACAATGATATCATCTACGTACACCAACACTATTGTAAAGGAAGCCCCTATTGTGCATGTGAAGAGAGAATGATTAGCCTTTGATTGAGTGTAGCTAGCATCAATTAGAGAAGAATATAGTTTTTGAAACCATTATCTCGAAGCTTGCTTGAGCCTATATAGAGATTTGTTGAGGCAACAAACATGCATTTCTCCTTAAAAGCTCAGGAAACATTTAGAAGTTGATGTTTTTCTTAATTACACCATTTGGTTGTAGGGTAGCAGCACAACTGTGTTGATGAACGATACCTTTTTCTTGATAAAAGGAATGGATATTGATAAATCATGTTTAGTTGTGCTCCAATCTTAGATACACGATACTAGAGCCTCAATATTGGATATGCGATATCAAAGTCTTGATATCGAATACCTAATATCGAACCCCAAGATGCGATGTTGAATATATGATATTATGGGGTATATGCGAACCTATAAATATAGCAAAGCTCTTGCAATATGTTTTCTCCTGAGTTTGAATATTTTCCAAAGTGCCCGTAATAAGAGTCATTAAGTGTATAGATCTTTGTTTAAGCATTGTTGTACTTGAGTACGACAGTATGTGTAGAAATAAAGATGAACTTTTTAATCAAACCTTGCAACACCTTGGCTAGCTTAAATACTTTATTTATGTATTTAATGTTTCATGAAATTTCATTTAATGCTTCCAAGTAATTAAGCTAAAGTAAGCTAACCAAATTCAATAGCAGCTAATGAATTAAGCACATGAGTACAATCGCTTCGAGCATGTGTATGACACTTGGTAATACCAGAAACACTTAATGTTTGGTAACTAAGTAGCATTATCAGATACTTATGTTAGGATAGTTAGTTATGTTAGGATGTTCCCAGAAAGTGGAATTAGATACTTATGTTAGGATAGTTAGTTATTGATCAACAATTAGATTAAGTTAAATTGATTATAAGTTACGTTTCAACCTATTCTTAATCATAGATAAATAGAATATAAAATAATAAAAATCATGTGCCTTAACTATACTTAATCATACAATTAAGCTCCACAAGTATAGTTGAGAATACAATGATTGTCATGATTAGATTCCACATCTTGGAACTAGTGTACTTGAAAACTTAAGTTCTATGGAATTTGATTGGATCATGTGTGAATGCTTGTGATTCATATGGTTGGGCATAGGGGTACCTCGTCACTCATCATTGGCACTATTGTCTGGGACCTTTAGTTGTTACATGTGCTATCTAGAACTTGGTCAAATCATTCAAGATTAGTAGAATGAACCATAGAGTCATATCACATCTTAAGATTACTACAACAATTTTTATGAAACATGCTACATTTCTTATGTCTTCTTCTCATAGGATTGATTCTTTGCAAAGTCTAATTGAATGAATCAATAGGTTCCCCAACAATATCGAGTGGTATATGCTCATCCTGATGGGTATGTACTAAACTTCACCTTCATCCAACACCAAGATGAACTATTGTGATGGTGTGACATGAAGGGCAACATTGTGTTGCCGCTTGCCACTAGATCAAGTTCTTGTGATGCTCCACCAAACTCTTGTATGTTTGGATCTCCAAGAACTTCATGTTGAGTATGCTGTGCAAGATACTAATGCCACGGATTATTGTCCCACTAATGCACAATGTCTAAGGAATTGCTCGTTAGAGTAACACTATGAATTTGTGAAGGGAAAGTGGTTCATTGATTCCCCATATCTGCCATACCAAAAAGATGGTGGAGGACCCTTCTTTAGGGGTTTTCCATTAAGTGAAACTCCTCTTTTTGACTTTGGTGAAGGAGGTCAAAACTAGAACCTATTATCCACGATTCATAATCTGTGTTTTAGATCCAACAACAAAGGGGAATTCAAGGAGGTAAGTTAGGGTAGGGATGCGAACAAGAAACCTGATCATGATCATGGCCGTGATCATCAAAGAGGGTGTAGTAGGCATCGTGATGGTGCTAGTCCTCTTCCTCTTTACCTTTGTTGCCATCTTCCTTTTCTAGTCTTTGACTGCAATCAAGGGGGCATGATCATAATGGAGGTGATCAACAAGACTGAGATAATCAATGAGACCGTTGGGCAAGTCAAGACCCAAGGCATGGGTAGTCAAGAGAGACCTACTACCATGAACGAAGGGATAGTAGAGAACATTGGCAACACCAAAATTAGGGCCTCAATGAGCCTTTACTTGCTACTCAAAGAATGCTCAACATTGTAAAGGCATTGAGGATTCCCACAAGGTACATAAAGGATTGTCCGATCAAGAGACTAGACATGAACAATATCCCTAAATTCAAAGGGGGATATAACTTAGATCTATAGAATCATATCCAAGATTTTCAAGATGCATGTGCCTTGAAAAACATAGAAAATGAGTGGCAAAAACTTAAGTTGTTCCCTAGGACACTCATTAAAGAAGCAGAGAACTAGTGTTGGTTCTTAGAACCAAAATCTATTAGACGATGGAGTACAATGCTTGAACTATTTAATGAAAAATATCAAATGTACTCTCGAGTGTCCAACTTGAGGAGGTACATCCAAGGATTGAAACAAGGGACACATAAACCCTTCAATGCCAACATTAGCTAATACTATTCATTATTTCACAGATGTCCTAGCCATGATTATTCTCAACTAGACCAACTTTGCCACATTGTAGATGGACTCCAATCAGAAACAAGGAAAACTCTTGGTGTCTATGCCCAAGGGAAATTATTAGAATTAAGTGCTTGTCAGATCCAAAGATTGATTAAGTAGGTAGTGAAAGAAGAAGGAGAGTTGAGGAAGAGAGAAAGTGCAAAGGAATATAATTGTGATCCTTCCATTAGAAATAGGGAGGTTTGATTCTATGATAGTGAGAAAGAGTCATCACTTAATGAGGTAGTAAATAGGAAAGCCTTATGACTTCAAAAATTTCAATTTGAAATTATGGCCAAGGTTGATTAGCTATGGAACTCCATAGATAGCTGATTTCAAGCTATCATAAAAATTACTAAAGAGTCTAGAGAACAAGGTAGTGATCATGAGTGTAGGAGGTGCATGAAAGTTGAACGAATTAATCAAAGAGGTAAGGGCAAGATTGCTGCAATAGAGGAAGTTGTGGGAATCAAATCAGATGATGATAGTGGGTGTGAAATTTACCATTATGAACATCCTAAGGGATGTTTCCCTATTGTGTAACACTTACAGGAGTCTGGGATGTATGCCCTAAATCCACAACTAGCATAAAGGAAAACACCTAATAGATTGCCTTATCCTCAAGGAAATTCTAAGCCATTCCACCAACAATAATAGTATTATCCAAGTGGAACTGCATTGCAACCATATGAACAATACTTACCATGGCAGCAACCACAGTCATGGGTAGTGGCACCATCAAGGTAGAAATACCCTTACAGAAAACCTAATCCATATGGGCATTATGTTCAATAACCTCTGTCTCCACGTGACTCTTCCTGTCATGTTTCTACTTTTCAATCTCACTACTACCCTCTTAATTATTATCAAATTCATTCTCCACGTGCAAAGAGGAATCCCACCTTTTATCCTTATCCTTCTCTTATTCCTACACATCTTCCTCCATCCTCAACATAGCTACCACTTGATCCATCTATGTGGGGTGAACTCCCAACTCAACTACAACAATGTAATGCTAGCAAGGCCATTAATCTACAACTGGTTCATCAACCAAGTGGTTCAAACACTCAATTAAAGAAAAGACCTTTCTTCCAACCCAATAGTCCACTAAATCCCTCACATACACATGCAATTGGCAACCTTGTTCCTCCATCTCTCTCTGCATTAAATTCCTTCATGTCCCCTTCAAACTAAATCCCACCACGAATCCATACTATTATGCCAACTCATACCATATCTGATTGGATTTAGGCTGACAACCTTCCTAGGAAATTAGCTGATCCTCAAAGTCCTTTGATTTATTTGCAGATTGCTAGGAACAAACCATGTAAAGCTCTCCTTGATTTAGGTTCTGGTGTTAACATGATTTCTCATGAAATGTATACTGCATGGAACCTACCTCCTCTCAAGAAGAGCAATATCATATTAGAATTGGTAGACCAGTCCACAACTGTTCCATTGGGACTAGTGGAAGACATTGTGACCACTATTTGTGGGTTGTCTTATCCTACTGGTTTCCTAGTAATCAAGATGGAAAACTTTAAAGGGGACTTTCTAAACATCATGATAAGGGCATGGCTAAGCATTTTTGATGTAAGAATGGACATCAAAAATCTTTCCTTGGAAATATCTAAAGAAAATGTATTTGAAAAGATTCAAAAGAAGCGAGTTCCATGCATCGCGTACAATAATACAAGGCATAATTGTATGTAGAAACTCTAGTCTATTAAACAAGCATCCATCTCTACATGCAATCAATGTGCACCAAAAGTAGAAATTCAAAGGTGTATGTACGTAGTAGCCACAAAACATGAGGACACCCAGTGGCTAACTACTGATCTTGAAAGCTACACACTTTGCATGGAACCAACTGAGAGCCTGATATACATGTATGTTGTAAGCATGGATGAACTAGAGTAAGTTGATCACCAACTCTCCAATAATGCTGATGAGTGGTGAGATACCGCTACACTCAACCATACGAATATGAGTGTTTCACGCACGATCTGGTTGAACTTCGTAGACAAGCTAGTTGTGGTATCTAGATAGTTACTTGTTGATCGTAGTTCACTGTCTTCCCACCTGGACTACTATTTGCTTTGTCACATATGGTTTAGTCCAGAGTGAGTTGTATGATGTGGCCCTAGACTAGTTCTACTCCTAGAGGCAATGGAAAGTAACTTTGTTTTAACTAAGAGGGAAAGGATGAAGAGAGTCTACGCTAGCCTAAGTGCGATGAGCATCCATCCTTAATTATCTGTATACATCTTGGACCTCATGTATGACTACTATTGGGTTTACCAAGTACATATCCTAGGTATGCTACTAGGATACCAAGTAGTCACACTTAAATGCTCGTGATTAAGTTGTACTCATTCCACATTTACTAACAAGGATAGGAGTTGAGGGTAAAGAAGTATTAAGTAAGAAAGTAATGAATAACAATTAAATAATTAAAGTAAATGCTACAATGATGAAGTAATCTTGATCTTTATTTTCAATCATGTGCATGTCCAAGTACATCACACTTGAATAAAGGTGTTGTACAATTACAATCATCACACTCCGAGCATGTACTGGGGAAAAAGGGTTGAGAAGAACTAAAAATGAAAACTAACTTCTAACTGAACTACTGACTGATTAACTCCCTGAGTCCTTATGCCTACATGTGTATTTATAGGCCCGCACAAGAGTCATGATACCGTGTATCTGATATCGCTAGCCAGGCTACGATATCACGTACCTGATATCGTGGGTCCGATGTCAGAGCCTAATGAATCATGATTCATCATACCCCCACGACTGAATGAAAACTCGTCCTCGAGTCATACAAAATGAGAATAAGCCCCATTGATTACATAGTGGATAGGTATGGGATTAGTGATTGACTAGGAATTATTAATGTTGTAGTGGAGAATTGAATAGAACAAAATTGGGACATGAACACAAAATTACAAAATTACAAAATTGCAAAATTTTATTGAAACTCATGTGGTTCCAAGTGGTGGTGGCTCCTCCATGGGTCACTTCCCCTTGTCTTGTGCTTCAGGTTTTGGGATTTGGTGGCTCTAAAGAAGTGCCTGGAGTTTTTCCTCTTCAGTTCAGGGATCCTATGCTATTTATGCTTATGCTCCAATGTTTGATGGAGTTGGCACTTCCCATGGACATGATAGTTATGGAAACATCTAATTTTCTTTGACATACCATGCTACAAACAATTTCCATTCCTCCTCGTAGGCTCTGGCTTTATCCTTGTAGTCTTAGTAATTTGTAAGCCATTGAGCCAAGTTTGTCACGACATCTTTCTGCCCTTGTTAGTTAGCCTTAACCACCTCCAACTCAAAATTTGTGACTTCTATCTAGCCTTTGTAATGTTTTCTTATGTTCTGCAAATTCTGTTTCATATTTGGCATAGGTGGTAGCTACCTACTTCTCCAGCTCTATTCTTCAGCATCCTATTGTTAACATGGCTAGGTTGGCATATCACAAGTTTGTCAATTCCATGTACTCTGTAAGATCTTGGATCTACAGGTCCTGGCTTTTGAGCTCTACCTAGTGGACGAATGCATATGTGTTCAATATGGCCTACTAATCAGTGTGTTGAGCACTGAAGGCATTAATGTGGGCCTTGGCCATATGGATCTCTTTGTCGATGACTTGCTTATACATTCCCACCTGGTCTTGCTCTTTTAATTTTTCATGTCGCTTGGTCTCATTTTGCCACATGCTTATTTCAATGGTTGTCTTCTTATGGATTGCATGTACCTCCTTTATTGAGAGGGTTTAATTCTCTTTGGCCAAGCGATTCATATCTTGGTTGACCCTGACCAACTATTCTTGTAACTGTTGGAAATTTTCTTCAAGAACATTTTTCTATTTTTCCACAGTGGTCAATCAGATATTTTTTGTAGCAAGCTATTTATTTTCTTCCTACAAGGCCTTGAGTGCTTTGGCATGCATGTGTGCTTGTGCTTGTGCCTTGGAAGCATCCCAATTAGCCTTCCCCTTCTCCTCCACCACTTTTTTATTATCTACCAATAGTTTATTGAGCTTCTCTATCTTGAAAGTGTCCAGTTGGTCTGCAGGAATGAATTGAGATGGGTCTCGCTATGCAGTTTGTAGGGTAACAAGCCTTTTTTGGAGTCTTGCCAACTCTGCCTCTGCATGATCGACCCTAATCTCTGCCATGACCAACTTTCCTTTGATGGAGATGAGGTCTGATTGCATTGCTATGACATCTTGTAGAATGTTGAACAAGGACATCATCACTTGTACTATTTGCAATAACCGATCAAGAACATCCTCATGCTCCGAAGGAGTCATTAAGGGACTGGCTAGAGTTTGAGCATTGCATGCTCCTGTGAAATCTGTCAGTGGCACAACAAAGACATTGAAGGATTCCTTGATGTGGTCTGTGACCACTTCTATGGCTCCTACTGCATCTTGGTGCTGCATGATCATTACTGTGTCTCCTTCACCAGTCTCTAGTTGCACCAGAAATGATGCAGCGTTCCCTGAAATTTGTTCTAACCAATGTGTCTCCCCTCCTCCTATCTGAATGGACACTTTGCCCCATGTATAATCTATAGAAACTGTGGGCTGTACGGTGTCATCGATAATGTGAAAGACATTGGCATCATCATGAATTCCCCAACTGATCGTCTCAGTGATGGCCCTGAGACAGCTCATCAATAGTCAATAATCTTATGGTAATGATGGTGGTTGGTCTTGCTGGCTCGTGCTAGGCCCTGCTCCTTGCTGTTGACTGGGCCCTATACTTAGGAGTTGGCTAGGCCATGTAGTTTGAGTTGCAGTGGGCCCCACCTTCTATTCTTGTTCTCGCTCTAGTGTCTCACTAGCACTCTTCCTTTGGGCTGGTGGCTTTAGTAATTCGATGAATGAAGCATTTTGGGCTCTTTTGGGAACATCATTGGTGTACCCCTAGAATTCTAGCATGCCTACACAACTTCTTGATGAGACAAGCAAAGGGCAACATGAACTTCCCTATCTTGCATTCTTCAAATCGCCTCAAGATCTCCATGAGATATAGATGGGGAAGGTTAGCATTAACCTTGCCCATCAATATCGCACTTCATCTTGCCACATATGTTGAGATTCTGTTTAATCCTTTTGTGGGGAAGATGTGATAAGTGCCAATTTTGAAATATATTCTTTCTTTTAGTGTCAACTCCCCATATGTCTTATCATCTTTACCGTACGCCTTATCCAACCAAATTCTTCACCCATCAGCATCAGAATGAGTGGACAAGTGAGCAACTTTTGGCCTTGTATTCGAAAGGTTCAACACTTTCGAAATGGCCTTGGTGGAAAAATCTACAGACACACCACAAATATCAATTGTGATGCCTTCTTCTTTATTATGCCAAAATTGGTACATTTCTCTTAGGTACCAGGCACGACTTTCAGAGAGGATGGGCCATAATGGGGATCCTTTGAGTTGGTCCCTAACGGCCTTAGGAGCAAACTCCATAAAAGGTCCAAATTTTAGCTCCATGATCATAGTTATTGATGTGGACCTTTCATGGATTTCCTGCATGCATTCCGAGGACAACATGAGATGTTTTTCCTATTCAAGCACTTCAGTAGATCCTACTTTCGCCTGTCCCAATTACACAATAGTAGGAGGCTCTTGATGGATGCTAAACGATTGCGCCTCATGCTCTGCATGTTGCTCAAGAGATGCTTGGCCTCTACCTCTCCTTGGTCACTTGGACACACCTTGAGAGGCTCCTTCTTGTTGTCCATGTTTAGGGGCCATCTGCAATCACATGGGACCAATCATTAGTAAGGTTGTTTATAAAACTTGAGTTATACTTTACTTCTTGCCTTAATGAGTTCGTTTTCTTATTTCGTGTGATTTAGAGTTAAGAAATTTTGTGAAAATGTTCCCTAAAAGTTTTAATATTGGGCTCAATTTGATTAGGTGACTTTAATATTTAATTTCCCGATGTCGATAAGGAGATAAGATTGGTTTTGGTAATATGTTTATCATTTTTATAATCAATTATCCTTTATATTATCCTTCAGGCGATGATCAATTTCGAAAAATTTATGCATGATTTAGAGTGTACCCTTCCCCCACGACTAAGCTAAACACTTCGGGTTCAGGTACGTTTGATTGGAATGAGAATTAAAGCACTAGCGAGCGAGTTATGGTTGGTTGACCAAGAGGTGCACAAGTTGCAATTCATGGAAGAAAATTTGAAAAATTCCCCCGTGTGAACAGTTGAGAATGATGTTGGTGTGCACCAGGGGGGGTCCATATATATAGTTTTTGTTGATGCGATATCGCATATCCGATAGCACAGCCCCGATATCGCGTCAGACCCAATATCGCGTACCTGATATTGCGACCTATATAAAATAGGGTACTTAGAAAAATTGATGAATTTCTAAAATTTCAAGGCTAGAAATGAAGGCTTCAAGGTATTTTTTAATAGACCAAAAGGCATAAAAAGTATAATGGGGTAGGATCCGACAATGAAATTCATAAATCAGATGAGGAAAAAGGACATGTTTTGGTACATAGGAATGGTTAAACTGGAAGGATGATAAGGGGAAGAATACTATTGGTAATGTAGTACTCAGAGGATATAAAATGATGTGATGATGTGTAATAATTCAAATTACAAAAGTCACGCAAGTGGGTCCTCCCCAAAGTAGGTTCCAACCTATAATTCTCTTGCGTAACCACACCTAAAAATATCCGTAGGCATTAGAAGGATTAAATGTAATCTATACTGATGCAACAAAACTCACACATGTAAATACCACTGTGATGAGGTATGCATTCAATGCTACATAAGACACAAGTCACAAATACATGGACAACGAGATGCTGCAAATTGTAGAAGTGATTGCAGAGATTGGAACATGAGGTAACTGACCCAGGGCACAATGAAGCTTCAGTGTAGGGCATGATTAATGTGTCATTAACCTGTTGCTTCAAAATCAAGATAAATTCCATTTCTCTGATTAGTGACATTGCATTATTTTATCCCATGATGGACACTCATAAGAGTACCATGACAACAAGGCATATGATCACTTGGCATTCTGTTCAAGCGAGGAGTGATTATTTTGTAGCATTTTGATCTTGATCTCTCTTTTTTTTTCTTTGTTCTTTTTGTGTGGTCTCTTTGGCACACTCCCTCCTATTTTTTTTTTGAGATGCGAAATCTAGAGAAGCTACCTACCTTCAAGCATGGGTGCATGTCTTTCCAATGGGACCCCCTAGAATAAAATTGGTTTTTGTGATTGAGTGTCTTTATTATTCTTACTTCCATTTTTTCTTAGATCTACAAGGATCTTGGTATAACCATGTTGCATGATAACTCCTACAAATGTCACCAAAGAGAATCCACAAGTCCCATTGATGTCACACCCTTGTCATTCCCTCTTGGTCCATCCTTCTTTGCTTTGGGTATAACAAAATTACTTTAAGTTTTAATGATGTCAAGAATATCATTGTACCCAGAGTAGAACCTATTATTAATAGAATGGTTGGGTGGATGTGATGGACTCACTGTCCAAATAATTAGTTACTTGAGACTTGATAGCATAGAACAACACCTCCACCAACGGGTCACATGAGTATTTTATTTACCGATGAGATTACCCTCAAAAAGATAAAACAACAAGTTGAAAAATGAAAAAGTAGAAAACAAAAAATTGTAAAATTAAAGAAAAGGAAAAATATTTATTAATTCTGCTTGTTAGAATGGGGGATATCCCCCTTAACTAAACCTTTGATCATGACGAGAATTAATAAATGGAAAGTGTGGATCATGCATGTTGGAAATGTTGGGGATCGATCATATCCCAACCACTGGGTGTCTTTTGATGTGGTGGTTGGAATGTACCTATATTGGGGTTCACACACTTGACCATAATAGACATAGTGGGGTAGGTTATATGATGGGGTCATGGGATAAGGAGCTACCCCACTATGGCACCCTTGACCATAAGATGGCATGTAAGGATCAATGTGTTCCCCTTTGTGGTTATATTTATTGGGCTGCATAGTTTTTGGAGTATTGATTGGTGGCCCTAATAAAGTAACATGTGGTTGAGTTTGAGGGAAAGGATGCATCATGGTGTGGAACTTGTATTGGGTTGGAAGATGCAGTGGGTTCAACATTGTGCTACTTCTTCCTATAGCAATGCCTAAAGAAAGGGCACTTTTGAGTACTTCCATTATTGTTGACAATAGTAGCACAAGTAGCATTCATAGGTTGGTGTTGTGGTGCAAAACCTTCTGGTACAATTGGTGGCAATGTAGAAGGAGGTGAAGGATGAGAATATTGTTGTTGAGAAAAAGTGTAAGTTACATAAGGTGGCAACCTTATTGGAGAGGATGTGAGTGGATAGTATTTCAGAGAATGATAACAATGAGGTGAAGTAGAGGATGATGATCCGGTTGGAGAAATAGGGTGTTGAACATAGTAACCATTTGGTGTTGGGACATACAAAGGATATGGTCAAGTTGGCGATGGCCTCCCCCACGACTAGGGCTTTTGCCACTGTGGTTGAACCCAATATTTCTGTACAAAATATGGATGTAACATTTCTCCCCAATGCTCATGTAAATGTGATAAAACTGGGCATTGGCCTTTGGGGTGATCATACAGACAGATGTTGCATTGATATGTGAAGTTGGTAGTTGAGTTCTTATTCTTATTATCTTCTACCCTTTGTTCTAATTGTTGCGTGGTGTCCTGTCCTGTTTCTTGATTTGGCATAATTTTACCTCTACTATTGTTAGCATATTCTCCATATTTTCCATGCACACATTTTGTCATTTTATTAATCTTTTCCTTGATTTCATCTAGTGATTGTTGCATTGGAAAAGGTAGAAATGATTGCACTTCCTCAAGGTGAGTTGATTTCTTCTCTTTATGGTTATGGACCTTTGCTAATTCAAGATTTTGGTCCCATTGAGAGTTTTCAACATTATCCCATTTAGCCATTTCTCCTTCTTCTTTTGCTTCCCACTTAATAAGCTCTTGGACTTAATGGGTTTGTAGCTCGTATAGTTGACCTCGAGCATACATCCCTAGGGTTTCCCTAGTTTCATTACAGAGCCCATCCATGATGTGATTCATTAGTCTTTCCCTAGATAATCCATGGCTTGGGCATTTGTTTCACAAAGAATAGTATCTTTCTAAGGCCATGTCCAAGGTTTCATGTTGCCCTTGTTTCCATTCTTGGGTTTGTCTCCTCAAGGCCAACACTTTGGCATAGGTTTGATATCATTCGAAAAAGAGTTCTACCATTGTTGACCAACTACGGATTGATTTTGGTTTTAAGGATCTATACCAAACTTTTTCTTGGCCAACGAGTGTCATAGAAAATAGCTTAAGTTTTTGCCACCCATTATTGATATTATTCCATACATAGGCATCATAGAAGTCTTGTATATGCTATTGTAGATCTAAATCATAGCCTCCTGCAAACTTGGAAAAGTTGTTTAAATCAAGCTTGGGTAGACGGCTTTCTTTGCGATGCCTACAAGATATTCGAACGACCTCTTGTATAGGCATTAGGCTCTTAGTGACTAACAGGGGTTGATCATCACTAAGTAGGTTGTGCGTTTGCGAGTTGAGATGATGTTGTCCTTGTTCATGATGGCATTCTCAATTTTCTTTGTGAGCTCAATTTTTAGTTCTATGTCGATCCCTTGAAAGATAGTCATCTGTGTCATGATCTGATGTTGAAGGAGTAGAGGAAGAGAAAGAACTGAAAAACTTGTCCTAACTTTTGTAAGTTTTCCAATCATCCCCTAATAGATTCTGGTTAGTTATTGAGAAGGTCCTAGGCCTTTCGAGTCTCCTCATTCTATGGTCTATCCCATCCTTACTAGAGGTGTCAGAGTTGGTTGACAAGAATCCTTGAGGATCCCTAGGATACTCATGAACATATGGAATTCCTACATAAGGTTGAGTACTCCAAACTTTGTCTTCATCATATAATTCATTGGTTCTCCAATGAATTGCCTCACTAGTTCTGGTGTTAGCATAGTCTTGTGAGAGAGACATTGTTATGGGTGGTGTGTGACTTAATTGAATTTGATTTAATTTCTTTTATAAAGGATATTTCATTAATGCTCATTACAATAATCTTGTATGATATAACTAGTCTAAATAACTAACACCATCCCTAGCAACGGTGCCAATGATGAGTGGCGAGGTACCCCCTACACTCAACCATATGAATACGAGCGTTTCACGCACGATCTGATCAAACTTTGTAGACAGGCTAGTTGTGGTATCTAGATAGTTACTCATCGATCATAGTTTGTTGTCTTCCCACCTAGACTAGTATTTACTTTGTCATGTATGGTTTAGTCCAGAGTGAGGTGTATGATGTGGTCCTAGACTAGTGCTACTCCTAGAGGCAATGGAAAGTAACTTTGTTTTAACTAAGAGGGAAAGGGTGAAGAGAGGCTAAGCTACCCTAAGTGCGATGAGCATCCATCCTTAATCATCCATACACATCTTGGACCTCATGTACAACTACTACTGGGATTACCAAAGGGCAGATCCTAGGTACGCTACTGGGATACCAAGTAGTCACACTTAAATGCACGTGATTAAGTCATACTCATTCTGCTTTTACTAACAAGGATAGGAGTTGAGAGTAAAGAAGTATTAAGTAAGAAAGCAATGAATAACATTTAAATAATTAAACTAAGTGAATGCTATAATGATGAAGTAATCTCGATCTTTATTTCTGATCATGTGCATTTCCAAGTACGTCACACTCGAATAAAGGTGTCATACAATTACAATCATCACACTGCGAGCATGCACTAGGGGAAAAGGGTTGAGAAGAACTAAAAATGAAAACTAACTTCTAATTGAACTACTAACTTAACTGACTCCCTAACTCCTTGCGCGTACATGTGTATTTATAGGCCCGCATAGGAGTTACAATATCGTGTATCCGATATCACTAGCTAGGTCGCGATATCATGTACCTAATATCATGGATCCGATATTGCGGGTTCGATATCAGAGCCTAATGAATCATGATTCATCAAATGCAAATGAAGATACCTTTTGGGAAGAGTTGGAAATTCCTAAAAATTTCAAACAAGAGCCCCTTGCATTAAAAATTCTACCTACCAACATGGAATATGTGTTCTTTAAAAATGGAAAGCTAGTAATAATCAATGAAAATCTTGCTCTAGAACAAAAGTAGATGCTATTAAAAGTGGTTGAAAAATGGTCAGAAACCTTTGCTTGGTCATATCTTGAACTCACAAGGATTGATCCTAGGATATGCAAGCATTGTATCTACACTAACTTGATTATGAAGCCAAAGAGGTAGCCACAAAGGTGACTGAGCCACAAATTGAAGTAGATCATCAAAGAGGAAATTAAACAACTCCTCAAGGTCAGGTTTATCTATCCCATTATGGATAGTGAGTCGATTAGTCCACTTGTGATTGTGCAAAAGAAAGGAGGTACATGGTGGGTTTGCATTAATTTTTGGCTACTAAATATGGCAACATTCAAGGACCATTTTCCATTATCATTCATTGATCAGATGTTAGACATAATATCTGGGCATTGCTTCTATAGTTTTCTGGATGGTTATAGTGGCTATAACCAAATCCAAATAACATTAGAGGACTAGACCAAAACAATGTTCATGAGTCCTTGAGGGACTTTCGCCTGTCATAAGATGTCTTTTGGTCTATGTAATGCCCCTACTACTTTCCAACACCTAGTCCTAAGCATTTTTCAATAGAAAATCAGTAGCAATGTGAATGTCTTCATGGATGATTTCTCCACCTATGGAGCTACATTTGAGTAAGCCTTAGACCGTCTTGAGTAAGTACTAAAAAGATGTGTTGAAACCAACTTGTAACTCAATTGAAAAAAGAGTCATTTGATGGTCCAGGAGGGCATTGTATTGGAACACCAAATCTCATAAGCAGGAATTGAGGTAGATGTTGAAAAGATAAGGGACATCCAAGAAATTACTTGCCAACCAAAAAGCATCAAAGATGTTTGGTCATTCTTTGGACATACTGGCTATTATCAAAAATTCATAGAGAATTTCTCTAAGATCAAAAAATTATTGGTTGAACTAACCAAGAAAGATGCTTCATTTGTCTAAACCAATGAATGTGAAAAAGCATTCCAATGGCTAAAAGATAGACTTGTAGAAACTCCAATTCTACAAGCACTCAGCTAATCCAAACCATTTCATGTTATGAAAAATGTATCAAATTATGCTTTAGGAGTTGTGCTTATGTAGATGGATGACAAGAAACATCCATATTACATCGATTGCACTAGTTGAAGCATTGTGAATGCATAACTAAACTACACCATCATAGAAAAAGAGCTGATGGTTGTGGTATTTACTCTTTAAAAGTTCAGGCATTATGTGCTTGGATACAAGGTGTTTGTACACATAGACCACAACGCAATTTGCTTTTTGATGAACAAGCCAATGGTGAGCCCTCATGTCATACAATGGTTGGTGATCTTACAGGAATTCAATCTTACAATGGTAAATCAAAAGGAAGTTGAGAATGTGGTTGCTAACCACTTTTCTGGGTTGTGATGGAACAACAAAGAGGAAGAAATCCCACTATCTAATCTATTTTTGTACCGTCTGAAATCGTCGGTCTCCGGCTAGAAGGAAACAGAGGTCGTGGGATCATTGGACACGCACAGAAGATCCTACCTTCGCCTGAGGGCGAGCTGGAACGAACGAAGGTAGAGTACCTTGGGTGGTCCGCACGCAGATCAGACAAGGATTTCCTCAAACGTATACCGAAGTGCTATACGCTGGGTTATGTGTAAACAGCGTAGCGGGCGTAAACAGTGTAACCAATGCAAACAGAACGTAAACGTAAACAGGCGTAAACAAAATACGTACAATAATTAATGCAAACTGTAAACGATTATGGAAAGAAAATGTAACAATGACATTACAAAATGAAAGGACAATGCATTGGTCAAACGCAGTTGTGAGTGGAACACAAGGTAGACGAAAGCCCTGGTGGGTGCAGGGATGATTGCAGCTGGTTCACACTGTAAGCACAGTGTAGAGGTTGTATGCTCAGCGTACAGTTTTTTCCAGCGTAAAAAGTTTTGTGCTCTGGTTCTCAGTGTCTCTGTTCTTTGGTGTGCTCTGGGAATTTTCCAATCGTCCTGGATTTCGTCAAAAATTAAGCTTTTATACAGGGTTTTGATGGTAGACTTGGGTTGGAAGACACGTGGCACATTGATCGGGTGCAAAAGTGTAAAATTTACAAGTGTACAATATGTTACATTTGCCAGGCGTATACGCTGGGCGTATACATTGTCTATGGCGAGCATAGACTGTGGGCGTATACGCTGGAGGTGCTGGGTGTATGCGCACTTGGGCGTAGATGTCGTGGACGCTGGCGTATACACTGAGCGTATACGTTGGTGGATGCTAGGCGTATACACTAATGGATGCTGGGCGTATACGCTGGGGCATATACGCTGAAGGTTGTTGCCTTATGCCAAATCTCGCTCTGTAGTGCTGTTTTCATGTCGTCTTTGAAGGTTTCATGTCGGGCATATGTATCTGTTGTACCTGCTGGGCGTACATGTGAGGTGTGTATGCTGAGCGTATACGCTGGACGTTTACGCTGGGCGTCTACGCTGGGCGTATACGCTGGGAAAGCACACTTGGGCGTATATGCTGGAACTGCATACTTAGTGAAAATCAAGCCTCTGATCTCCGAAGTTGCCGTGTTTGACACCAAATGTAGCTGTGGTCGTCTGGGGGTCCAGGGACCCGCTTGGTGTTGGACAAGTACTAAGCTCAAAATTTTGTGGTGTTTCATTGGCCCCTCTTTGTTGACGTTTGGAGGAATCGACCCGAGAAGCGTCGACAAAGAAGTGCAAAACACCATAAGCAACTTGATAGAGACTTTGTCCGTTGCCACTTGACTAGACATCATCATACCGTGTTTAGTAGTACATGGGATTGGGCAAGTGAAATTTGTAACTGGTAGGAGAACGAGGATTGTGAGGACTAGTAATTGCCCAAGGGATTATGCTTGATGAAAAGGGGATGCTCTGGTGTGTGTGTGTCATGCTGATCCTTGTCAATAGCCATTATTTAGCAAACTTGGAATCCATACGTGTAATGTGCGTCCTTTGGCGGAACAAGCCTCTTGGGTAATGTTCAAGAGAACTTGCTGGCAAGACCAAAGCCACGGGAGGATGTGTTACATTCTTTGGAGGAACAGGGCCCTTGTTTAATTCTTAGGGGAAGCCTGTTGGTAGAGGGCCAAAGCTATGCAACTGGATGTTTTTTGATTATTTTTGACATGAGTACTTGGTTTTAAGACGATTGCCTTCCTGCCTGGGGCTTGTATGGGAAGTGCCAAGGGTCTTTGAGTTTTTTCTTTGGGAAGAAACTCTACATTGATTCTATACTCATGTACAAGTGCTATGTCATGTGTTGCAACTGCTTCAAAGTGTTATAGTATGCAACGGCGTGCTCAAAGTTTTGGATGTACTGGGTGTATCAAAGGTGTGACTGAGTAAAGTGTATCGGGGAATAGATAGGGAGTGTATTGAGAAATGGGGATGTACTAGCAAATGGTTTGATTCAGTCTTGCCATGCGTGCTGTGAACATTGTCCCATCTTGCTGCTTATGATGAAATGCATTTTTGTGCGAAAACCTCTGGGTGTCATCCTGCAAACATCACTCTAAGGAAACAAGAAAACCATGAGTGAATAAGCGAGCTTAGACTTACACAATTACAAAGACATTGGAGGTGATTTCAAGCACTGTATATGAGTGGCAGCGACATTGGTGGGATTGTCTGATGGCGAGCGATGTAGTGGTTCTGATGAAGTTTGAATGTGGTAGCGGGTTGATGAACCAGAGATGAACTTGCCGATTTATGGTCTTGGCGGACTATCATGGGTTAGTTTTATGTCATAACCCGTTGGACGTTGCCCATTTAGCGTCGTGGTGGACGCTGCAGTGCCAGTTTCTAGTCTTAGCGGACCATGAAGAGGCAAAATAGTTTATAGTCTTAGCGGACTCTAATAAATGTGACGGTGGTAGTTTACTGTCGTGCCTGACGGGTGCTAGTTTATCGTCATTGTGGACACTGTGTGGTATCAGTTTATCGTCATGATTCCAGGACGAGCTGTGGTACCAATTTTAAGTCATGATCCAAGACTATTCTGTGGTATCAGTTTAAATTCATGACTCCAAGACTATTCTGTGGTATCAGTTTAAAGTCGTGACTCCAGGACTTGCACGTACCTAAGCTTTTACTCAAATGTAGAATGGTTTTAGGAACAAGTGATTGGTTGGATTGGCAAACTCATTCCCTTCCATATCAGCGAGCTTGAATGCTCCGTTGTCGAATGCTTTAATGACCAAGTAAGGCCCTTCCCGGTTGGTTGAGAATTTGTCTGAGTGTTCTCAACCTGCCTTAAGTACAAGGTCACCTTCTTTGATAGGGCGCTTATGGGTGTTGTGCCGATGTCATTGCCGTTGTTGTTTTTGATACCATTCGATCTGATGTGCAGATCATTGTTTTACCCGTCGTCGAGGAGTCCAGAAAGTGTTATCCTTAAAGATGGTACCTGTAATTCCAAAGGTAAAATAGTTTCTGAACTATAAACAAGACTATATGGTGTTTTACCTATTGAAATTCGATGTATAGTACGGTATGCCCACAATGCGTATATCAATTGTTCGTGCCATCTTCGCTTGCTTTGGATGAGCATCTTTTTGAGTATTGTGAAAATCGTTTTGTTCGTCACCTCTGCTTGCCCATTGCTCTGAGGATAATAAGGGGATGAAAACAAGTGTTTGATCCCTAAACTTTCACAAAAGGTTTTGGTCTCGGCGCTACTAAATTGTGGCCCGTTGTTAGTGATGATTGTCATGGGAATGCCAAAGCGGGTTATAATGTTTTCGAGAATGAAATTGCATACATGTTTAGATGTAGTTTTTCGAAGGGGAGCAGCTTCTACCCACTTCATAAAATATTTAGTTGCGGTTATGATAAAGCCATGCCCTACAGAAGATGAGGGTGTTATCGGGCCGATAAGGTCCAATCCCCACTTTTGAAAGGGCCACGTGATTTGGGCTGTATGCAATTCATGTGGTGGGACATGTATTAGATTGCTATGTTTTTGACAAGTACTACATGTTTTGACCTTGGAGAGGCAGTCGTATTCCATGTGTGGCCAATAATAGCCTAAGCGTCTAATCTTTGTCATCATGGATTTTGGCGCTATGTGTGCTCCACATAATCCGTTGTGTACTTGTTCGACAATGGTTTGGGCATCGGTACTATTGACGCATGTTAGCAATATGCCTTCGTAGGATCTATGACATAACATGTCCCCTACTAGGGTGTACTGCTTAGAACATTTTCGTACTGCATCCTTTTGTGCATTTGTTAGATGTCGTGGTGTTTCGCCGCGTAGAAGGTATTCTTTTATGTCATCATACCATTCTATGGCGTGTGTCGTACTAACAGATGCGATTCGCAGTGTGTCAAGAGTATCGGTTATTGGTTCGGCACAACTGGTTATGGAGCTTGGCAACGTGTGGAACATGTTAGGCGATATGTTTAATACCAAGATGGCTAGTGCGTCTGCGATGGTATTGTCATTTCTAGAGATGTGTTGCACATCGATGTTTTCGAATCACCTCGTTAGGTGTTTTGCCAGGTTGCAATATGGTTGTAAATGTTGGGCTTTACATGTATAGACGTCTGTGACTTGGTTTATGACCAGCTGCGAGTCTCCTCTGACCACAAGCCGTGTGATGTCTAAAGCCAATGCTGCCACGAGACCTCTAAGGAGACCTTCGTATTCTGCTATGTTGTTTGTACAATGAAAGTTGAAACGATAAGCAAAGGGTCGGATCTCCCAGGAGGGATAGGTGATAACAGTGGCTGCACTTCCCCCTCGAGAGGTGGACGCTCCATCAAAGTTTAGAATGGCATCATAGTTGTTGGGCACTATGTCTATTGCGCTTATATCCTCATCCGGGAATTCTGGTTCTATTGTCACTTGATCATGCATTGGTGACATGGCCATTTGACTTGCTATGGCTTGACCTTTAACTAATGATTGCGCTATGTAGTGCAGGTCAAATTCAGCTATCATGGCTTTCCAGCGGGCTATTCGACTCATTTCGTAAATGTTTCCTGTGATGGCCCTGAGCACATTATCTCTACAAATTATGTTAACTTGGTTACGGAAGAGGTAATTTCGCCATCTTCTCAAAGCAAAGACCAAAGCTAAACAAGACCTCTCCACGTCGTTATACTTTTTCTCGTAGGTAACTAATGCATGGCTTCAGTAATACACAGAGACTTCGGTTCTGTCATCTTGTTTCTGGCAAAGCATAGACGCAATCGACAAATCCGAAGTAGCGAGGTAGATGTAAAATGGTTTATCGTTTTGAGATGGGTAAACCGTGGGTAATCAGGAAAGTGTCATTTTAATGCTATCGAATGCTTCTTGACACTGCGGAGTCCATTCGAAATGGACGTTCTTGCGTAACAGGTGGTTCATTGGTTTTAGTTTGTCTGTCAATTTTTCTATGAAGCGCCTGATAAACTGTAATCTACCTTGTAGACCTCGAAGTTCGGTAAGGTTGCCTAGTGGTTTCAGGTTTGTTATGGCCTTAACCTTATCGGGGTCTACTCGTATCCCTACTTCTGAGGCTATGAATCCAAGCATTTTTCCTGTCTTGACGTCGAAGACACATTTTGTTGGGTTGAGTCTCAATTCATACTTTAAACAGCGTTTTAATACCAGGTCAAGGTCTTGTATATGTTGTTCCGATGTTTTTGACTTAACCACAATTTCGTCTACATAGTCGTTGAGCGAGTGTAACATGTAATCTCTAAAGATGAATGTCATTGCTCTTTGATACGTGGCCCCAGCATTCTTGAGACTGAATAGCATCATTGTGTAACAAAAGATTCCCCATGGTGTCATAAAGGTTGTCCGAAGCTAATGCCTCGGGTTGATGCATATTTGATTGTATCCCGAGAAGCCATCCATAAAAGATAATAGCGCGTGCCCAGCAGTCGAGTCAACAAGTTGATCGATGCTGGGTAGAGGAAAATCATCTTTTATGGTTGCAATATTTAAATCCTGAAAGTCAATACCTAAGCGAATGCTCCCATTCTTCTTCAGAACAATGACCATGTTGGATACCCACTCGGTGTAATCAATAGCTTGAATGAAGCCAGCCTGATAAAGTTTGGTGATCTCATTACGAACTGCTAATGCCACTTCGGGTTTAACCTTTTGTGCCTTCTATGTTACTGGTCTTAATTTTGGGTCCAGAATAATATTGTGCTGGACAATTCGGGGATCTAGTCCGGGCATGTCTGTATAAGACCAAGCGAATGCTTTCATATTTTCCCTAAGCACGTCTTCAATGTTCTTGGCTAGGTGAGGTTTTAGTAATGTGCTTAATTTTAGTATTTTAATTTCCCCATCGGGAATGGTTATGGGGGTTTCGGTCAATGGGTCTTTGGTGATATTTTCGGCTCCTATGTTGAGGGATCTTGTCATGCCTTTGTAGTTGTCTATTGTTTGTTGTGTTGAGGTGATGACTGCGTCATCCGTTGATGAACTTAAGTGGATGAGGTTTATGTTAATATCTCTTGCAATTTTGCCATATGGTCCTTCAATGATTAACGGTGCAGTTAACTGCTAGCAATCCATCAGGCTTGCTCCTGCCAATAAACAGAGAGCTGAATGAGCTAATGGGTATCGTTCTATGTTCTTTGGTATTTTTAGATTATGTGTACATGCATGATGGTGGATTATCGTCACACTGGGACGCATGGCAGTTTAAGGCCATGCCAGGCCGTGGGTGGCAGTTTAACGTCTTATCGGGCCACATGTAATCTGCAGATGGCAGTTTAAGGCCATACCGGGCCGTAATGGCAGTTTAAGGCCATACCCAGCCGTAATGGCAGTTTAAGTTGGAATGGGGTCCACAGGGGAACCGGGACGTAGTAATTTCTATTTTTTTATCATTTTTGAGCGAATTTTTGACGAAAAATGAGTAAAAAGGCAAAAAGTAGTAGACTGGGAGGCGGCGGCGTAAGTGGCTGCGTCAGTGTCAGCGGAGCACTATAAAAAGGTGGGGGCGCTTCATTTGTCACATTGCATTCTGAGTGTAAGCAACTGAGTGAGCGTAAGCGTAAACTACGAAACCTAGCGTAAGTGTAAACCTAAACCTCAACGTAGACGTCGATTAAACCCCAACGTAGACGCCAATGATCAAACCCCAACGTAGACGCCGAGATGGGCAAAGGCAAGGACGTGAAAGGGCAAGGGAGGAAGAGTCCTAACTTAACCTTCGCAGAGGAGAGCAAAGCCATGCTGCAATGCCTGCCTCGGCCAAGGATTCCATCATGGCCTGGAACATCACACAGGTAGGCTCTGACACCGCATTTGTTAGTTATTTTTGCTTGTGCATGCTTTGTAGCGTAAACAATTTCGTATAGGGTCTCGGCGTATACGCCGAGCGTAAACCTGCAGCATAAGGTCGGGTTAGCGTAGACTGTCATAGCGTAATCTGTTTTCAGTGCACAGCGTAATTATTTTTTCCTTGCATGATGCGTAGACAGTTGTATCAACGTATACACTAAAGGCTATAGGGCGTAACAAGTTTTCTATGCACGAAGTTCTGTTTTGTTAGTGTAAGCATTCTGTTTTATCAGCGTAGATGATCTACGCTGTGATGGCGTATACGCTGGGGGTTTCTTCAGCGTATACGATGAGCGTACACAGTTGTCTTTTCAAGTAGGATACGACATATACTTGCTTTTCATCTTTCCAGCGTAAACTGTTATTTAGCGTTTAGCGTAGACCATTTACGCTAGCCACTTCTGTGGCGTATACGCTGCGCGTTTCGTCAGCGTATACGCTAAGCGTAAGAGGTTCGGACGTCAGCATAAACAACTAGTTGTCAGCGTATACGTTGGGTCAAGCAGCATATACGCTGGGTGTAAACAAATTTTGGCAACGTCTACACTAGGTTTGGCAGCGTATACGCCGGGCGTAAATAAATTTTGGCAGCATCTACGCTAGGTTTGGCAACATATACGTCGGGCGTAAACAGTTTAGAAAATTTTTCTAAGTGTCAGTCTACTATGTGAACCTTTATTTTTCGCGTTGTTTTGAAGCATGGCTAATTTTACATTAGTACTCTGGTTGTTTACAGGAACACCAAGCCTTTCCTCCTCATGGTTGAGCTTGTCGGGGTGCTAACATGGTTTGGCCCCATGGAGGCGGATGAGCCTACCCCAGACCTAACCGTGGAACACAACGGGGTTTAGTTTAGAGAAGGTGCATCTGAATTCCTGTCCTTCATACTGGACAATTTTGAAGTAGTTATCTGGTCACACTTAACTGAACTGGTGGTGCGGAGCATACTTGAGGCAATGCTGCCAGGAGCCGCGGAGGGTGTCGTTATCTTTATGGAAGACATCGATGAGGGGCAGCTGACGAATGAGGACGGTTCTACCTGCAGGCCCAGGTCCATACACCCGTTAGCACGGGTGTGGGCCCGATTACCACGAGGGCAGGACTACCTTGACAACACCTTATTCTTGGTCGCGTGCGCACACATTGTTCCAGAATCCTCCCGGCATAGTGTACCGAGTGGGCAGGTATGACCATTCAGGTTTATTGCTTCTTTTCGTCGTTTGGTGTTTGCCTCAATTTTGACATCTTTTCGTGTGTAGGCCTAAAGTTAATGCTGACGAAATATGTGTCGAGGATGATGGACTTGCCTTAACCTGTACCGCTCTATAGGCATTTATGGCAGGTCCGACCCTTCGTAAAGCTGTTTTAGGTCTAATGAAGGGGGATATCGTCTATTTTCATCAACGATTCTCTAGAGCGTTGGCAATGTGCCAAGCTCGTGGATGTCTGGATAAAGATTGGTCGGACCGGGGGCCAGTTTTCCCTCATGACTCTGGTTCAGGCAGCACATCTAAGTCTACTATGGGAGGTAAATGACAATGTCTTTTGGATGTGCTAACGTGTTTTAATTGCCGAGAGTTACACTGATACAACAATCTTACATTGCATTTACAGTTGATGCACCTCCTGGCGGGGATCCTATCACAACTGGGAAAACTAAGACAACACTGTCAATGAAGTTCGAGGAGATGACTAAGGCCCAAAAATGGTTACGCAACCATGCTTCGCCATCTATTGTTTGCTGCTTGGACAATGCCGGCCTTATGGAGCTCTTCATGACCCCAAGTCCTAATGTATCAATAGGGGAAATGATTGGGATCGTGGATTCTTTTAATGAGTCTGTCTCGTACTACAACATCCAGATTAAGGGTGTTAAGGTAGTTTTCCATCTGTCGCCAAAATTCTTTTCAAACTTGTTTGGGGTACCGGCAGATGGCATAAATGTAGTTTTAGATAGAGCTCCATACAGTGCGCGAGTTG
Source organism: Gnetum montanum (assembly GCA_015680685.1). Taxonomy (NCBI): domain Eukaryota; kingdom Viridiplantae; phylum Streptophyta; class Gnetopsida; order Gnetales; family Gnetaceae; genus Gnetum; species Gnetum montanum. Next base: position 248,253 of record MNCI01002011.1, on the reverse strand, counting down.
GAGGATTGGTTGGGCCTGTCCAAGGATGCCAAGGGATTCCCAATGCAGGGGAAGGCAAAGGTTGAGGAGGTAAATGAACTGTATCCCCTGTTTAGGGTGCAGGTATTTCCCAAAACCCTTTCTCAGGTACGGAGCCTTGGGGTTGAGGTGGTGCGCGTTATGCGAACCATCCTGGAAACTAGCGTGCACTATAACTAGGCTAAATTTCTGTTGTCGGGCATGCACAAGGAGATAGTGCGATTGCACTCGAATGTTGAGGCACAATCTCACTTCACTTTTGCCTTCTTCGCTGGCTACCTTCGTCGCTTCACCGAGTTTTTGGTAGTCTGCGCGGGTAACAAGTTTGTTCTACGGAATCAGGGTCAACTATCCCGCTCGTGGATCAACCACTTGTTCGAGACAGCTAAGTCCTAGGATGCACCTGAAGGCATCGACGAGTCTATGTCTATCATGACCGGGGGATCGTCGGGTACCTCCATTCATACTCGCGATAGTCTGGGATTAGAGCCAGATGATGTGCCCCTCACTGCAAGGAGAGCTGAGCGGGTTATTAAAGAAACCGTTGGCCAGGCCAAAACAAAGCTGAAGAGACATGAACACATAGCTGAGGAAGCTTCTAATGTGAGGGAGCCATGAGTAAAGCGCATAAGATTCAAGATGCCCAGTATGTAGATTTTCCCAGCTTATTATTTTATTGTTTTTATTTTGTCTATAATTTTGCCTTTTCAATCGCTTACATGTCACTGATGTCTTTGGCCTGATTCGAGAAGTGAGGAAGTAGGCGCTAGAAACCATTACAAAGGAGGAGGAGACGAACCCGGAGAGGAATAATGAAGAGGAAAATATGGAAAAGGATCAGGGAGGAGGAACGGAGGAATTAAAGGAGAACACCACGGAAACTGAGCCGTTAGATGACCAGGGTGGTGTCGAACAAATGTTCCGCAGCTTTCTTCAGGGGAATCTGGATTTAGGCGATCCTCCAGAAGGTGACGAGGAGCGTGGTATGTTTTCTTTTTTATCTTATTTCAACTTGCCCTGTTAGTTATCATTTCTATGGTATTTTATTTTCATATTTTCATTTTTTTCTCAGACGAAGGGAGCGAAACCAGGACAGTGCACTTAGATGTACCCATGAAGACGGTTCCCTCTGAGAGGACCGCTGAGGTTAGTTCCCGCACCCATGAGCCATTTACTTGGATGGAAATGCCAAGTAAAATGGATTTTGTGGCTGGGATCGTGGAAGAGGTTGTCGAATGAATTTAGGAGGTCCACCTCGAAATAGGTATGATGTTTTTAAATGGTTTTCCATTTTAGAGTGCCACGCCCTGTTTCTGTTGTCTTAACATTTGATCTTTTCGTACGCATAGGTGCCAAGTTAAGGTGGGATCCCTCCGAGGTAATTAGCATTAATAGTTTGGCTACACTATCCCCAGAAGTGGAATAGGTACCAAGGCCGGTTTGCAATGAGCTGGTGGAAAGCCTTGTCCATAACGCCAAGTCAGTGTGGACCTGTAGGCGATCCATCAAACAACTATGGTTGCAGATCCAGAAAAAGGAGAAGGAAGTCTCCGAGTTATCAATCGAACGCGACGATCTCAAAGCTCGTTATGAATTCGCTTCGGCCCGATTAGCAGGTGATAGTTCTTGGCGAACGACCGAGATTACGTACAATAGATATTGGAACTTGTTGAATCGCCATGCGTCACTAACTCGGAGGTTCGCGGAACGTAAAGCCCAGATAGACCTATTGAATCTGAAGTGCCAGGATTGGAGGGCATTTGCCTCCAAGGTGCATAAGTGGGGCCAAGATGAGAAGAATCATAAGCACCATTATAAGAAATCCTTGAAAGAAGTTTCTATAGAGAAACGGCAACTTGAGATGTTCGTAGAGGGTTTGGGCTTACGTTCTACGTTCGATACTTTTGCGGAGAACACCATAGTTGAGATGGAATCTCCTAAGAGGGTTATTACCACTGCTTCTGGGGAAGTTACTATGGGTAAATTTCCTTTGAAGCGTCCTGTCTGGTCGGCCGTTGACAAGGGAAAGGCCTTGGAAGACGTCGACCTAGGCCTCGGGAAACAGATTGGGCTAGTGTTTCGGAGGAGGAAATGCTTCGTCGATTGGAGTTTGGTTTGGAGAGATCTCCTATAGTAAATATTTTGTCATTGTGAAGTTGATTTGCTAAAGAATGTTTAAAATTTTGACGCTCTCTTGTTCTTATATTGGTTGTCTCATTTTGTATTTTCAGGATGAAGGTGGTGACGATGCTCAAGAGGCCGGCTCCAGCGGAGCAGGGGCCCCTGACGCCGGTGGATCTAAAGGGGACGATCCTCCCATCCCAGATGCTTAGTTTTTTTTTGGTTTTGGAACTATGCTGACTCAAATTGATACGGGAATTGTAACTTGAAAACTTTGAGATAAACGGAAACAATTGACACTTATGATTGTACAGCATTGCATGTATAAATATTTTTTTGTTGATTTTGAGTTTGATTGCACACATGACACAGCAATGTAAAATATTTTGGTTTATTTTTTCATTTTCTAAGTGTAATATGCGGATGTAATTATAAGAGGAGAAACAACGTACAAGTGTGTGATCTAGTTTAAGGCCATTTCGGGCCTCCGTGTGTAGTTTAAGGCCATTTCGGGCCTCCGTGTGTAGTTTAAGGCCATTTCGGGCCTCCGTGTGTAGTTTAAGGCCATTTCGGGCCTCCGTGTGTAGTTTAAGGCCATTTCGGGCCTCCGTGTGTAGTTTAAGGCCATTTCGGGCCTCCGTGTGTAGTTTAAGGCCATTTCGGGCCTCCGTGTGTAGTTTAAGGCCATTTCGGGCCTCCGTGTGTAGTTTAAGGCCATTTCGGGCCTCCGTGTGTAGTTTAAGGCCATTTCAGGCCCCATTGTAAACAAGTAACATTTCGGATGATGTGCATGGGTTTCTCGGTTGACCGACCATTTCTGATCGTGGCTAGTTTCATGTCATTGCGGACATGATAGTTTAACGTCTTTCTGGACATGGGGTGTAGTTTAATGTTTTTTTTTGACTTGTTGTAGTTTAACGTCATTTCGAACGAGTTTTAGTTTAACGTCATTTCGGACATGCTATAGTTTAATGTCGTTTCGGACTGCTCGAGATGGTATTATTTTAGGATTTTTTTGATTTTTTTATTTTTAATGTTAGGCGATGTGTCAATGGGTATGATTCTGTATTCAGCGTCCCCTTCGCTGATTACGTTGAATGGTAACTCAGCCCAAGGGACATCTGGTGGAATGGCTTCTGTGTTAGTGTTTTGAGATGTTTCAGTATTTGTTGTGAGTTCTGTGTTAGTTTTTAATTGAGAAGGTGTATGTATGGTGTCAGGTGCAGGCGTCTCTGTTTTAGGTGGATTTGGATTACTGTTGACTGGTTGTTTTTTGTTTATGTCGTTTCGACTAGGCTTTTCGAGTTCAACCTTTGAGCCTTGGTCCATGTCCATGTGCGATGAAACAATAGGTGTAGCCGCTTCCCCGTGTATGATTATTTCACTGCCCTCATAAGGTAGGTGAATTTCTTGATGTATAGGGGAGGAGACCGCTTTCAATTGGGCCAACCAGGGTCTTCCTAATATTAGGTTGAACCCCGGCATTTCGTCAACCACAACGAAATCGACGGACGTGGGAAACTGGTCCCCCGCTATGAAGTCTAAGGTTACAATGCCCTTGACCATCACACGTGACCTGCTGAATGATTTTAAACATGTAGTTGTGGTTGGTTTGATTAACTCGGTCAGCCCTAATTTTTCCACGATGGGGTATGGTACCACGTTCGTAGCAGCTCCATCGTCTACGTGGACCCTATGTATCTTGAACTGATCTATGAGTATCATTATGAGCATGGGGGTTGTTGTCACCTCCCCTGTTTTCTTATCCATTTTAATGTTATCGTTATGGAAGCTTAGTGGTTTGGACGTTGACCCTTGGGGCGAGTACATTACTGCATGAATGGATGGTTCGTTTGGGGGCAAGTTCTTACTTACTGAGATCGACGTTAACATGCCTACTAAGGCTTCACAATGTGTTTGGGATGTAAGAATCAAGTCATACAAGCTTAGCGAAGTGTTCTTCTGCTTGAGTGCTTATGTGACTTGTGTTAAAGCCGTTGCCAAATCTCTACTGTTGGGGGCGTTTGTATCAGCGGTGACTGGGTCCATTGGCCCCAACAGTTTTATTTCATGCTTTGTTGGTGCATCGTTCTTACTCGGAGCTGTCGTTTCAGATGCATCATGTTTTTTGGAGGGTTCACCCTCGTTGCCTGCGTTTGGTTGACTATTGGGTTGTGTCATGGGTACGACATTAAGTGGAGTGGGTTTAGATGGCTCCACAGCTAACCATTGACGCTCTTTCTCCAAGCGTTCATGCGTAAGCTTATCTGCTAAATGCTCGCGTGTGTGGCGTGGAGGTGGAGCTGGTCTTGAAGCTTCGGGTTTCCCTGGGATTTGCACCACATATGGAGGCGGGCAGGGTTGTGGTTGGACAGTCGGGTGTGATTGAGTAGAAGGCTAGCCAGGCATCCTAATGACGTAGGGGCTAGGTCTGCCTTGCGTTTGTGAGGTGGAGGCTTGGACTTCTGTTGTTACAACTGCGAGCGGCACTCGGACTACGAAAGGGGCAGGCTGAGTGGGAGGGGTTGATATGTTCGGGGTAATGATAGCAGGAGGTACACACACTACATATGATTTTTGCGGGGCGGGTGATGGTTGAGAAATGGATGTGGATGGAGTGGGATGAACATGCACTACGAACGGTTTGTTAGGTGTCTGTTGTTTATACTCAGGGTAGACAGTGTTAACGTTGGGTGTCTCGGGTTCATCATCAAAGCAGATTGTATTGATAACGTATGGCGCCTCTTTGGTGTTCAGAGGATCTTTATACACCCCCATAGTTTGGTTCTGTGGTTGGACCGAGTTGGCCTCATCAAAGGTGATTTGGCCTTCGTCGATCATTCGTTGTATGTCCTGTTTCAGTGTGAAACAGTAATCCGTGTCGTGCCCATTGCGTTGATGATAATCGCAGAAGCGATCCATTCTAAAACCTTTGGGCACTGGAGGCTCATCCGACGTTGCTAGGCTTGGATTCTGTACGAGTTGACAGAACCAATCATGTCTCTAGATGGCTGCGAGGGATAACTGTTTATGTTTCATTAATCCAGCTTTCAGTAGTTGGTCGAATAGCTGGAATGGCTTCATAGGCAATGGCGTATATTGAGAAGGCTCTTTCCTCTCAAAATTTCTTGCATGGTTTTGTGTTGGGTTCTGCGATGATGATGATTCTGGTGTAGTCATGGGAGTAGGTCTAGTATAGTTAGTAGGGGCTCCTGGCGGTTTGTTTGGTTGTTGCGTTTCTACTATTACCGCTATGGTTGTTTTTTCCTTCTCTTTGTTCTTTTTACTATGTTGGTTTTTGAAGGCTAAGTATGCGGGGTCATGGCTATTTTGAGCCGCCTCTTCTATATTTTTGATTTGTACAAAAGCTTGGTTAAGGTTACGTGCATTAAGATAGTACAATTTAGATTTGAAGAAGTCATTAACGATCCCCTTTAGAATTGTGAGCAGATATGTCTGTGAGATTGGCTCATGTAGCTCATTGAGAGCGGCGCTCCACCTCTGGATAAATTTTTGCACAGGTTCGAGTGGTGCTTGTTTAACCTGTATGAGGCTGTCCAATGTCGCTTCAGGTTTCAAGTTATATTTGAACCTGGTCATGAACTGATGTAACAGATCTTCCAAGGAAAATATGGAATTCCTCGACAAGGCCTGGTACCAATCAAGTGCTCTCCCTGTGAGAGACATAGGGAATACTTGTAGAATGGCATGTGGCCACGCCTGGAGCAATGCGCATTCTAACCTAAACGTTATTAAGTGAGCATTGGGGTCTGTTTCCCCATTATATTTAGTATATGCTATTATAGATCTAAATCATAGCCTCCTGAAAACTTGGAAAAGTTGTTTAAATCAAGCTTGGGTAGACGACTTTCTTTGCGATGCCTGCAAGATATTCAAACGACCTCTTGTATAGGCATTAGGCTCTTAGTGACTAGCAGGGGTTGATCATCACTAAGTAGGTTGTGCGTTTGCGAGTTGAGATGATGTTGTCCTTGTTCATGATGGCATTCTCGATTTTCTTTGTGAGCTCAATTTTTAGTTCTATGTCGATCCCTTGAAAGATAGTCATCTGTGTCATGATCTAATGTTGAAGGAGTAGAGGAAGAGAAAGAACTGAAAAACTTGTCCTAACTTTTGTAAGTTTTCCAATCATCCCCTAATAGATTCTGGTTAGTTATTGAGAAGGTCCTAGGCCTTTCGAGTCTCCTCATTCTATGGTCTATCCCATCCTTACTAGAGGTGTCAGAGTTGGTTGACAAGAATCCTTGAGGATCCCTAGGATACTCATGAACATATGGAATTCCTACATAAGGTTGAGTACTCCAAACTTTGTCTTCATCATATAATTCGTTGGTTTTCCAATGAATTGCCTCACTAGTTGTGGCATTAGCATAGTCTTGTGAGAGAGACATTGTTATGGGTGATGTGTGACTTAATTGAATTTGATTTAATTTCTTTTATAAAGGATATTTCATTAATGCTCATTACAATAATCTTGTATGATATAACTAGTCTAAATAACTAACACCATCCCTAGCAACGGTGCCAATGATGAGTGGCGAGGTACCCCCTACACTCAACCATATGAATACGAGCGTTTCACGCACGATCTGATCAAACTTTGTAGACAGGCTAGTTGTGGTATCTAGATAGTTACTCATCGATCATAGTTTGTTGTCTTCCCACCTAGACTAGTATTTACTTTGTCATGTATGGTTTAGTCCAGAGTGAGGTGTATGATGTGGTCCTAGACTAGTGCTACTCCTAGAGGCAATGGAAAGTAACTTTGTTTTAACTAAGAGGGAAAGGGTGAAGAGAGGCTAAGCTACCCTAAGTGTGATGAGCATCCATCCTTAATCATCCATACACATCTTGGACCTCGTGTACAACTACTACTGGGATTACCAAAGGGCAGATCCTAGGTACGCTACTGGGATACCAAGTAGTCACACTTAAATGCTCGTGATTAAGTCATACTCATTTTTCTTTTACTAACAAGGATAGGAGTTGAGGGTAAAGAAGTATTAAGTAAGAAAGCAATGAATAACATTTAAATAATTAAACTAAGTGAATGCTATAATGATGAAGTAATCTTGATCTTTATTTCTGATCATGTGCATTTCCAAGTACGTCACACTCGAATAAAGGTGTCATACAATTACAATCATCACACTGCGAGCATGCACTAGGAAAAAAGGGTTGAGAAGAACTAAAAATGAAAACTAACTTCTAATTGAACTACTGACTAACTAACTCCCTAACTCCTTGCGCCTACATGTGTATTTATAGGCCCACATAGGAGTTATGATATCGTGTATCCGATATCACTAGCTAGGCCACGATATCATGTACCTAATATCGTGGATCCGATATTGCGGGTTCGATATCAGAGCTTAATGAATCATGATTCATCAAATGCAAATGAAGATACATTTTAGGAAGAGTTGGAAATTCCTAAAAATTTCAAACAAGAGCCCCTTGCATTAAAAAATCTACCTACCAACATGGAATATGTGTTCTTAAAAATGGAAAGCTAGTAATAATCAATGAAAATCTTGCTCTAGAACAAAAGTAGATGCTATTAAAAGTGGTTGAAAAATGGTCAGCAACCTTTGCTTGGTCATATCTTGAACTCACAAGGATTGATCCTAGGATATGCAAGCATTGTATCTACACTAACTTGATTATGAAGCCAAAGAGGTAGCCACGAAGGTGACTGAGCCACAAATTGAAGTAGATCATCAAGGAGGAAATTGAACAACTCCTCAAGGTCAGGTTTATCTATCCCATTACGGATAGTGAGTCAATTAGTCCACTTGTGATTGTGCAAAAGAAAGGAGGTACATGGTGGGTTTGCATTAATTTTTGGCTACTAAATATGGCAACATTCAAGGACCATTTTCCATTATCATTCATTGATCAGGTGTTAGACATAATATCTGGGCATTGCTTCTATAGTTTTCTGGATGGTTATAGTGGCTATATCCAAATCCAAATAACATTAGAGGACTAGACCAAAATAATGTTCATGAGTCCTTGAGGGACTTTCGCTTGTCATAAGATGTCTTTTGGTCTATGTAATGCCCCTACTACTTTCCAACACCTAGTCCTAAGAATTTTTCAATAGAAAATCAGTAGCAATGTGAACGTCTTCATGGATGATTTCTCCACCTATGGAGCTACATTTGAGTAAGCCTTGGACCGTCTTGAGTAGGTACTAAAAATATGTGTTGAAACCAACTTGTAACTCAATTGAAAAAAGAGTCATTTGATGGTCCAGGAGGGCATTGTATTGGAACGCCAAATCTCATAAGCAGGAATTGAGGTAGATGTTGAAAAGATAAGGGTCATCCAAAAAATTACTTGCCAACCAAAAACCATCAAAGATGTTTGGTCATTCTTTGGACATACTGGCTATTATCAACAATTCATAGAAAATTTCTCTAAGATCAAAAAATTGTTGGTTGAACTGACCAAGAAAGATGCTTCATTTGTCTAAAACAATGAATGTGAAAAAGCATTCCAACGACTAAAAGATAGACTTGTAGAAACTCCAATTCTACAAGCACTCAGCTAATCCAAACCATTTCATGTTATGAAAAATGTATCAAATTATGCTTTAGGAGTTGTGCTTATGTAGATGGATGAAAAGAAACATCCATATTACATTTATTGCACTAGTTGAAGCATTGTGAATGCATAACTAAACTACACCATCATAGAAAAAGAGCTGATGGTTGTGGTATTTACTCTTTAAAAGTTCAGGCATTATGTGCTTGGATACAAGGTGTTTGTACACATAGACCACAACGCAATTTTCTTTTTGATGAACAAGCCAATGGTGAGCCCTCGTGTCATACAATGGTTGGTGATCTTACAGGAATTCAATTTGACAATGGTAAATCAAAAGGAAGCTGAGAATGTGGTTGCTAACCACTTGTCTGGGTTGTGATGGAATAACAAAGAGGAAGAAATCCCACTATTTAATCTATTTCTGTACCGTCTAAAATCGTCGGTCTTCAGCTGGAAGGAAACAGAGGCCATGGGATCGCAGGACGCGCACAGAAGACCCTACCTTCGCCTGAGGACGAGCTGGAACGAACGAAGGTAGAGTACCTTGGGTGGTTCGCATGCGGATCAGACAAGGATTTCCCCGAACGTACACCGAAGTGCTATACGTTGGGTTATGCGTAAACAGCGTAGCGGGTGTAAACAGAGCGTAAACAGTGTAACTAATGCAAACAGAACGTAAACGTAAACAGGCGTAAACAGAATACGTACAACAATTAATGCAAACTGTAAACGATGATGGAAATAAAATGTAACAATGGCATTACAGAATGAAAGGACAATGCACCGGTCAAACATAGTTGTGAGTGGAACACAAGGCGGACGAAAGCCCTGGTGGGTGCAGGGATGATTGTAGCTGGTTCACACTGTAAGCACAGCGTAGAGGCTGTATGCTCAGCATATAGGTTTGTCCAGCGTAAAATGTTTTGTGCTTTGGTTCTCAGCATCTCTGTTCTCTGGTGTGCTCAGGGAATTTTTCAACCGTCCTAGATTTTGTCAAAAATTGGGCTTTTATACAGGGTTTTGACGGTGGACTCGGGTTGGGAGACACGTGGCACGTTGACCGAGTGCAAGAGCGTAAAATTTACAAGTGTACAATATGTTACATTTGCCAGGCGTATACGCTGTCTGCGATGAGCGTAGACTGTGGGTGTATACGCTAGAGGTGCTGGGTGTATGCGCAATTGGGCGTAGATGTCGTGGACGCTGGCGTATACACTGGGCGTATACGTTGGTGGATGCTGGGCGTATACGTTGGTGGATGCTAGGCGTATACGCTAATGGATGCTGGGCGTATATGCTGGGGAATATACGCTGAAGGTTGCTGCCTTGTGCCAAATCTCGCTCTGTAGTGCTGTTTTCATGCCGTCTTTGGAGGTTTCATGCCGGGCGTATGTATCTGTTGTACCTGCTGGGCATACATGTGAGGCGTGTACGCTGGATGTCTACGCTGGGAAAGTACACTTGGGCGTATACGCTGGAACTGCATACTTAGTGAAAATCAAGCCTCTGATCTCCGAAGTTGTCGTGTTTGACACCAAATGTAGCTGTGGTCGTTTGGGGGTCCCAGGGACCCGCTTGGTGTTGGACAAGTACTAAGCTCAAAATTTTGTGGTGTTTCAATTTCCTAATGAACTCATCTTTGCTAGGGCTATAACTGAACAATTGCCCAATGAGACTAAATGATATGATGGTGTTCTTACCTATCTTCTCACTTAAGGGATGCGACAAGGATTGGACCACCAAAAGAAATAAAAATTTCTTCACTAGGTAAAATGCTTCATGGAGATCAACGAACACTTCTACAAGGTGTTCACCAATGGCCTAGTTCAATGGTGTGTCCTTAATACTGATCAATTGCACATTCTCTAGGATGCTCATGAGGGTCCTTGTGGGGGCCACTATGCTACGACACACATGACCATTAAAATCCTAATGGTAGGGTATTATTGGCCAAAAATCTTCAAGGATGCTCACCAATATGTCCACTCTTGTGAACAATGCCAATGAGATGGTGAAATGACTGCTCAAATGGAGGAACCTCAATAATGGATTCAACCACTGAAATCCTTTGACATTTAAGGCATTGATTTCATGGGTCCCATCATGCCCATGTCAAACGAAAAGGCATACATCATAGTTGCTATTGACTATTGTATGAAATGAGTAGAAGCAAAAATTATCATTGACTGTACATCTTCTAATGTTGTTTGGTTTGTACAAAAAAATGTTGTAAATAGGTTTGGTATGCCACGTGTGTTAATTTTTGATAATGGAACTCACTTTATAGGCACTACTTTTTGGAAGCTTATGCAACGATTGGGGGTTGAACATAAACTAACAACACCTTACCACCCCCAAGCCAATGGTCAAGTTGAGGTTATCAATAGGGAAATCATAAAGATTCTAACAAGAATTGTCAACAAATATAGAAAAGATTGGAGCATAAAACTTAATGATGCCCTTTGGGCCTACCTCTCAACATGGAAACTTCCTATAGGCTATTCTCCTTATAAGCTAGTGTATGGAAATTTACCAACACTCCCTATTCAATCCGAGCTCCGTACATTTTCAACAGCCTATGACCTCAACCTTGACTTAAGTCTAGCACAAAAAGAAAGATTAATGAATCTCAACTTGTTAGATGAAAATTGATTGGTGGCCCTATCATCTAACAAGTTGCACAAGGCATTCAACAAAAACACCATGAATTTAGAATTAGGAAAGTGAAATTTCAACCAGAAGATAAGGTTCTCTACTAGAATCCCACACATGTACCCATACGAACTAAGTTCCAGACATTGTGGGAAGGACCTTACATCATTTACAAAACTTTTCCTTCTAGGGTCATGATTATCTACAAACTTGAGAGCCTAGACAAGAAACAACTAGACAACATACAACAAGTCAAACCTTTCTATGAACCTAAGCAAGCCAGTAACACCAATGCCTCATCGGATGAACAACCATGCTCACTCTTTCGAATCTCCTCCTTTCAACTTAGTCATGGGGGAGATGATCATCCATGCTAACTATATAAGTGACTCCTCAATTTTTCATATATTTTTTTTACACATTTTTGTTTTACACCTTGTTATTTTTACCACTTTTTGATTTACACATTCTTTATCTTACACCTTTTTGTTTTTATATTATTAATTTTTAAATATTTTTTTATAACATTGTTAGTATGTTTTATTTTTCTTAATTATTTTACAATTTCTTATATATTTTCCTTTATTTTGTTATGATTTTCTTATTATGTTTTAATAATGTCATGTCTTATTGCCAATTGGCTATAGTGTGATTTAATTAAAGTGGGCATGTGCTATCTAGTTATTTGATTGTTGGTGTATGGATTCTAACTTTGAATTTTGTTACTAACAAATTTGACATGGTTTCTTTTTCATGCAAAAGGCAATGAGTCCATAACATCCATCCATCCACAAACTCTATGATTTTCCTTGTTTTGGAAATGTGTAGTCCCTTTTTCATTAATAAAACTTTAACAAACTTGTGACCTTGATAGTTTCCAAAATTGGAAAGGATTCAAAGGTTTGAACAAGGTGTGACTTCAAGGGGATTCAGTACTCTTTATGCCTTTTTTCTTACTTAGATACATGTGTGTTTTCATGATTTCTTATAGTTCTGTGTCGACTAATAACAGGAATTTGAATAAGTCTTTGCATGGTGTGGTTCCCATTTCAGATTTTAAAAAAACACGATGGAAATTTAAAGCATAGTCCTTAGAAAAAATAAATGGGCTATAAGCACTAGTTATGGGACTAGAAAGATATGTTACCCATGCCAAAAGGTCCCCTTTAACTAAGGCCCTTCCTCACTTTCTACTTCTCTTTTCTTCTTTACTAAGGCACAGTGGTTGTTCTGTGGGAGCACTCTTGTGTCTTAGGGGGTCGACTAGTCTTAAAATGATGATGTGATGTCATTAAACATGGTTGTTTTTGGTCTGGCCTAAGGATGGATTTTATCAGGTCATTTAACCACAAAATTCACAAGGGACTTCATGTGACCTTAATCAAGAACTTCATTTCACACACTCTCTCATCCATTTATGCTTTCTGTGTCTCACCTCACTGTCGGTTTCATGTTCATGTTTGATGTGTCAAAATTCTTAGGTAGTTTCTCTCAGGTTTTTGTATTTAACTCTTTGTAACCATTAATCATCCATGGGGCCCATGGACTCCTCGATTGAAGTTATGCAAGGGCAATAAAAGGCCTATGCCTGATATGGGAAGGACCCACTTGCATATCTTTTGATTGGATTATTTAAGTCCTTTTCCCTTAGACATTCTCACAATAAAATCCTTTTGTGCACCCAATCAATGACATCCAATTGTGCACATTGTCACAACATTTTTTAATATGATTCTCTTTTTATTGTTATGAATTCTTAACCCTCTTCAAGTATTTTATTGTGTTTGGAATTTTTCAAAATTTAATAATGGACCGCTTATCCATTCCACCCTATTCTTCAGTCTTCTCGCTAACATTACTAAAGGAATCAATCCACCATAATCACAACCTAGCCAGGTGTAACCACCCATGAGACAAGGTACTTAAAAGCCATATGTTACACATTGCACACTAAGCTATGATTTTGTTGTGATTGCAGTGGGAAGTATGGATTGGAAGTGGGATTGTCCTCACCACAGAAGAAGTAATAGCATCATGCAACGAGGACCGTTCATGATTGTTGGATCTTTTCCCTCGCTCTTCAACTGCTAGAGGAGTTAGATGTCAGTTTTGTCTAGGGTGTTACATTCTATTGTCATGAACACCCAATTTTCTAAAAGATTGTAAATTCATACACTTGGGCACTTAGAGTCTCTTTGTTCCATCTAAATCAGTTTGTATGTCATTCAATAATTCCATACTTGCCCACTATTTTGTAAGGAACTTGTTCGTCCTTTTATCATTTGAGGATAGGTTTTCATTTAGTCATGGAGGTATGATGAATCGTGTTTAGTTATGCTCTAATATCGGATACACAAGATTGGAGCCTCGATATTGGATACCCGATATTGGACCCTAAGATGCGGTGTCAAATATTCGATATCATGGGGTATAGGTCGGCTTATAGATATAGCACTTGGACACACGATTTCCATATAGTTTTTATCATAATATAGTGAAGCTCTTGCAGTTTGTTTTCTCCAGAGTTAGAATATTTTCCAAAGTGCCCGTAGCAAGAGTCATTAAGTTTATGAATCTTTATGCGAGCACTGTTGTACCTGAGCACAACAATATGTGTAGAAATAAAGATGAACTTTCTGATCAAACCTTGCAACACCTTGGCTAGCTTAAATACTTTATTTATGCATTTAATGTTTCATGTAATTTTCTTTAATGCTTCTAAGTAATTAAGCTAAAGTAAGCTAATTAGATTCAATAGCAATCAATTAATTAAGCACATAAGTATGATTGCTTCGAGCATACATATGACTCTTGGTAATCCTAGAAATGCTTAACAATTGGTAATCCAATAACATTATACGTGTTCAAGATGTGCTCGGAAAGTGGAATTGTATACGTATGTTAGGATAGTTAGTTATTGATTAGCAATTAGATTAAGTTAAATTGATTATAAATTATGTTTTAACATGTTCTTAATCGTAGACAAATAAAATATAAAATAATAAAAATCAAGTGCCTCAATTATACTTAACCATACAATTAAGCTCCACAAGTATAGTTGAGAAGACAATGATTGTCACAATTAGATTTCATGTCTTAGAACCAGTGTACTTGAGAACTTAAGGTCTATGAAATTCTACCAGATTGCGTGTGAACACTTGTGATTCATATGGTTCAGTGTAGGGGTACCTCGCCACTCATCGCATACTGAATTAATACCATTATCAGTTCAAATTTATTGGATTTTAGGACCAAATTGCATTTCAACTAATATGCAAAAGGATTTCAATAGATAATGAGTTTTAGTTTTATGTTGCATAAGAAACACCCAAGTACATTTAGCAAAATCATCAACTATAGTAAAAAAGAACAATGCACTAGTGAGGGAAGGTGTTTTGTAAGGACTTAATATGTCACAATGAATTAGATGAAAAGGTGCAGTGTTTGAAATAAAATTTGAAGGAAATGGTAATCGAGCTTGTTTAGCAATTAGGCAAATACCATAATGTGATGGATAAGAAATAGAAATTTCAGACGTATTTTTGGCTTATAAGTACAAGTGAGTACTAAATAAATGTCCCAATTGTTTATGCCATAAATCAAATGAGGAAACAACAAATACAAAATGAAAAAGATTTTTATGGAAGTTATTTGAAACCTTGGCAGAAGGATGAAGAAGGTATAGGCCTTTTAGCTCTTTACACACTGTAATAATCTTCCTTGAGGCTTTGTCCAATATAATACACCAATCAGAGAAGAAGGTTACTTTGCAATTCATATGACAAACTAGTTTACTAACATATATTAGATTGACTTTGAAGAAAGGAACATAGAGAATTCCTTTGAAACTATTGAATTTGATATATTCATAATCCCAACATGGAAAACAAGGCAATAGTACCCTTAAGTAGTTTTACAGAAGTATCTACTTTTGGATGTAATATGGGAAACAGATGAAAACATGTTAACTATATAATTAGTTACTTCAGTATCAAGGATCCATGATGTTAAATCATTGACTTAGGCTAGGTAGAGAGAAGTACCTGAAGAATTTATTTTTGGTTGTAAGGTACTTACTTGATTTGTAGCATGTTGATGATCATTCAAAAGTGAAATGAGTTGCTTGTATTGCTCTTTTGTGAGAGAGAATGATGAAACTTTCTTACTATCATGCCCTCTAACCAAATTTGCATTCGTAGCAAAGTATCCTCTTTTGTGCCTAGGAGAATATCCATGAAGCTTGTAACATTTTTCAATAGTGTGCCCTGTCCATCCGCAATGCTCACAAATGAGTCATTTCTACTTTAGAGCTTCAGAAGATGCCATTATGAAAATGTTCATGCAACAATGAAATGATCACACACTAGTAGAATGATTTTGCAAACTAAAAAAATTAAATAACCATACTTTGATACCATGTTAGAAATGGAGAGCAATAGAAAAGAAGATATAATTATGTAGAAGAAGATTGCTTCATATATGCGTTTGTAGGCTTACATAGTGCATATATTTATACAATTCTTGAATGGAGGTTGAGTGGAAACCATCCAAAGAATATAAAATTATTGAGTGGAGGCTGAATGGAAACCATCCAAAGAATATAAAAAAGAGGATAAGAAACTTAACATAGAGGGAACCTAAGCAAAGGAAATTTTTAAATAGTAATGATTTCTACAATGCAAAAAGTTTTAAATAGATAAACATTTTGATTTAATTTTTTTTTTCAGTCTTTTGGAAACGCTTTCTTTGTTTCTTTATTTTTTGTAAAAGGCCGCATTGGCCGGCAACGGGCAACGGTAGTTACGACAGAATCTGAGTGAGACATAGCCGTGGTATAAACGCAACCTTTCGATATGTATTTTCAACTGTGTAACAATGAACTTTATTTAATTTCAAATTTATTAGTTTCTCAGTAGTAAGTATTAATTTCACTTATTTGAAATTCAGTATTCAAATGTTGAACTAATTTGTAAGTATTTGAGCTCTAGCAACTGTTCCACTTATTTCTTATTAGTTTCTCAGTAGTAAGTCACAATGGCAGACCAAAATCCATGAATTCGAAAGAACTGTGGAATACAGTTCGCTCTTGTCGACTTTGGCAGACAGAAATGATTGAAATTTGGAATTTGCCTTTACAACAGCCGAATTTATAACAGTTGCTTTCGTTTCGACAGGGCCTAAGATTAAAGGTTGAATCACAGGATGTTGGTTGATCAATGCAGCATTTTTCAAACGCAACCTAACAGGAAAACGACCCAAAACGGATATCATCCCCAAGATTTTTGCTTAAAGTGTTTAATTTAATGCAGGTCTTGGACTGAAAGAAAGGTGCTTTGCAACAAATCTCAGAAGCACGAGCAGAATCATCAAATGTGTGTACACACTGAAAAAGAAAAAGTGTTTACCTGTTCTGAAATTTAAACCAAGGCAGAATCTGCGAAAAGACCTTTGTCGATGAATTCCATGCCTGGCATCCACACGCCTCTAATATCACTGGCAGGAGGTAAAATTCCCACTTTAGTCGTACTACAGGAGCCCACAGGAAATGGGCTAGCCCAGTATTTTATTTCCGCTGATGTGAAAAAGCACTTTTTACCGGTGTGTGAGCTCATAAAGCAGGATGATTCGTATTGCTATTCAATTGTAACTTACAAAATTTAATTAAAGCAACAGTAGGATGAGGCGCAATCGTCAGCAGCACCACAGTTGTTTTGCAGAAACAGTAAAGCAAGAATTCAATGATGTATTAGCAAAACCCACCCTTTTTGTTGTTTTCCACGATCTCAAGGCCCACCCCATACAGTGAAATGAAACCCACTTGGATGCCTTTAAAACTCCTGCATATTCATCCACATCAGGCAACATGACCCACCTCTGGATCAGCATCGTCCAAGCCTATCGATCCACAATTAGAGCTCAGGTTGCCTGGTAATTACAGCGGCTTTGGTTAGTTGCTTTCTTGCTTGCTTGCTTTCTTTCTGCTCACAAGCGTTATTCTCTGTGAGCAAGTTGAACCCTGTATTTAATAATTTCTGAATTTCTACACGAACTTTATTTGCAGCATGAGAATCTCGTACTCTCTGTCAGAACCAGAACCAGAACCAGAACAAGAACCTGACCCTGCTGACCGAAGCCCCCTGTTGTGGGTACTACATAAGTGGCGTCTAGCTAAACTTCATGGTGTGTGTTGCAGTAACGTACACCTGCTTATGCTATCACTGAAAAGGCCGCGGAGTTGAGTTGGATTCCAAGGTTTGGACCTGCTGCTGCTGCAAGCTGCGATTTTGGTTTGTTTCCAGTCGAATCCTGAGCTTTACATGTTTTTATTTCAGTTTACAGCTTCTGTAATCTCTGGTTTGCCTGTAAGAAACGAATTTAGTATCAAAAATTAATTTCTGTTTTTGGGAAAATAAAGACAAACCTAGCACTCTTTCCCAAGTTCTCAGAAACTGTTCTTCTATTCCAAACCTTGCAGATCTGCTGGATCCCTAACAGCAGGCCGCTATTCTCATCTTTAAAGAAGTTGATCTTGGACTCGGTGTTTCAGAGCAAGTTAAACAGTGTGTAGGAGTCTTTTGACAGGTAGAGAATCTAGAGATAGCTGTTCACCACTGAACTCAACCTCAAATATATGGATCCATTCAGCTAAAACTTGAATTTGTACGCTTGTATTTGGAAATTTTGAAATTTCACAACACTCTGATGTGATGTTGTTATGGGCAGGTAAGTGTAACAACTAACAACACAATAAAGACCCCAATTAGGTCGAGATATTGGTTGGAGTTGCAAGATTTGCAGGCTTGCAGAAATACAAGATGTCAATTCCAATACAGGTGGTAGTATTGATGCTGCTATTGTTTGTTAGAATTGCAGAATCTCAGCTACCTGGAACATGGGAGCTTCTGTTGGAAAATGCAGGGCTATCATCCATGCACACTGCGGTGACCCATCATGGAACAGTAGTGCTTCTGGACAGAACAGATATCGGATTGTCACAGATAAAGCTGCCATCCGGAAAATGCAGAGATGATCCAAACGACCAGGTTCTGCAGCATGACTGCAGTGCACATTCAGTGCTGTTTGATCCTGCCACAAAGGGGATCAGGCCTCTCATGGTTATGACAGACACATGGTGTTCTTCAGGCCAGTTTCTGCCTGATGGAACTCTGCTTCAAACAGGGGGAGCCATGGATGGCAGCACCAAGATCAGAAAATTCATCCCATGCCCTGCACAGGAGCTCTGTGACTGGACCGAGCTGCAAGATCAAACTCTCAAAGTGGATCGATGGTATTCAACTAACCAGCTCCTTCCTGATGGCAGAGTCATCATTGTTGGGGGCAAAGGTGCACACAGTGTTGAATACTACCCCACTGGTCCAAAAGATCCAGTTTATCTACCATTCCTGGCACAGTGCACTGATATGCAAATGGACAATCTCTACCCCTATGTGCATTTGCTACCCAGTGGCTATCTCTTCATTTTTGCAAACACTGAATCCATTCTTTATGATTATGATCAAAACAAGGTTGTCAAGAATCTTCCTTCTCTGGAAGGAGGGCCTAGAAACTACCCCTCTGCAGGATCCTCTGCAATGCTATCCTTGACACCAGATGATAATTATTCCAAGGGTGAGATTGTGCTATGTGGTGGTGCCAGGTATGGTGCATTTCTGGAGAGAATTCCTCTGTCTGCAAATGGAAGCTGTGGAAGGCTTGTGGCTACAGATCCAGAGCCCTCATGGGCCATAGAGGATATGCCCTTTGTGAGAATAATGGGTGATATGATCATGCTTCCAACAGGGGATGTGCTTATCATAAATGGGGCACAGGCTGGATCACAGGGTTTTGGATTGGCATCACAGCCATGCCTGAATCCAGTTCTTTATCAGCCTGCTGCAGATCCTGGACTGAGATTTATGACCCTGAATCCAAGCCAAATACCAAGAATGTACCATTCCACAGCAGTTCTGCTTCCAGATGCAAGGATCCTGATTGCTGGTAGTAACCCAAATTACTTCTATGATTTTAATGCAACTTTTCCTACTGAGCTCAGAATTGAGGCCTTTTCTCCAGAGTACCTCTCACCGGACAAAGCCAATCTGCGGCCAAACATCATCAACTCTCCCAACCTTGTTTCATATGGTTCAGTTTTCACAATTCAGGTTACCACTCAGCTTCCTGTTGTGGGTATCATTGAAGTGAACTTGGCAAGTGCTCCATTTGCAACACACTCATTTTCTCAGGGTCAGAGACTGCTAAAGTTGAAGGTCTCAAACCCTGTTCCTAATGGACCTTCCACATATAAAGTAACTGCTACTGCTCCTCCCAATGCAGTTGTGGCTCCTCCAAGCTACTACATGCTCTTTGCAGTGAACCAAGGTGTTCCCAGTGTTGCTTCTTGGGTTCAAGTAGCTTCTTAGAAACCGTAGTCCTGGTACATGCATAGAGCTGGATAAGTTCATAACTTCCTAGGGTAGTTGACAATCTTTGATCATTTCTACCTGCAATTGTATATTGAAATTGGCCTCATCCTGAACATAACTGTAACTTTAGGACGATGATGGATCTAAGAAATAATTGATTGGTGTATCAGTCTATTGCTTGGTGAATAAAATTGTCAACAAAATTCTGGCAAAAGCTCCTCGCCACCAGAATACAGAATTGCTACTTGTACATCATAGCTTCCAAAATGTACCTGGGGATTGAGAATCACCTAATTCATCTAAATAGGGTCCCATACAAGGCATAGTCTTAATATCCGTCAAATAACTCGTACATTAATGGTGGTGATGGAAAAATGCGAAAATGTCCTCAATATAATGGCAAAAGCAGGAATGTAGCAAACTGTGCATAATATATTAGCACAATTGTAGTTCTCTACTATAAAAAAAGCCTGGCCCCATGTAGGCGGGATATGGATGAGGTGATGATGAATTTTCCTCCTCTTGAAAGAGTAAGAAGACATTTAAGGTAGACTTCTATTAAATAAAACTGGATGAGGTTTTATTCAACCTTTTCAATGCTTTAGGCATTAAATAACAAGCTATAGATCATTGATAATTGGAATGGAAGTTTTAAATTGAGGTTTAATGACATTTGCAAATGTGCAATTGAAGAGATCATCTTGGAAGTAACACTGTCTACCAAAGAGCTTTGAGTTGCATCGAGGCCTCTCCCAGATGAACGTCATATGAACTGCTTTTGTAATCGTGCAGACATTAACTGACCAACTGAAATTAATATATTGCTAAGCTTGACTACTTTAGAAGAAAACCTAAAACCCTAATTAACACAATCAGCTCAAGGTTGTTTACAGATGTGCCAAACATTCAGAGTTAGTATTCATATCCTGTACTAAATATTTCATGATTGAAAATCTTGTAGGTTTGATAGGGAAACAGACACATGAGATTCTAGCTTACTTTTTCAAAGGGTGTTCAAGAAAAAATCTGACACTTTATGCAACTCTCATAATATGTCGGCTTTACACACCATAGCATAAGTTGGAACCAATGCACTAGTGTGCTATTTAAGAAAATTCTGCAGAGTAAATGGCTGAAAATGAATTCTGGCTAACCCATTAAAGCATGCTATAACTAACTGCATTTCTTGACTTTGGATCTGGCTAATCCATTAAAATCTAATACCACTAATTTGCATTTCGTAACTTTGAATCAGCATTGTCAGACAAAAAAACACTAAAACATAAAGCATGGCTAAGAGCTGAAGATAGACCAGTTTGCATACCTCAACTTTGAATCAATATTCTGAGACAAAAAATACACTAACACGAAGCATGCCGAAGAGATGAATATGCTCAAATTGTCTAGAGAGAAAGATATCCAAGATCAAGCAATAAGCAGTATGTATTATTTCATTATTTGGCCCTTGCGGTTGTTTTCTTCTGAAACATGAAAAAGGAAGGCAACTTGATGCTTATTTTAGTCAGTGGCAGGTCCCATATATCAATTCAGCACAGAGACGTACTAATGAGCAACGAAAGACAATGCCAATACGTCTCTAAAAGCCAACAATTGGTGTAACTGGAAAATCTTGCACAAAATTTACGAGTGATGAGCTTCAAGTGTTCTTTGCAGACTGAATAAAGAAAGAATACTTAGAAGTTAGAACTCACTTCGGAAACGAAATCATGAAACCAGTCAACGATGTGAGGTTCTTAATCATTCAAAATTGCAGTAGAAGCAGGGTGAAATTTATGGGCACATGCTCATTGGCCTGTTGCATGTATCTGGTCAATTGCCAATAATTCAAAGGGAAGGTAGCAATAATGCAACTGTAAACTTGGGCAGGTATGTCACAACAACCAAATTTTGTCGTAGCATTCAGTGAAACAATGCAATGAAAACACTAAAACAATAAGAGCAGGCATCATTTCCATGCTTTCTGCGCATGTTGCAATCAAATCTCACAGAGGAAGCTTTTCCACTAATTGCAGTAGAGATAACAGCCGACATTTCATATCCCTCAATTCTCTAACGTTCCTTCTTTCTCAAGAGCCATAAATACCTTAATGCTTGCTGCTAGCCCTTGAATTATTTCATACTTCTGTGCTCTGCAAACACCCAAATTACTTGACATAGATTTTAATGCTGTCCTTGAGTAAGAGTAACAGACACGGCACGTTACAAGGCAACTCCGAAACTGCGAAAAAAACAAAACACAACATCTTGGATCCAGGAAGTCCCTGTTTCGTGAGGGACCCATCACGAGGTGCAGAAATCTCCACTACTTGATCTTACCTTTTTTAGTTAATGCACAGAAAGCCGCTTGTCTGGGCTTGCTTGATAAGTGGTATGCCAAGCAATTGTCCACAAGAGCCAGCACAACCTCCCCATGCGTTTGCACAGCTCTGCCTCTTGATGTGATTGACAGGATCATGCATGATGGACACATCCAGACCACAGACCATATTTGGAATGTCGACCAAAGTTCATCTGTGAATTTGGTTCGTTAATTTATCCCGTGACTGCCTTCAACTCAATTCCATGGCAAAATTCCTTGACAAATTCATATTGCTATGGTACTAATAGCATGGTCGTCCTTGACACGATCTGTAACGGCACACCTTTGGGGAGTGCTGCTGGGCGCTACCTATGAGCTCCAACGTTACGGAGTGTTTCAAAGCAAACTCAAGGTGAGTCACACACTAACATCTTTAAGAATTTACCAGCACATCAAGAGTACATAATATATCTTGTTAGTCCAAGGGCTAACAACGTTGTGAGGATGCTTTGAATATGATATAATCTGCTAGACCAATGTAACATATGTAAGCACTAGCAACACACAAGAAACACTCTTCCATAAGAGAGCTAAGACACTTTCTTACTTTAACACATTGAGCCCTAAGTGTTGCTTCATAGAGAAGAGCAATGGCCCAACCATCACTGTTAAAGCTCCTCTACAAGCTACATATCCTTGTGACATAGTACACAAAGAATCAAAGCCATGTAGTTCTTTTGGTGATGGTTAAGATAGCGTTAAATCCATAAGGATTTCCATACTCCTTCTAGCCCTCGTTCTAGAAGGGGAGTAGCCTTTGAACCATCAAAAGCCATGCTTTCTTACACTCTCCCCTGCTTGAAAAAAGTGACATTCTCGAAGGTTAAGACTTTGTTCAAACACTCCTATTCATGGAGAGTAAAGTGGATATCAAAGGTATTGAGCAACTTAGAATCCATCTAACAATAGTAAAGTGGATATATGTATTAAAGGTTCAATGGCTATAGTCTTCAACCATAAAGCACAAATGTTGAACTCAACTTGATATCCATTTGATGCATAAGAATGCTCATGCAACCTAGGTTAAGAGATAATATGATTGTCTTATTTTCCAAGTAGTACCAACATTTCTTCTTGAAGCAAAATCTACTTTCTAGACATGCAAGTTAGTTATCTACCTCTAGCTATGATGTAGAAGAGTAGAGTCAATCCTTTGCATCCAAGAGGAGACTACCATGTACATTGGAAAAACTGATGTTTGATGCATAGTGGAAGCCTAGCACTAGCACTAGCAAGGATCTTTGAGACTTTAGCATCACTATGATAATCACCTAAAACTCTATAATAGAGGAAGAGCACATTAGTTCTCTACCTTCTAAAACTGATCTATCCTTGGATCCACTTGCACCATCCAGCTTGTTTTACATCCTTCATTTATTTATGTAGGTAACATTATGACTCTCAAACACTATGACTTCCTTTTAGAAACTTGGGGCATTCCCTTCTCTTTTAAAAACCTTAGCATCTTTCCTCCCCTAAAAATATTTATGCTCCCTTCTTGAAGACACTAAGTAAGTTTATACTCCCTACCCAGAAAGATAATAGAAATTTCTTCTTCCTACTCAAAGTCACCCTTGAAGAATGTATGCTTCCTACTTTGGGTCATGATAGAAAATGTGTACTTCTTGCTAGAAGTCACAATCAAGAACATGTGCTCCCTACTTGAATTCATAATAAAAAACATGTGCTTTCTACTGAGAGCCATGATCAAGAACATATGCTCCCTGCTCAAAGTTATGATCAAGAACATGTGCTCCCTGTTTGGAGTTATCATCAAGAATATGTGCTCTCTACTCAGAGTCACTATCAAGAATATATACTTCCTACTTAGAGTCACTACACCTATGTCTCCTCTTACCCACACATGTGCATGTATGTGGACACATGCACACACACACATAGACACTCTATCTAGTTTTTTTTTTTTTTTAAATCATGCACATCCAAATGCTTTCAACCCATCTAGAGAATGGTAGAATCAAAATAGCTACATTTCATCCTCTTTAGCATGAACTGTATTAGGAGAAAATTTGATTACCCACCTTTCATCAAGATGGTTGAACACATAAAATCCCATTTCTTGTTCATTATCATATTTAATAAAGTATCTAGAATCGATCTTCCATAAAACAAGAACCATTTTCTAACATAATGCTTATAAGCAAATAAAAGCATCATATCATATGGATAGAAGATAATCTTAAAGCATCATATCATATGGATAGAAGATAATATTTCCAAGTCCTCCATAGTGCCAAATGCTGAATATGGGAAGAAGGTGGTAAATATGGAGCTCTATCCATCACAATCACACTTCTTTCAAGAGTGTTATCACATAGTGCACTATTCACCAATTGCAAGTAATCAAATCAAGCACATAAGTCATTTTATATTTGAGCATTCATAAGTCAAAAACAAATGCATCATGTTGTTGCACATAGTGATGAATCAACATTCACATTTTAAACAATTGCTTCTTGAATCAAATTAAATCCTTAATGAGAAAAAATTGAATAAAGAAATAAAGATATTAAAACATCCAAGAATTTTCATACTTAAACTACCATCCAAGGGTGAGGAAATGGGGACACTTCACTCAAACATGAGATTCTCAAATAGAAAATTTGAAATAGTGTCAATTTTCTTCTATGGATCATGAGCTAACCCATCAAGATATCATTGGTAAAGAATCTTCAAATGAGAATCCAAGTGTCATTTCACAATACACAAATGAAAAACCATTACATTATAATACCAAATTGTAGAGTCCTTAAGGCATTCAAGCAAAAGAACCTTCACAAGTGATGAGTGGCGAGGTACCCCTACACTTAACCATACGAATACGAGTGTTTCACGCACAATCCGGTCAAACTCCAAGGACTAAGTGCTTACGCGCCTTATGGAACACTTAAGGTTAATCAATAGCTGTCTTCCCAAACTTACTTGTATTGTCATGGTTGTATGGTTAAGTAAGCTTGAGGTATATGATTTTTTATAACTTTTATCTTTTTAATGTCTTATGCTAATGGGGGAAGGTGAAGAGAACTAAGTGACTAACTTAAATTANTGTTGTTTCTTTTTCTCCATCTTTCTTATTCCTTATAATTTTCCATTCTATCGCTACCGGAGGATCGCTCTTAGTCATGGGGGTCCTGGTCCAATTTTTTCAATTTTCTCCTAACCCCTACACATTGGGTAGTCACCAGTGTTATATCTCTAGAATCTGTATTAGCCATATCACAACTCAGCCAATGGACCTTACACTGAGGCATGACATCAACTGTATTGTGATTTACTTATCCTTGCTAATATGAGACTGTGTTGGATGTGTAGATGGAAATCATACACCAATGGACTGGTGCTGGAGGAAACACTTAGGATGAACTGGTGCTGGAACAATCATGCAAGGAACAAGATTGATGGTGCAACTATGGATGGACAACGGAAGGTGCAATGTTGGCGTCGATAGCAACGCATCTTCTTCTTTTCTCTCTCTTCTCTCTTAGTTGCCAAATAAGGCTGGATGTCAAATGTGTATAGTGTTCACTCTTGTGGTCATGAACACTAATATTTCCATGTATTGTAATGATTGATCCATTCACACGTCATCCCATTCACCATTAGTTGTCATTCAAGTCAATAATCCTATACCTTCCCAATATTTTGTAAGGAACTCAAGGACGAGTTTTCATTCAGTCATGGGGGTATGATGAGCCGCTATATCGCGTACGTGATATCACGTCCTGCCTCATCTTCTATAAATAAGAGGCAGCTTCCCTTGTTCAAGNGTGTAGGGGTTAGGAGAAAATTGAAAAAATTGGACCAGGACCCCCATGACTAAGAGCGATCCTCCGGTAGCGATAGAATGGAAAATTATAAGGAATAAGAAAGATGGAGAAAAAGAAACAACAACAACACCGATAAATGGATGTTAGAGGTGGAAATGAACAAAATAAATGTTGATTGTAGCAATGTTTAAGGGAAAGAATAACTGATGCACCAATTAGGAATGCTAGTGGGTCCTCCCCAAAGCAAGCTCATGCCCTTAATGCCTTGACAATCCCACATTCAAAGAGTCTGTAGGCTCTGGAAATGTCATTTGGAAGCAAGAGTTAAAGTCTTAACCACAAGAATTTACTAAAAGAAAACAATGCATCAACCAAAATATAGACTACTGATACAACCGACAATGAGGTGGAAAATGGAGGAAGAATGATGA
>MNCI01002011.1:189065-221511 GCA_015680685.1 Gnetum montanum | reverse complement strand
GGCCTTAGTTAGAGGGAACATGTTTGTTTAGTTCCATAACCAGTGCTTGTAGCCCATATGATTATTTTGTCTAAGGGATGTGCTTTGAATTCTCACTGTTTTTTTTTTTTTTTGCGTGAGAACCACACCATGCAAAGACTTATTATTGTTATTAGCTCAGCTTCCCGATAATGGAGCAACTTTAGAATGGTAAGGAAAACTCAAGAAGAAAACATCCAAGAACCCAAGAGAATGGCTAGCACAAATGCATCAAATCCCCTTGAAGTCACACCCTTTTCAATCCTTGAGTCCTTCCTTAGTTTGAGAAATGCCCAGTCACCAATTTGTTGATAGTTTTATGAGTTAAAGAAAGGGACTATACATTTTCAAGCCAAGAGAGACCATAGAAATTTTTGAATGCATGGATGATGTGGACTCATTACCCATTATATCAAAAGAACCATACCTTAGTATCAACATTATAACTCAAAGGTAAAAACCAAACATTAGCAATCAATAGAATATAGTTCATACCACCATCAGGAGCACTTATTAGGTGACAAACTTAACAAAACAAAACAAAAAATAAACAATCACACAAAAAAATGAAAAAGTATCAACGATGTTGCAAAACAATAACAACAAAAGTTAAAGAAATTTGTAAAACAAAAATGTGTAAATCAAAAACTTAAAAAAAGGAACTGAGGGCATCAATTGATCAGCAGAGGTGGCCATCCCCCCCATGACTAAGTTGAAAGGGGGAGATTCGAAATAATGAGCAGGGTCATCCCTTCTCAGGGGTATTATTGCACTGACCATTCTAGATTCATGGTAAGGTTTGGTCTATTGCACATTGACAAACAGTGTCTTATCATAGTGCTTGTTTGAATTTTTTAGAAATTTCCAACTTCCCCCAATTGATGTTTTCAGGTTAAGGGTTGGAAGTTGGTGATGGACCTACTCAAGTTCATCTATGCTTTTGATGTAAGCACTAGTTATTCCCTCAGTTAGTTCCATGCACGTTAGTGAATTGTTCACTTGACCAGCTATCAGCCACTGGGTGTCTCTTTGTCGTGTGGCTGCTGCATACAGGTACTTTTGTAGGTTAAGGTCTTGTGCACACCGATTGCATGTAGGTAATGCTAAATTTTGCTCAACCCTTGATCTCTGCATGCAATGGCACCCTATGTCACTATATGCAATGCATGGAACTTTCTTCTTCTCAATCTTTCCAAAAGTGTTCTCCTTAGATATTTCCAGGGAAAGATCGTGGATTCCTAGACGTGCATCTATAGTACTTAGCCATGCCCTTCCCATTATTATTGGGAAGTCCCCTTTATCGTTATTTACTTTTATCACTAGGAAATCAGCTAGGTACAACCACCCACACATAGTCGTAACGACAAGGGAACATTGATGGACTGGTCAGCCAACTCTAGGCGAATATTACTCTTCCTTAATGGAGGCAGGTTCCAGGCTTTGTACATCTCTTGTGATATTAGGTTGACTCCAAAACCTGAGTCCAGAAGAGCTTTACATGGTTCATTCCCAACGACTTGGAGATAGATTAGAGGGCTTCCAAGATCAGAGAATTTCCTAGGAAGGTGGCCCACCTTAATCCAATCAGTAACGACATGTGTTAACATAACCGTATGCATTGAGCTCGGTGTTTGGTTTGAAGGGAGCTCTGAAGTCTTGTTTGATGGAGAGGCGTTTAGAGGTTTAACTACTTGTGGTTGTGAGAGCTTGTTTGGATTGTTGGTTCTGAAAAAAGGTCTTCTCTTTGTATGGTTATCAGAACTAGTAGCGAGTTGAAGGTTTACAGCTCTCGTAGCATTGCGTTGCTACAGTTGAGTGGGGAGTTTCCCTTGCATTGCTGGAGCGGGTGGTAATGGAGCTATCGATGTGAGAGTTGCGAATGGATTCGAAGGATGGTATGTTTGTGGGTTATCTCCCCTAGAAGAAGGAGTTCTAAAATACTCACGAGCTTGGTAGTGATGTTGTGGTGTAACGTGACCAACAGAGTCACGTGGAGAGATTGGATGCTACACGTAGTAGCCATATGGGTCTGGTTGCTGGTAGGGGTATTGTTGCCTTAGTGGTGGCATCCCCCATGACTTTGGGTATTTCCACTATTGATGTTGCTCAACTGGTTGTGGTGGAGTTCCACTTGGAGAATATGTTGAAGGTTGGAGGAACTGCCTTGGGTTACCTTGGGGATAAGGTAACCGTCGAGGTGCTTGCCGTTTATTAAATCGCGGGTTGAGTGCATACACCCCAGACTCTTGTAGATGTGAGATTACTGGGCAACATCCCTTAGGATGGTCGTATTGGCATATCTCACATCCATCTTCATTGTTTATATCTGAATCCACAACATCTTCGATGATGGCCATTTTACCCTTACCCTTGTTACTTGCATTGTCTACTTCTCTCTTTTTCTTTTTATCATGCTCACTACCTTGCTCTCTAGACTCCTCTACAATTTTAAGAATAGTTTCAAATCTACTATCCAGGGAGTCCCACATTTGGTCTACCTTTGCCGACATCCCCCATGACTGTGGGTATTTCCACTATTGATGTTGCTCAACTGGTTGTGGTGGAGTTCCACTTGGAGAATATGTTGAAGGTTGGAGGAACTGCCTTGGGTTACCTTGGGGATAAGGTAACCGTCGAGGTGCTTGCCGTTTATTAAATCGCGGGTTGAGTGCATACACCCCAGACTCTTGTAGATGTGAGATTACTGGGCAACATCCCTTAGGATGGTCGTATTGGCATATCTCACATCCATCTTCATTGTTTATATCTGAATCCACAAAATCTTCGATGATGGCCATTTTACCCTTACCCTTGTTACGTGCATTGTCTACTTCTCTCTTTTTCTTTTTATCATGCTCACTACCTTGCTCTCTAGACTCCTCTACAATTTTAAGAATAGTTTCAAATCTACTATCCAGGGAGTCCCACATTTGGTCTACCTTTGCCGATACTTTGGTTGTTAACTTTTGGAGCGGCAAATTTTTCCTATTCACCATCTCTTCGAGTGGTGACTCTTCTTCCTCCTCACAGAATCTCACTCCTCTTTTTTGGAGGGAAGGATCTCTGTTGTATTCTTTTGCATTTTCTCTCTTCCATAGCTCACCTTCTTCTTTGGCTACTTGCTCTAGAAATCTATGGATCTGATGAGACCTAAGCTCCGATAACCTTCCTTGGGCATACGTCCCAAGGGTTCTTCTTATTTCATGCCTAAGTCCATCTACGAGATGGCGTAGTTGATCCCGTTGTGAATAATCATGGCCAAGGCAACAACGTAACATTGTGTAATAGTGACCCATGGAAGCATCCAAGGGTTCATGATTTCCTTGCTTCCATACTTGGATTTGCTTTCGCAGGTTAGACACTCGGGAGTACGTTTGGTACTTATCATTAAACAGTTCTAACATTGTACTCCACCTGCAAATGGATTCCGGTTCTAAGGACTGATACCAGCTTTCAACTTCTTTCACTAGTGTCCTGGGGAACAACTTTAGTTTTTGCTATTCATTTTCTATGTTCTGCAAGGCACATGCATCATGGAATGCTTGTAAATGGTTTTGAGGATCAGCATTGTATCCCCCTTCAAATCGTGGGATGTTATTCATGTCTAACCTCTTGAACCTACTATATTTTTGGTGCCTTGTGGGAACTCTTATGGCCTCTGTTATATTTAACATGCTTCTTATTGTGAGAAGGGGTTCTTTGTGATCATCTCGTTCATAGCGTCTATGGTATCTACATGGTTCCCTACTCTCCCTTCTTTCATTCCTTGATTCCTTAGAGTGCCCTCATCCTCATTCTCAACTATCTCGTCGATTTTTTTCACTCTGTTTACCTTTATCCTCATGGTTGGTTTCCTTATGACTGCGGCCAGATACCGAAGGAGAGGGTGAATGTGACGATGAAGGTGAAGAAGAAGGAGAACCATTGCCATGATGGTGTTTTCTACCTTCTCTTTTGTGGTCTCAGCCACGATCATGATCATGATCAAAACGTTAGCCCTTATCGTGTGTTTGTATTCCTTCTTTAAACACTTCGTGTTCGTGGGTACCAGAACCAGGGTTGTGAATCGTGGAGTGTAGGTTCTGATACACCACCTCCTGACCATCATTAGGAGGAGGAACATTGTTTGGTGGGGAACCTGTTGAAGCAGGTTCACCACCCCCAATTTCGCTTAAGATGTGCAGAGCGTTATGAGGCCATTTACCCTTTGAGGATGTATAGCGACTCTCCTGTAGCAAGTCCCTTTGATGTTGTGCTTCTGTAGGATGGTAGTCCCTTGTGTCATGATCGCATGCAACATATTCCGCATAAAAAAATGACATGCCTATTCATGAAAGAGCACGAAGGAGCATGTTGGGGACTGATCAGTCTGGACGCAACACAATGTTACCTTCCAAGTCTCTCCAACGTAGTTGTTCATCTTGATGGAGAATAAAGGTAAAGTTGGGTATGTAGTCATCGTGATGAGTATATACTACCCAAAACTGTTGAGGAACTGGGGGATCTTGGTTACGTGTGTTATGTTGCCTACTATCTTTTTTGTTAGTCCTAGGCGGTGAAGTGCTCTTGTGCGAAGAAGAAGACATTTTCGTCTTGTTCGGTGTGTGATTTACCGTTGTCTTATCTTTCCTTGATTAACCCTAAGGGTTCGTTCTAGCGTCCCAACGATATGAATGATTTACTCTATTCTACATAGCGCACAAACAACTAAGTCCCCGACAACGGTGCCAATGATGAGTGGTGAGGTACCCCTACACTCAAGCATACGAATATGAGCGTTTCACACGCGATCCAATCAAACTCCAAGGACTAAGTGCTTACGCACCTTATGAAACACTTAAGGTTAATCAATCATTGTCTTCCCAAATTGTGATTGTATGGTTAAGTAAGCTTGAGGTATATGATTTTTTATAACTTTTATCTTTTTAATGTCTTATGCTAATGGGGGAAGGTGAAGAGAACTAAGTGACTAACTTACATTAACTATTTACTAACTAAGTTCTAATTGTTCCTAACACCAGTATCTGTTCCTACTTGCCACACACATCCTAAACCAGTGCAACGCTGCTGGGATTACCAAACGCTAATCATTACTAGGTTACCAAGCGCTACACACATGCTCAAAGCGGTTGTACTGAGTGTACTTAACTAGGAGAGTCAAGAGTTGAGAGAGAGATTAATTAACTAGGAAAGCATTTAAACATTCAACAATAATTAATTACTATTTAGCTTAATTTTTATGCTACAAGGTTTATCATAAAGTTCATCTTTATTGCCGTACAAAAATGTGTGCTCAGGTACAAATTGCTCGAATAAAGATCCATTCACTCTATGACTCCTACTGCGGGCACACAAGAATTATTCTAACTCTGGAATGGTAAAATTGCTAGATTTTGGCTAAGAGTCTAAGTCTAACTAAATTGAACAAGGGAAGCCACCTCTTATTTATAGATGATGAGGCAGGACAGATATCGCGTACGCGATATTACATGGTGGATGCGATATCCCGTATGTGATATCGCATACGCGATATTGCTTGGTAGATGCAATATCCTATATGCGATATCGCGTACGCAATATCGCAGCTCATCAACAAGAATAATGGATCCAAGAATAGCCACACACAAAAAAAATAATACATTACAATAAGAAGCAGCAATGCCAAACATTACCTCACATGTAATGCATGATGAAATCATTGTCTTAAACTATCACAAGGATCAATTGATAGGAGAAAATGTCTTTCTCTCACATTTCACTATAACAAAATTGGGTACACACAACTATTTTGTACAAAGTAAAGATCATTGATGATATTCCTTTGGTGCAATATATGAGTTATTAATACAAAATTTTGAGCTAAAGCATATTGGTACTTAATGTTAAAGTTCACCTCAACAAGAAAGGAACTTCCTTGGAATCAACCAATTCTTGAATCACTTGGTCATTTATACCTCATGTAGACAACACATGATTGTGTTGCTTAATTTTAATAACTATGTTGTAATTAAATCCTCTATGAGATTAGTGTTCCTACAAAAATGTTCTTTACACCTCTACAAGGACACCTCCACGAACTAAGTGTTGAGATACTTAGTATGTGGTTGTAAATTATTTTTGGATTAATGTAACCCTTAATAAATTAATGATTATGAAATAAAAAAGTATGAATCTTCTAATCAAATATGGACTAAGTCTATTGAACACAAACTATGGATGATATGGAATAATAAAAAATAAAGTTTTTAATGCTAGAATGACTAAGTATAAAATCACTAAAAAATACTAAGTATGAATTATCAAAAGATTAACTAAGTGTAGAACAAGATATGAACAATGGAATATAAACTAAGTATTAAATATAGATAAAGAGCATAAAATATTAAAATAGTAGTGCTATAACATGAAAGGAAGGGCCAAAGTTCCCTCCCCAAATGATAGACGTTTTATGTGAAAAAACAACTAAGTATAAAAATGCTAAATATTTGGCTAAGTATGGAATGAAATATGAGAGATGAAATAAAAAATAAGTATAAAAATTATATAAAAGAATGTAAAATGTTGAAATATTAATATTATTATGTGGAGAGAAATTATTTGAAGGTTATCAACCTTCAAAGAGAAGATTAAGGGAAAAAAATAAGACTAGTGTTGCTCCAAAGGATAATAAACAAATTTTACTAAAATTAGCAAAACCTGAAGCTAAGGTGGAGGAAAACAAAAGTGATTCTAATCTTAAAGGAACAAAGAGAAATATAGGATCTATAATCATAGAAGCTTTGAAAGAGCAAGATAAAAAAGGGTAAAAGAAAAAAAATTGTATTTTGTAGGTATCCCAAAGATAGAGGATGAAATAGATGAAACTTTATTTAAGAAAGTTAAAAATAATTATAGATTATATGCATATAGCTTATCTAAAAATTAAAAAAAAATTTAGGTGATGAGTAGCAAGTACCACTACACCCAACCATACGAATCACAAGCATTCACGCATGATCCACTCAAATTCCAAGGACTTCTAAGTTTTAACATACACTGGTCTAGGAGGTGAATCAACCATTGCAATCATTGTCTTCCCAGTTACACTTGTGAGTACAAGGGTATGGTTAAGTATAACTAAGGCATATCATTTTTACCATTTTTATGTTTTTGTGTTCTAAGTTGCCTAAGAATAAGGAATAATGAATAAAGGTATTTAATTACTAAATTAATCTAACAACTAGCCAACACTTAACTAATCTTAACATAAGCATTCGTTCCCATTTTCCGTACACATCCTGAACACACATAATGCTACTGGGTTACCAAACGTTAAGCGATACTAGGATTACCAAGCGTTACATGTATGCTCAAAGTGGTTGTACTTATGTGTTTTAATTAATCACTATTTAACTTAGCTTAATTAATTAATTACTTAAGCACTTAAAACATTGAAGGAAATTGCTTAAAATATTAAATGCATAAAGGAAATAATTAATCTATTTCAAAGTGTTTCAAGGTTTATTAGAAAGCTCATCTTTATTGTTGCACACATTGCAATGCTTAGGTACAATAGTGCTCAAATAAAGATTTGTACACTCTTTGAGTCCTATTGCAGGAACTTAGAAAATATTCTAACTTTTGAGAAGAAAAACTGTTGGAGCTTCACTATAACTTATGAATGGAATGTCATAAATGCAGTGGATGATGCACATTTATAGGTAAAAAAAGGATGCCCCGTTGATGGGTACACATCAATGGGTCAAACCCTACATCAACAGGATCATGTTGATGAGATCTTGTTGACGAGGTTGCATCAATGACATCCCGTGAACGCAGCCAAACCATGATGCTTCATCATACCTCCACAACTAAATGGCAACTCATCCTCAAGTTCTTTACAAAATTTGGGAAGGTATGGGATTACTGACTGACAAAAAAAACATACAAACAACAAAAAAAAAACACTAAGTGTCTGAATGTACAGTTTTACATTGATTACAAAATTTTGGTGTTCAAAACAACAAAATTGAACACTAGGACAAAACTAACAAACATAATTCCTTTGATGGCATGAAGATGTTAAAGAAGATCAAATGGTCTAAGGCGTTGGAGGCTCCCAAGGCTCTAAAGGATCTTCTCTTACTTTAGGTGCACACGGTGGTTGAGGTGGTTGTGATTGTCTTGCGGTAGCTACAACTTCTAGTCAAAGACCAAAGGTGTTCAACTATGCCTTCATCTTCTCCTCCTTACTTTGGGGATCATTAATAGTCCACATGGCTTTGCTAATGTGGGATGGAATGGGAATATCCCATGGACAAGGCATTATTAGGAACATCTCCTTAACATTTAGGAACTAGGTAGTGAATTGTTTATGTTCAATATCGAATGCTCTGTGTGCATTGTGTAGCTCCTAGTAATCATTCATATGGTTGGTTAGGTTCTCAATAGTTGATCATCAATCAGTGAATTTCACCTTGAGAACCTCAAGTTCAGCATTGGCAATCTCAAGCTTCTGCTTAATGTCTTTGTGATGCTTAACCTTTGTCTCATACAGTGAGTACGAGTTGGCCACTTATTTATCCAATTCGGATCATAGCCTATTAACATTTAGCATTGTCAAATTTGCAGAATAGAGATTGGAAATCTCTATATACTCCAGCATCTCCTCAATCTATAGTACTTTCATGCAGATCTCTACTTTATTGTAGTCATTGAGCCCATCAAAGATAGGCTACCAGACATCGCCTCCTTCCTTGAGATGTTGGAGGGCCTCATTAACTTTCACCTTTGTCATTTGAATGTTCTTTTCATTAATTTCTTTTTGTAGTCCAACCTAATCTCTATAATGGTTATTGACTCTCTCAATTTTGAGAGCCTCATTTTTCTAGGTAGCTATCTTTATTACAAATTTTTGGCGAAGAGCACAAAATTCCTCCATGGAGAGATTTTTGTTTTTGACTACCAATCTTCACAATTCATTGTTTACTTTGGTTAGCTGCACCTAATATTGATGGATAAAATATTGCATCTAATGCTTTTGCATGTCAACATTCTACAGGCAATGATTTTTTGTGGTCAAAATTGCATTCTCATGATGCATCTAGATCAAGTCCTTCTGAATGGTGTAGACCAAGTCCTTCTGAATGGTGTATGTTTTGGCATTGGCCACAAACTAGTCAAAGGAACCTATCTCCTTCTTATTTTCAACCTTTTTGAGCTTGTCTTCAAGTTTCTTGAAGGCTTCATCCCTTGTTAATGCAAGGTTGAGAAACATGGGATCAATGAGATAGGCTCTTAATTTAGCAACCTTCATAGTCAAGCATTGGTTTTATGCTTGGGATATTTCGAGCTACCCCTCCAATATGATGCACTTTCCCCTCACTTCTAGTAACTCTAAATAGGTTGTAGTGATTGTATCTGGAAGGTCAAAGACATCTGGAATCAGTTGACTGGTTCCCACTAGTTGATCCAGAAACTCCTTATGCTAGGTTGCACTTAATCTATCGCTAAGGGTTCATGCGGATGTCTACACATCTCTGAGTGTAGAAACGTCTAGTATAGATGTTGCAGGTGCATTTAAGGCTTCCACAATTCTATTAGCAACCACCTCTACTGCTATCTCTTGCCCATGGTTTTGCATCACTAAGATAGTTTCCCCCTCACCCTCCTCTAGACGTACTGAAAAAGTAGCAGTGTTCCTAGAGATTTCTAGGAATTACTGCTGCTGAGAGAGAGATATCATTACCTCTTGAGCATCAAGATTTGATCTTGTGGGTAGCTACATTCTTTGGGTTGAGAAAATTAGTCCACCTCCTTCCATCTAGATGATGGTTCAAGCCACTTCGTTAAGATGACTCATTATTGGACGATACACAAATGGATCACCACAACTTATTCCTACTCATTGCTCCTACTTTTGCAAGAGTTTCTATCAAATCTCGCACATGTGCTCAAGAGTAACGTAGAACTACAATGTTGTTTTGTGAGTGGATGGTGGAGGTGGTGGTTGCTGCTTCTCTTCTTGGATAACTTTAGTAGGCACTTTATCCTTCATCATCTCTATCTAAGAAGTAGATGGGGCACGTCATACAATGTCATTTGTATAGCATGTTATGCCTCCCCTCTTGCATAATTTTTGGATGAGACATGGGAAGGGTAGTGCCTTCCTTTCATGTTCATTTTCTTTAAATCACTTTTCTATCTCAAGATAGATCAGTTTTGGAAGGTTGACTAGGAATCTACCACTTAGAGTGGCACATGCATGGGCAGAGAAGGCTATGATCTTACTTGGCATCACCATTGGATTAAGGTGAAAGGCTGCAATCTTGAAATATGCATATTCTACTATGGTTAGTGCACCAAACTCCTTACAGTCTACTTCATAACATGCTACATCCATTCTTTCTTAATGCTAGGATCTACCTACATGGGAATTTTAGCAAGGTTTGGCTTGGTTTATGGTAACCCAAGGGCATTTGTAATGAATTTCACCGAGTAGGACATTGAAACATCATTAATCTTGACTATTGAACTAACCTACCGATTGTTCCAGAATAGGTATGTCTCTCCCATGTACCACTCCTCGCTGGAAGTGATTGTGGGCCACATGGGAGAGTCCTACAATTAAGCTTTAACTTCTAGCAGTGTGAACTCCAAGAAAATTCTAAAGTTTAACTCTTGAAGCATAGATTTTTGGACCTCCTTGTTTGCGATCTATTTGAGGCAAGCCTTCATCAAGGTAACCTCAAGGTTTGGTCTAGGCTATGATGCCTCATCTCGGTGAGACTATTTGGTTGTGACCACTTCCGTAGGAATTTTTCACATGGATTCCACTTTAGGCTCCTCTTGAAGAGATCCCCTAGTATGGGTTTTGACTTGCTTATGGGGCTATTCTTGGCCCCTTCCTATTCATGGCTATTTGTGCCTTGGTTAAGATGGTCCTCCTTCCTATGTGTGCTTTCCTTTAGGTTCCATTTGAGGTCATAACACAACCAAGGAGTAGCATTTGATGTGTAACTTATACCATCTTAGTACCTTTCTCATTAAGTAGTTACACTTAGGATAAGTTTAGACCATGGAAGATTGATTATTTTATTATTATTTTAATGATTTTAATCTTAGAATGTCACCAAAGCTTGTTGGAAAGGTTTAACTCTTATAAATTGGTGTTTTAATGTTGATTTATTTGTTAAACCTTTGTGAGATTTAGAAAAATTTCGAAAACGTTTCTGTCAAAAAATTAAGGTTTGTGGCCCCCACGACAAAGAGCTTACCTCTTGTAGCTATAGGGTCAAAGAGTGGAGTGAATTGGACACATGGGAAGATGTGGCTCTTGGAAGGTTCTGGGCTTTGAAAAATTCAAAAACTCCTTGTTTATGAGAAAATGTGAAAAATTCTTAAGTGCTCACACATATTTGTAGGTGTTTTACCTTATGTCGATGGGGTCCCATCGACAGGAGGGACACGTATACAGGGTCCCATTGATGGAGTTGTTCCACAAAATTTTTCACTTTATTGAAAAATACAGTGATTTTTTACATGAAATTAGAGTTACAAAGAGCCAGAAAAGCTATGAACATGATGAAATGCTAGAAGAGGGCTTGGGAATTTACAAAATTGGAGAATAAAATCTTACTAGAGAAAATTATCTTAAGGAGCGCACAGTTGCATGCACGATGGGATGCATGAAAGATTCAATTGTAGGAATGCCTAACAATAAGGAACTTAACTCACCCAATCAAGAGACATGCAAGTGGTTCCTCCCCATAGTAGGCTTATGCCCTATTTGCCCTTGCATATCCTCAAACCAAGGAGTTCATGGGACCCACAATTGATTAATGGTTACAAAAAGTTAAGGACCAAATCTGAAAGAATTTATCTAAGAATTTCAACATAGGAAACTAAGACATTGAACAAAAACATGAAAATAAGTAGTGAGGTGAATTATGGATAGCATTAATGGATGGGAGAGAAGATGGAATAGAGTTCCTAATCGTGGCCACATGAAGTCCCTTGTGGATTTTATGGTTAAATGATCCAATAAATTCATCCTTAGTCCAGATCAAAACCAACCACTTTCAATGAATTTGTATCATCACTCTAAGACCAAGCCACCCTCTCGAGACACAAGAATGCTCCCATAGATTAATCATCATTCCTTATTAGAGAAGAAAATATAAGCAGGAAGTAAGAAAAGGCCTTAGTTAGCAAAGACCTTCAGGCATGGGTAACATGTCTTTCTAGTCCCATAATCAATGCTTGTAGCCTATTATTTTTATCTAAGGGGGTATGCTTTGAATTTCCATCATGTTTTTTTTTTGAATTTTATGTTTTTATAGATTTCAGATGGGAACCACATCATGCAAAAACTTATTAACTTCCTATTATTGGTTGACATGGAACAACAAGAAATCCATGAAAACACTCATGCACTCAAGTAAGTAGAAAGGCATAAAGAGCATTGAATCCCCTTGAAGTCAGACCCTTTACAAGCCTTTGAATCTTTCCCAATTTTTGAAAGCTACCAAGGTTACAAGTTCATTAAAGTTTTATTAATGAAAAATGGACCTCATACTTTCAAAATAAGGAAGACCATAGAGTTTGTGGATGGGTGGATGATGTGGACTCATTGCCTATTCCATGAAAAAGAAACTTGTTTTAGTCATCAATCATCAAAATTCAAAAATAGAAACTAGAGATTAGCAATCACAACATTAAGTACAAACCATCATTTGCAAACAACTACAACATCACTATGTCTTGTTGGCAATAAAAAACTTTTATTAGAAAAAAATAAAAAAATTCACACAATAAATAAAGTAAAATATAAAAGAAATTCTAACATATTCCAGAAAGTCAAAATATACTAATGATGTTGTAAAACAAAAATTGGGAAAAAATAATAAAGTGTAAAATAAAAAGTGTAAGAACAACAAAGTGTAAATTTAAAAAAGTATAAAATAAAAAAGTACAAAAATTGAGAAGCCATTTTAATGATTAGCACTAATGGCTATCTCCCCCATGACTGAGTTGAAAGGAGAAGATTTAAAAAATTGAGTCTAGGTGTCCATTTGATGAGGTGTTTCTTATACTGGCTTACTTGTGCTCATGGAAAGGTTTAACTTATTGGATGTTGACTAGTTGATTCTTATTTAGGCTCTCAGGTT
Source organism: Gnetum montanum (assembly GCA_015680685.1). Classification (NCBI taxonomy): domain Eukaryota; kingdom Viridiplantae; phylum Streptophyta; class Gnetopsida; order Gnetales; family Gnetaceae; genus Gnetum; species Gnetum montanum. Next base: position 208,345 of record MNCI01002011.1, on the reverse strand, counting down.
TTTATATTAACATAGTCTTAGAAGAAAAGGTTTTGTAAATGATGTAAGACCCTTCCCACAATGTTTGGAACTTAGTTCATTGAGATACGTGTGTGGGGTTCTAGTAGAGGACCTTGTCTCTAGGTTGAAATTTTACCTTCCATATTCTAAGGTGATGGTGTTTTTTGTTGAATGCCTTATGTAGTTCATTCAAGGCCAGGATCACTAATCGATTCTCATCTAGCACATTGAGCTTGATTAGTCTTTATTTTTGTGCTAAGCTAAGGTCAAGACCAAGGTCACAAACTATTAAAAGTGTACAAAGCTTAGATTGGATAAGAAGAGTTGGAAGTTTTTCATACACCAGTTCATAGGGAGAGTAGCCTACAGGGGGTTTCCATGTGGAGTGGTATGTCCATAGGGAATTTTTGAGTTTTTTGTTCCTGTCTCTCCTATATTTGCTAATTTTTCTCATTAAGATCTTAGTCATTTCCCTATTTGTAACCTTGGCTTGGCCATTGGCTTGGGGGTGGTAGGGTGTTGTTAGTTTATGTTCAACCCACAAGCATTACATGAGCTTACAAAAAGTAACACTTGTAAAATAAGTACCATTGTCAAAAATCAATGCATCCCAAACCTATTTACAACATTCTGTTATATAGACTAAGTAGTAGTGGAAGATGTACAACTAGTGACGACTGTTGCTTCTACCCATTTTGTATAATAGTTAATAGTGACTATTATGTAAGCCTTTTTGTTTGACATGGATGTGATGGAATCCATGAAGTCTATGTCTCATATATCAAAAGGGTTCTAGTGGTTGGATCGACTACTGAGGTTCCTCCATTTAAGTGGTCATCCCACCATCTTTTTGATAGCATTCACAAGAGCAGACAAATTGGTGGATGTCCCTGAAGAGTGTTGGCCAATAATACCTTACCATTAGGATCTTAATGACTGTGTGTCTTCCTACGTGGTGGCCTCCATAAGGACCCTCATGAGTGTCTTGGAGAACATGTAGCTAATCAGCATCAGGGACATACCAATGAACTAGGCCATCGACACACACCTTATAAAGGTGTTTGTTGATTTCCATGAAACAATTGTTGTTTCTTCTAGTGGTTCAATTCTTGTGGCATCTCCTGAGTGAGAAGATAAGTGAGGATACCATTGTACCAATTAGGTTCAGTGGGCACTTATTCATTTATTGCACCAGCAAAGAGGAGTTTATTAGGAAATTGATTAGAGAGTGGGCTCTCCTCCTCTTTGATGTTCCATCGTAACTAAGACAAGTCATCAATGACCACATTCTTGATTCCCTTTTAATCCACCATTATAAGATTGAACTTTTGTAAGATCACCAATCATCATATGACATGGGGGCTCACCATCAACTTGTTCATGAGGAAGAAAATGGCACTATGATCTGTGTGCACAAAGACTTTATATCCAAGCACATAGTGCTTGAATTACTCCAAGACATACAACACTACCATCAACTCTTTCTTCATTGTGATGTAGTTAAGCTATGCACCCACAATGCTTTAGCTTATGCAATGGATGTAATAAGGACATTTCTGATCATCCAACTATATAAGCATGGCTCCCAAAGCATAGTTTGATGCATCCATCATGATGTAAAATAGACAAGACCAGTTAGGTGTTTGTAAAATTGGAGTCTCTACAAGCTTCTCTTTGAGGCTCTGGAATGCCTTTTCACATTCCTTGGTCCATACAAATGGAGCATCCTTCTTTGTAAGCTCAACCAATGATTTAGCAATCCTAGAAAAATTCTCTATGAATAGCTGATAGTAGTCAGCATGTCCAAGGAATGATCAGACATATTTAATAGTTTTCGGTTGATGGGTTATTCCTTAGATAACCCTAATTTTTTCTAGGTCCACTTGAATCCTTGATTGTAAGATTCTATGCCCCAACATAATGCCCTCTTGTACCATGAGATGGCTCTTTGGTGAATTGAGCTGAAGTTTGGTATCCATGCACCTTTTAAGCACTTTCTTAAGGCAGTCTAGGACTTTCTCAAACATAGCACCATAGGTGGAAAAGTCATTCATAAGGACTTCTATCTTATTACCAATATGCTACTAAAGAATGCTAAGGACAAGGCATTGGAAGGTTGTAGGGGCACTTCATAGACCAAATGGCATCTTTCAATGTGCAAAAGTTCCCCAAGAACTTTTGAATGTTATTTTGGCCTAATCCTCTAGTGTGATCTAAATATGGTTATAGCCACTATAACCATCTAGAAAGTTGTAGAAACAATACCCAGAAATAGTGTCCAACACATGATCCACAAATGGTAATAGAAAATGATCTTTGTAGGTCACCATGTTCAACAGCTTGAAATCAATACACACCCTCTACTTGCTACATTTCTTTAGTACAATTACAAGTGGGCTAACCCTCTTATTATCCACAATTGGATAGATGAACCTTACCTTGAGGAGTTATTTAATTTTCTCTTTGATGATCTGCTTCAATTTGGGATTTACTTGCTACTATGGCTATCTCTTTAGCTTGATGGAAGGATCAGTATTGATGTGATGCTGGCATATACTAGGATCAATCCCAGTGAGTTTAGGATGTGATCAAGTAAAGGCTATTGGCCATTTGTTAATCACATTCAGTAGCATCTTTTTCTGCTGAGGAGCAAGATCGACATTGATTATCATTAGCTTGTCATTTTTTAGAAATGCATACTCCATGCCGAAATGAAGAGTTTTCAACTCTAAGAGCTCATATTTAAAATTTTCAAGGATTTCCAACTTTTTCCAATAAGTGTCATCAGGTTCATCATTAGAGAGTTGATGATGAACTTGCTCTGATTCATCCATACCCTCAACATAGGCACATGTTAGGCTCTCAGGGGTTCCATGCAAAGTGTGCTACTTTTAAGATCAATTGTTAGCCACTGGGTACCCTTCTTCTTTGTGGCTATTGTGTACAAGCACTTTTTAATTTTAGATTCTTCTGCACATTATCTACATGCTTTGATTGATGTGCTTTCAATAGATCATAATCTCTACAAACAGTTGCACCTTGTATCATTGTACACAATGCATGGAACTCTGTTCTTCTTGATCTTTCCAAAAGCATTTTCCTTGGAAATTTCTAAGGAAAGATCTCTAATGTCCATTTTTGCATCAATAGTGCTCAACCAAGCCCTTCCCATAATGATTAGAAAGTCCCCTTTGCAACTGTCAATCTTGATCACCAAGAAATCAGTAGGATAGGACCACACATAAATAGTGGTCACGATGTCCTCCACTAATCCTAAGGAAGCAATGATGGATTAATCTATCAATTTCAAATGAATTTTTCTCTTCTTGAGAAGAGGTAGGTTCCAAGCTTTTTTTATCTCATGAGAAATTAGATTGACACTAAAACCTAAATCAAGAAGAGCCTTGCATGGCTCATTTTCAATAATTTACAAGTAGATGAGGGGACTTCCAAGATTAGCTCTTTCCTAGGAAGGTTGCCATCCTTGATCTAATTAGATACAACGTGGGTTAACATGATTGTGTGGATCTTAGGAGGCATTTGGTTTGAAGGGTTTTGAAAAGGAATAGATACAGAGGATGAAGGAGACATAAGGCGACCAACTGCATGTATCGGTGAGGAGGGCTATTGGTTTGGAAGAATGGTTGTTTATGGGATCTAGTTCCCAAACCACCTAGCTGCAGAACCAATTGTAAGTGAAGATCCCTAGCAGTGTTATGTTACAACAGTTGTGCAAGAATTTCACCTTGCATAGATGGAGTAGGTGGTAATTTGGTTGAGGGAGGAGGGACATGTGCTAAACGATGAGGAGGATACTGATGAAATGGGGATTTCCCTCTAGAAGATGGAGAATGAGCTCTATAGTACTCTGGAGGTTAGTAGTGATGCTAAAAATTAGCATAATTGAAAGAGTCATGTAGAGACATGGGTTGTTGAACATAGTACCCATATGGATTGGACTATTTGTAAGGGTATTGCTACCTCAATGGTGGCATCCCCCACAACTATGGGTGTTGCCATTATTGATACTATTTATATGATTATGATGGAGCTCCACTTGAATAATAAACTGGTTGTTGGTGGAATTGCTTAGGATTGCCTTGAGAATAAGGTAATCTTTTAGGTGCTTGCCTTCTTGCTAGCCTAGGATTCAAAGTGTACATCCCAGACTCTTACAAGTATTACACAATAGGGAAACTTCCCATAGGATGTTCATATTGGTAGATGTTACATCCACCATCATTATTTGATTTTGATTCCAAAACCTCTTCTACTACAGTAGCTTTGCCCTTACCCCCTTGGTAGGCATGTTCAACTTCCTTTCTTCTCTTGTGATCATGATTACTAACTTGCTCTTTAGATTCCTATGTAATTATTTAGAGCAGTTTGAAATTTTTTATCTAAACATTTGCACATTTTATTCACCTTGGCTAGAATTTCTTAAATATATTTTTTAATTAGCAAGGTTTTTCACTGTACCACTTGATCAAGTGGTGTCTTCCCCTCACTATCATAGAATTAGATCTCCCTTTCTTTAATGGAAGGGTTCCAGTTATATTTCTTAATACTCTCCCTCTTTTTCAATTCTCCTTCTTCTTTTACAACCTACTCAATCAACCTTTGTATATGATGGGTACTAAGTTCTAACAATCTCCCTTGAGCATAGACCCAAAGAGTTCTCCTTATGTCCAATCAAGTCCATCTATGATATGGCGAAGCTGCTCCTATTGAGAATAACCATGGCTAGGACATTTATGAAAAAGGGAATAATACATACCCATGGCTGCATCCAAGGGTTCATGTGTTTCTTATCACCAACCCTGGGTTTGATTTCTTAAGTTGGACACTCTAGAGTGCATTTGATATTTTTTATTAAACAACTCAAGCATCATACTCCATCTACAAATTAATTTCAGCCCTAAAGAGTGGCACCAACTTTCTACTTCTTTTGTGTTTTGGGAAATAGCTTAAGTTTCTACCATTCATTTTTTATGTTCTGCAAGGCACATGCATCATGAAAGACTTGAAGATGGGTTTTTGGATTTGAGTTATATTCCCCCTCAAATCTAGGGATATTATTCATATCCAACCTCTTGATTCTACTATCTTTCACATGCCTAGTTGGAATTCTGACTACATCTACAATGTTCAACATGCTTTGAGTTCCAAGTAAAGTCTCATCATCATCATGATTTCGATGACACCTATGATGTCCTCTACTACCCCTTCATTTATGGTAGGACCTACGATCATTATTGTCCCATCGTCCACCTCCATCATGGTTTTGTCCTTTGTAGTTTTGATTAGATTTAGAGGTGGAAGAAGAAGATTCATAGGAAGAAGATAAAGAGAAAGGAGGACTACCACCACCATGATGTCTTCCACCTCCTCTCCATTTTTCATCACCATGATCATCATTTTTATCTTCATCACAATGCTTGCCCAAGCCCCTACCTTGACTCCCACTTTTGCCTAAACTAGGATTGTTGATAGTGGACTATAAGTTCAAGTTCAAACCCCCTTCAATAGAGTTAAGTGATGTAGAATCTTCATGTTGAGAGCCCCTAGAAGGAGAATCCTCATTATCTTTTTGGTTTAGCGGGAACAAGGGGTTAGTGAACCATTTCACCTTCGTAGCTTCATGGCGCTTCTCGTGGTGTTGATCTCTTTTGTGTTGTGTTTCAGTGGGATGTTAGTCCCAATAGTCATAGTCCTATACAACGTATTCTTCATGAAGATCCTAGATTCCTAACCTCTTAAGAGTTTGGAGCAACATCTTAGGAATAGATTAGTCATGTGGCAACACAACGTTACCCTCCATGTCTCTCCATCACAGTTGTTCATCCTGGTGCAGGATGAAGGTGAAATTAAGCAAAAACTCATCTGGATGAGTATACATCACTTTGAATTCTTGGGGCACTAGTGCTTTTGATTCATCATGCCTATGAGAAGAGGAAATTTTCACTTAGAAGAAAAATAATAGTATGCTTTAATTATAATAATAATTATTATTTGAATGATTGCAAATTTAGGATTTGATGCAACGATCTTAAATAATTTTCACTAAGTTCTAGATAGCACATGTCACTGACTAAAGGTCCCCAACAATGATGCCAATGATGAGTGGTAGGTATGCCTACTCTCAACCATATGAATCACAAGCATTCACACATGATCTAGTTGAATTCCAAGGACTTATAGGTTTTAACATAGATTGGTCTAGTAGGTGAATCAATTGTTGCAATCGTTGTCTTCCCAGTTGCACTTGTGAGTACCAGGGTATGATTAAGTAAAATTGAGGCATATGATTTTTATCATTTTTATGTTTTTGTGTTCTAAGTCACCTAAGAATAAAGAATAATGAATAAAGATATTTAATTACTAAATTAATCTAACAACTAGCTAACAGTTAACTAATCCTAACATAAGCATTTGTTCCCACTTGTCGTACATATCTTGAACACGCATAATGCTACTTGGTTACCAAACGTTAAGCATTGTCAGGATTACCAAGTGTTACACATATGCTTGAAGTGGTCGTACTTATGTGTTTTAATTAATTACTATTTAATTTAGCTTAATTAATTAATTACTTAATTACTTAAAACATTGAAGGAAATTTCTTAAAATATTAAATGCATAAAAGAAACAATTAATATATTTCAAAGTGCTACAAGATTTATCAGAAAGCTCATTTTATTGCCACACACACTGTAGTGCTCAGGTATAATAGTGCTCAAATAAAGATTCGTATACTCTTTGACTCCTACTATGGGCACTTAGAAAATATTCTAACTTTCGAGAAGAAAAACTGCTAGAGCTTCACTACAACTTATGAAAGGAATGCCATAAATGTGGTGGTTGGTGGATAATTATAGGTGAAAATAGGATGCCCTATCAACAAGTAAAACCTTGCATTGATGGGATCATGTCGATGAGCTTGCATCAACGGGGTCACGTCGACGACATCCCATCAATGTGGCCAAATCATGACACTTCATCACCAAGGTTCTAGGTGAATGACATAAAAAGCTCTAACATGTGATTGTTAATTTTTTTGTTGTAGAAGATAAAGTGCATGTTTGGAGACATCAAAGCCACTTGAAGCAAAGTGAGAATGTAAAAAGGGTATGGATAAATGAGGATCTTACTCAAAAGGAACTTGCAAAAAGGGCTAAAATAATGAAAAAGGATTAAGGCATCTTATGAATAAGGTTTTATAGTATACCTAAATGCTAGCAATGTGGTAGTAATTACAAATAAGCAATATTCTAAAAATTATTCAAAAAACATATAGGCCCTTTAAGGTGTAAATTTCTTAACATAAGTTATTTCTTTGAATAGTATTATCTTCTTTCATAACTTTGACATTTTTTATTTTGATGAAACTTGGGAAGATGTTAGTACTACAAATTTTGTAGTTCTTGTATTTATTAAATTTGTTGCAAGAAATATAGGAGTAGAGCGAAGACACAATCCTTCTAGTGGCATTACAATGTTAGTGAAGAAACCTCTTGAAAATTGTATACTTTAAGAAAAATATGATGATCATAAATAATATGTTTAGCTAAAATCTTATGTCAACACGGTTGTGCTTCCCTTGCCATATGCTATTTTTCTTATACATATGCTACATTGTATGATTCTATAGAGTTGTCTCATGACCATCCTTATTAGTTCTTAGGTAGAGATATTGTAGAGATTTTAATAAAAGGCTCAATGTTTATTTGTGGAAATTTTAATGCAAGGATAGGTTCATAGAAAATAAAAATTATTTACTAGCAACATAATGTTGGCAATTTAGACATTGTTGAAGATCATAGCTGGACATAACATTCTACAGATGGCACTATTAATAAGATGGATTAACAACTATTAAAATGGACATAAATTTTTGATCTTCTAATTTATAATGATCTTGCTAGATTTCCTTAATCTTCATCATTTAATTTCATAGGATGTCAAGGTAACTCATACATTGAGTTACTTTTATGTTCTTATGAAGATATTGATTTTATTAAGGAAATGAACGTTGGAGAAGATTTGGAGTCTTACTATAGGACCTAGAAAGTTTGGTTGCTAGAATGGAAACTAGAAAACCATAGGCATCAAATAGTTTTGACCTTTAATCCCAAGGGCATCTGTAAAATAGGATTCAAGAAATTTTGGACTATCTAGCTGATTAACTAGGGACCTACAAAAACATGAACAATGATAGAAACAGAAAAAAAAATTGTAGATTCCAAATGAAAATAGACAAAAATTAAAACTTCAACTTAAATTTGTACAATAATGAACTATAACTTTATTGAAATGGAAAATGCATAAAGTACAAGGTTCAATAAGTAGAGATTTATGTACTTACGTGTACAAGAAGTTTGCTTGGATGGAGCTTGAAGTCCCTTAGAGCTAGCAAGTTGCATTTTACACTCAAACTCCACGATGTAAACTTCCCAACCCTACTTTCTAGCAGCCTCTTGATGGTCTTTGCTGAAATTTGCAACTCTAGTCACAAATGGTAATCCACCCTTAATGTAATGCTATCACATTGAGAGTCTCTAATGGCCAGCATAGATACCAATGTACTCTCAAAGATGTTTCAAGGTTACAAAAGTCTCTTGGCTTTAAAAATTTGGAATTTCTTTCCAAGTTGTAGAATAATTAAATTCAGTACTACTTAAAAAGTTGGGGACCCCAATAAGGTGTTCATGTTTGGCTTAGATAGGTTGTTGAATTGCTAATTTTAGGATCTATACATCATTGTTATGATTATTGACAAATTGATGTTTATTTGCAGGTGTAACAGTTACAATTCTCAGCGTAGGTGACCATTTATAGTAGGTTTTAGTACACTGTAGACACCAAACCCATTTGAATGCTATAAATAGTAAACGAACTTTTGTGACTATGTTGGCACAATCTTAACTACGCTAACCTTGGTGGAATACACTAAGATTACTGAAAACTGCTATTGAACATAATGTCTATGCTAGTCATGCTATAACTATTGAAAGGTTGGGGTGACTACACCGGCCATTGTTGGGAAAATGGAAAGTGCAAGAATTCCAACACTAGATATGTGCATCTATGCTAGGTTTTGTAGTGACTATGCTGGGTTTGGGTGGAAATGAGAACCCAACATCATTTACACTGTGGTAGATGGTTCCAACGTAGTTGAGACTATACCTCTACAAAAAACCAATGAAAATGCCAAATTTGGTAATTCCCAAGGTGTTTTTAGCCTTCCCAAGCCCAAATATAGACATGAGATGACTTTTCCACTTGGGAAGTGAGACAATAGCAACTTTTGAGGCATTTTTCAACCTCAAAAATTTAAAGTATGTAATATTGAAGCTTATGGACTACAAACCTTACATTTATAATAAAATGTTGCCTCAAGTTGAAAGGTGAAAGTTACAATTTGCAACGCAAATTTTGTTGGTGGTGTTTCATTGGCTCCTATTTGTTGTTGTTTAGAGGATTGACCCAAGAGACATCGACAAAGAATACAAAACATCACTGTAGGATTATCACCAATGTTCCCTCTCCATGCTTGATTCAATAGTATTGAACTATGCCAAAAGTGCTTGTGATGATGGGATAAGGCTATGATGAGATGATAGAGGTTAAAAGTTATGTTTGTTCATAAGAAGCTAGTCACAATAAGTATTAAGTATTGGCATCATGACTACATTCATGACAATGATACTTTGTTTAATCAATGTGGTCTTGGCACTCCATGCTTCGAGGTGTTGATTACTTAGTAATGTTTTTGAGGAATCAACATCTCACTCGAAGGTTTCTTTGGACATTAGGCTTCTCCCTTTGCATGTTTGGAGCCATAGATTCCTCTTTTTGGGTTCCATTTATCATTCAACTTCTTGGTAATTTGTTTCTACATTTTTTGTGGGGTGAAACCTTCATCAGGTTTCATTACTAAGGATGGTTTTGATTTGGCTTTTCCATTGAATGAGATGTATTACATCTAGTGGAATTAATGGTGGAACATGACAAAGGGATGTCCTATGGCCATAATGCATGAGTATCAAACATTGGCCATCATATTCATTTAGGATAAGGAAGGTTATAATTAGGTTATAAGACTGGGCTTAAAGAGTGGTAATGGTAATAATGTGAAATAAGCACTCTTGGTAGGGCAAGACAAGCTCACTAAATTGTACACATCGAGGTCACATGATGACTTGCTACCATAATTAGTTACACCTCTATGATGACTTTAAGCTTCATCCTACAAGCACAACTGCAAGAGAACAAAAAAATGAAACAAAGAAGTCATGTTGTTACGATACAATGCATAAGGTCATATAAAATAATCAACAAACTAGACCACCAAAGGTCACAATCGATACATCCAAAAGGGATTTACATTAAATTTTTTTCATCCATTTATTGTAAAAAAAAAAAAACGTCATGCAGGCTCACTTGTCATTAGTTGCAAATGTCTTCGATGTCAGCTATTGGTGTTCATGGGCTACATGTAGTAAGGCTTTAGGTAGGAATGACTGACTGGATTGGCTAACTCATTTCCATGCATGTCTACTATCTTGAAAGTTCCATTGTTGTAGGCCTTAATAAGCAAGAAAGGCCCTTCCTAGTTGGCCAATAATTTATCTGCATTCTCATAGACATCTTTGAGGACTAGGTCTCCTTCTTTGATCTTGCACTTGTTAAGGTTATGGTGATGTTGCCATTTCTACCTCTCCTAGTATTGCTCGATGTGAGCAAGCGTTCACACTTGTTGCTCTTCCACTGAGTCTAGATCCATGGTGCATAGATCCTTGTTTTGTTCACCATTGATGAAGTCTAACATGGCTAATCAGAGCAATGCCACTTGTAATTTAAGAGGCAAAACAACTTCAGAACCATAAACTAGGATATATAGGGTTACACTGATTGTGTTTTAGTAGGCCCAAAGTGCATGGACAAACTACTCATGCCACTTGTGTTTATCGTTACTTAGCATGTTCTTGACTAGGTTTATGAAGATCTTGTTGCTAGCTTTAGCTTGTTCATTGACTTGAGGGTAGTATGGCAACAAAAAGGAGTGCTTAATGCCTAGGTCATGACAAAAGTTTTTTGTTTGTTGGCTACTAAATTATGATCCATTATTTGTGACTATGGTCATAGGTATACCAAAATAGAATACTATGTTGTTGAGTATAAATCTACAGAATTGTTGAGATGTTGTCTTCCTTAGAGGAATAGCCTCAACCCACTTCATAAAGTATTCAATTACAATGATGATAAAGTTATGCCTTGTGGAAGACTTAGGCATTATAGGTTCAATGATATCCAACCACAATCATTGAAATGACAAAGTGATCTAAGTCGTATGTAACTCAGTTAGCAATAAATGTATAAGGTTGCTATGCCGTTGGCAAGTATCACAAGTCTTGACCTACTACATGTAGTCATTTTCCATGTAGGGCTAGTAATAGCTTAGTTTCCTGATTTTAATAACCATGACTCTAGGTCTTATATGTCCTCCACATATACCCTCATGAATCTACTTTAGGACTATGTGAGCTTCTGCTTTGCCCAAGCACACTAACAATATGCCATCATAGGACCATCGACATAATGTGTTATCTCCTATGATGACATATTGTTTTGATCATTTACATACAACATCCTTTTGAGTGGTAGTTAGGCCTTGTGAAATTTCACCATGCATAACGTAAAACTTGATATCATCATACCACTCCTTTTTAGGGGTAGTATGAACTACAACTATGGAGTTGTCTTTAGTGTTTTTTGTGATGAGAACAGCAAAGTCCACAATCAAGATGGGCAACTTGCTAAACACATCTAGTATCACATTGAGGGCTAGCATTGCAATGGCATTGACTATGGTGTTCATAGTTCAAGGTGCATGCTAGATATCAATGTTCGTAAATTATTACATCAATTTTTTTTCTAGGTCACAGTAAGGTTACAAATGTTTGCCTTTACATGCATAAACCTCAGTTACTTGATTGACCATAAGTTGTGAATCACCTTTTATCATTAAGAATTTTATTCCTAAGTCACAAGCTACCATCATCCCTTTGATTAATCCTTCATACTCCATTACAATGTTGGTACATGGGAACTCAAATTAGTAAGTGAAGTATTGGAATTCACTAGATGGAAGTGTTATGATGGTAGCGGCACTCACCTCATGGGCATTTGAAGCTCCATCAAAGTGAATGACCACCTCATATCCCTTAGGTACATTACTAACAGTGTTAAAATATTTCTCGAGAAATTCAAGGTCAATGGTCACATGGTCATCAACGAGGGAAATAGTGAGTTGTGCATATATAGCTTGACCTTTTGTTGAGGCTTGGAAGATGTAATGAAGATCAAACTCCACTATTATGGATTTCCATTAGACTATATGGCTACTATCATAAATATTGGTTGTTATGATTCTAAGTACATTATATTTGCAAATGATAATTACTTGACTCCTAAAGAGATAGTGTCTTTACTTCTTTAATGAGAAGACTGGGGCTAGACAATACTTCTCTACTTCAAGGTATCGAGTCTCAGGGGCAACTAATGCATGAATTAAGTAGCATATAGGTAACTCTGCTCCATCATCCGATTTCTGATAAAGTAGAAAGGTAATAAATGTGTTAGAGATAGCAAGGTAGATGTAAAATGGTTTATCCTCTTATGGAGGATAGACCATCGGTAGTTATGCCAACTCTTACTTAAGGTTTTCAAAGGATCTTTGGCATTGAGCTATCCACTCATAGTGAACTCCTTTCTTGAGCAAGTGTTGCATGGATTGTAACTTATCCGCAAGGCTAGCAATAAACCTACAGATAAATTGTAATCTAGCTTGCAATCCCTAGAGCTCCTTAAGGTTAGTTGTTGCTGCCAAGTTGGATATGGCCTTAACCTTATCAATATCGACATGTATTCCTGCTTCAGATACTACAAAGCCAAGCATCTTACTAATTTAGACACCAAAGACATACTTTTTTGGATTAAGCCTAAGCTCATATTTGAGACATCATTTTAACACAAGTTCAAGGTCATGTGTATGATCATTGATCATTTTAGACTTAATGGCTATATATCTATGTAATTATTGAGCAAACCTAGCATATAATCACTAAATATATATGTAATATCTATTTGGTATGTTGCTCCTACATTCTTTAGGTCAAAGGACATCATAGTGTAACAAAATGTACCCCAAGGGGTCATGAAGGTTATACTAAGTTGATGTTCTAAGTTAATCCTCATTTGGTTATATCCCAAGAACCCATCCATGAAGGATAGCAAGGCATGTTTAACCATATTATTGATAAGTTGGTTAATACTAGGCAAAGGAAAATCATCTTTGATGGTTTCCTTATTTAGGTCTAAGAAATCAATACAAATGCGTATACTCCCATTTTTCTTAGGGACTACCATTATATGGGATACCCATTCTACATAATCAACAACTCAAATAAAACCAGCTTGATATAGTTTTGTGATTTCATTATGAATTGCCAAGCCTAAATTTGGGCTAATCTTATGAACTTTTTGCTTGATTGGTCTAATGCTAGGATCAAGTATGATGTTGTGTTGCACTAGGCATGGGTCCAAACTTAACATATCTTCATATGATCAGCCAAAGACCTTAATGTTGTCCTGTAGGACCTTGGTGATGTCTTGAGCCTGTTGAGGTTCTAATGAAAAACTTAGTTTTAATGTTTTCTCCTTACCACTGTGTGTCATGACAAGAACCTTAACTAGAGAGTCTTTGGTAATATCACTAGCTTCTAGGTCAAGGATTTTAACTAGGTTTTCAAGCCATTCTAGAGTTTTCTCTATTGAAGCTATATAGTTGACAAGACTCTTGAGCTCAAGATCTAGGCAATTAGGATCAATACATCATTCAACATCATCGTGGGGTCCACTTAGGCTCAAAGAAAAACTGATATGTTCCCAGGTATTTATAGTCCAATCCTGCATGTAAACCATAAGCACATTAAGTGGCACCTAGGTAAAAATGAGTAAATAATACCAAAATGTTATAAAATATCTCAGTAACTATGCAAACACATGCTATTTCAATGTCAAACAAATTGCAAACAAGGTCAACCAAGGTCATAAGAGGTGGGTGAAGACAAATAAGATGAAACAAAGGCCACATAAGGTCAAATAAAGTTAAACAAGGTATTAAAAGTTGAAGAATAATGAAACTATGAAAACTAAGGTCAAACATGGTCAACTAAGGTTACATTTTTGCCAGTTTTAGGGCTTGGCATGCTATGTTGCTAGTTTAAAGCCTTGGCAAGCCATAGCTACATGGTGTCAAATGATGATCAAGAATGGTCAAGACCCATCACCTAACACCAATCAAAGGCTAGAAAGAGATCAACAAAGGCCATAACATGGATGAGAAGGTAGATATGATGAAGGAGTTATGTAGAATCCGAATGAGGTCAACTAATGATAATAAAGGTCAGCAATGTATAATAAGGCCAAAATAAGTTAAAACACCATGAAACAAACTCAAACCAGCCAAGGTGAAAAATGTATCATAAAATAAGGTAAATACTAGTTAAAAAGCTAAATTTTGCTAATTTTAGACCTTAGTGGGCCATGGTAAGAGGCTACAAAGGTGACAAGTGAGTTTGGACACCTGCAGAGGCTATTTCAAGAGAAAATTGATACCTTTCCTTGTGACTACACTAAGATCTACTAGTGACTATGCTAGCCCAATATAGCCATGCATGCCCCAACATAGTTAGCATTGATGAACAATTTCCCAAGTTCAATATGCTCATTTTTGAATTCCTGATGGTCCACACAACTAGCGTGGGAGGTTGGGATTGAATATTGGTACATTTTGACTCTATTTTCATCCTCTTAAAGCTAGAAATTATGCTAATATTAGTGTCTATGATGGTCCAGCATAGTCAGGGTAAGCCCTAGCATAGACACATGGAACAAACTGTAACACCCTACCCTAGTTAGGGCAAGGTGATGCTTAGGATCAAGTAATCTTAGCACAGAAGCATGATAACTAAATCCAATAATGTGCAAAATACATGATATCTAGGAAGGTCAAATGGTACAGAAATTTCGTACCACACCAAAAACTAAACATACATATTACTTTGTAAAAATGTGTGTCTCTACATAAATCAAACTATCCATAGCTCTACTAAAATAAAAAAACACATAAACCTCATCATCGTATATAGAATAGTACAGAGAGTTTTATACAAGGATATCTAGTCCACACTACTGTACATGAAAATATACATTAACGAAGCACTGAATATTTTCCCCTCCTCTACTCTCTCTCTCTCTCTCTCTTTGTGCTTGTCTAGGCTCCTACACCTTTCACCTATAATTAAATAAATTTAGTATACAATTGAGTGAAAAGCCTTTACACTTCCCCTACTAGATGGTCAACAAGTGTTGCACTAGAGGAGAGGAGTGGGGTACAAGGCAACCTGAAACAACTATTAGTCTTACACATGCTTAAAACAACACATACCATATTACCCATAATGCTAACATACTATCATACAATCACAAATAAATCCATGGTTCGACATCATCTATCTTGCCCATGTCATCATAGCCATGATATACTGTTAAATAGTCCATGATCCACATAATCATAATCCAATCAGAACACATATGATCAATGATATGACTCAAAAATCGATACTATCACATACCTAGCCCATGTTGGGGCTAACATATCCACACTCAGTGTATCATGTGGAATGTCGCCATGAGTACTCATAACAAACATTGTTTTCAGGTCTTTTATTTTTCCAACCAGTGCTAGGGTCCATCAACTTATGACCAACAACCACTAGCCTTCTAAAGGATTAGCGATAGGGAAGAACACACCTATGCCATGGACCAACCATAGGGACGAACACGCCTACGCTCTTCCATTTTCAGGATGAGGCCTAAGATAGGAGCCTCACTGATGCATCACAGTGGGGATCAATCCATACTACCTCTAGGGTGCCTCATCAGCAACTAGTCCACACCCTCATGCTAGCACCACCTACCAATGACCATCACAAGTCTCATTGCGAAAAAATATACATAATCTAGCTAGCTTAAGCCAACACATGTCATAAGCACAACACACCTGAACAAAAATAACCACATAGATCCCACCCCTAACAATTATAGTCATTTCATGAAAATAATACCATGATGCAATAGAACAACATAAAGACCTTGATATGACAAAATAATACCATATTTCTGAAAAGATGCGTATTTCCATACAAATGACCACTATAATAACCTTCAAAATAAGCTATGCCAAAAGAGAAAACTAATTCCATGATTACAAAGTACTTCCCAAAACAATTCCAATGACACTAATTTTACTAAATCAAACTCCTGGAAGTAAAGTTATGTGCGTTCAAAGTTCGATTGATAAAATAATATTTAAATAATATTTAATTACCACTAGAAATAATTGGAATGCGCAAAAACAATCATGCCCTAATAGGCCCCACAAATAGTATATTACAATCATATGAGTCTCATCAACACCACATATCATATTCTATAAGTCCACATCATCTCATACATTGCATATATATTAATCCACAATTCGTAACCAAAAGGACAATTTTGGGAAAATAGAAAAAATAACATGTTCAAGCTCAATCTTTGAGCTATATCCCCACATGCCCACATCACATAATCATATACACTAATCTAGCGCAAAAATATAGGAAAAAGGTAAAGAAAACCCACCAATTAAAATTGTTAGGCAAAAAGGTCGAAACAAGTAGAAAACCCTCCAAAATCTAGTAGGGCTCTATTTCACTCCCAACAAGTTCTAACCCTATGTAGAGATGACTGTAGCAATCCCAAATCCAAGTTTAAAGTAAGTAAAAATTGTCTAGAAAGCTCGAAATTCAAAAAAATATGGAAGAAAAGAAGAGAGCAGAAAAAAAATGGATGAGAATAGGCTCCTGTGCATTTTTGTAACATGACAGAAAAAAGAAATAGAACCCAAACCTAATTTTTGTAACAAGCAATGGTGAAGCAGTGAGAAAAAATAAACATAAAAAACAAAATTATGCTTTTAAGCATATGTATACATGTAACCTTTGTTTTTTTTTTCATGGGTGTACATCATGTGCTAATGTTACTTTTACTTTTTGATTTTTAACTTTATTTTATTATATTATTTTTAAAAAAATATGTCATTTTTATAAGCTCGTATATTTTTCTCCTCCGCAACTAATATTGTAAACTTTAAACCTACGTAACAAACACACCAAGACTCCAAATTAAAATTTGTTTGAACCTATGAGATCCTTATCATACTCTCTACACATTCACATGCCAAAACCACACCCAAACATCACGCAACATAGTGTTATAGTACCAATGCCAAAATACTGAAATCACACATAAAGCATAAAAAAACATACCATATAGGTGCTCTTTTACCCCAATCCAACACCCCTACTAGCAACATCACCTATCTAACACATCACATAGGGCTAGTGCACATAATCACGTTAGTTAAGCATGTAAAGACATTGTAATCGTAACATAAAGATGAAGCCTCATAACATATAAAATACATTAACTCGTCATCGAAAACCCATCAACACTCCACATGTAATGTATAAATCATAAACAAATGATCATACCTACTATCTCTGGATAGGATGTAACATTAAAAAATTCATTGGGTTTTGGATTTGTAACCAGTGCTCCATTAGCTCCCTAAGGTAACATAGGCTCTTGAAAGAACTAAATTGACTATCTGGAGGTCAAAATGAGTCAACAAAAGTGGTTTTTATAGGATTTTCCACTAGACTACATTAGGCCAACGTAGTCATGCATGGCTTCAACGTAGTGTTGGCAACCATTTGGGACCTAATCGCCAACATTGGGGGCCTCTAGTCTCTCATGACTAGGGTCATAGGAAATGAAGGTGTTTTTCAAACAAGGTTTAGGTGCTTGTTGGTCTCTGGCAAACACCAAGGCCTAGATACCTCTAAATAGACTCAATAGTTATAAAATGAACTAATCATGAGTATGTGTTTGCTCTTGTGAACGTTGAAATGGTTGCATTGTGTATGAAACTGTAATTGGCTATCATTAAAGAAATTTAGCTAACATTTTCAAATATTGGGAGTTGTTGAAGGTTCTCATTTTTTCCAATCACTTAGCCTATACAGTTCCTATAGTACATTACTTGTAGCAAACAAATTTTTCCAAAAATGTTCTAGCACAATTCTGCCAATCTACTCCTAATTTCCCTCAGAGAAAAAGTTCCATAAGAAAAGTAGAAATAGAGTGAGATTCAATGGACTTAGAAAGAGAAAGAAAAGAAAGTACATTTGTGTGAAATCTCAAATATTTTAGCAAGATAAACTTACATGAGGAAACACTTCACAATAAAGTTATTCTAATTCAATCTAACTACAAATTATCCAAACTATCTGAGCTTAACAAGCAATTTCATAAAGAAAATCTTGTTATACGACCAAAAATGTTGTGTAAATGACAAAGTACGAGTCTCTATTTTGGCTATTTAATAGTTGTCAAAGATTGCATTCAACAGAGCCTTTAAGAAATTTGACAATTTCAGGATTGAAATACTAAGGTAATACACTTTAAAATAATGAAGTTATTTTAGTTGTCTCAAAATATTGAAGATTTTCCTAGATCCTTTATGCTTAAAATAGGAAATTTCATTAAGACATAACTATTAAATTACTCTTGAGGCTTTTCAACAACATAAGCTCTTTTATGACCAATCTTAATTGTGGAAAAACAAAGTTGTAAAAGCAACTTAGGAAAAATCCCAAAATTAAATGCCAAGCACAATACTATCTAAATCATGATCTAAGTAACTAAAACAAAATGGAAAGAAATGAACTCATAGGATTAAAAAAAAGCAACCAAATTAATGTCCTTTGCAAGCCATCTTACAAGTAATCTTCCATTGTCTTTTTTCCAATCCCCTTCTTTCTCAAATCCTATCCTTAAAATCCCTTATATAGTGACCTTAGGGTATTTACAATAATCATGAGAAGTAAAGGATATTACAAACATTTAGGAACCTTAATTTATAACCACCCTATAAGTTATAACTTCTATAGGAAGTGATGAGTGGCGAGGTACCCCTACACTCCACCATACGAATACGAGCGTGCACGCGCGATCCGGTCGAACTCCGCAGACTAAATGCCTTAACGCCACAAGAAACACTTGGGGTTAATCGTTCGTTGTCTTCCCAGGCTTGCTTGTATGTGTCA
>MNCI01002011.1:159117-184034 GCA_015680685.1 Gnetum montanum | reverse complement strand
GATCCATCACCATGGTGATGTTTCTTGCCTTCTCTTCGGCTGCTTCGGCCCCGATCGTCGTGACGATCTGCATTTCTGTCATTAGTGTGAGTGATTGTTCCTGTCGTGAACAGCTTGTGCTCACGGGGATCAGAGCCTGGAATATGTATCGTTGATCTAAGGCCCTGATGCCTAACCTCTTCACCAGAGTGAGGAGGAGGAACATCATTTTCTAAGAAACCCGTTGTGAGGGGTTCCTCGTCTCCTATTTCACTAATGACGTGGGTAACCTTGCCCTTCAGAAGTGAATGTTGGCTCTCCTGCCTTGCATCCCGAATACGTTGGGCTTTTGTGGGTTGATAATCCCTCAGAGTGTAATCATCCGCAACGTATTCAGTAATCAGCTCTTGCATGCCATACTGTACCAAGGCACGGAAAAGCATGTTAGAAGCAGAGCGATCTGGGGGTAACACGATGTTACCTTGCATGTCTCTCCACCGCAGTTGCTCATCTTGATGGAAAACAAAGGTAAAATCTGGCACATACTCATCGGGATGAGTATATGTGACCTTAGCCTGTTGAGGACATGGTTGATTTTGGTATGTGTATGATGCTGACTTTCTCCTGTATTGTCCTTAGGTGAGTTGATTTCTTGAGAAGAAGCCATTTTTATTGGTGTGCTAATTTCACCGTTAGTTATTGTTCTTGATTAACTGATTAACCCTAAGGTTCGTTTTAAGCTCACAACGACGTGAGTGATATCCCGTATGTTAAGTTGGCGAAAAAACACTTAGTCCCCGGCAACGGCGCCAATGATGAGTGGCGAGGTACCCCTACACTCCACCATACGAATACGAGCGTGCACGCGCGATCCGGTCGAACTCCGCAGACTAAATGCCTTAATGCCACAAGAAACACTTGGGGTTAATCGTTCGTTGTCTTCCCAGGCTTGCTTGTCTGTGTCACGGTGTATGGTTAAGCAAGTCTGAGGTATGTGATTTTTTTTGTATGTTTGGCTTATCTTCTATGCTACCAGGAGAAAGGGTTGAGAAAACTAAGCTAACTCTAACTAAGATCTAAGTCTAAATTAACTAGCATCAGCATCCGATCCCACTTGCCGGACACACCCTGAACTATGCAACTGTGGCTTACCAAACGCTAGTCATTACTGGGATCGCCGCACGTAACGCAAGTGCTCGAAGTGGTCATACTAAGGCACCTATTTAGCCTACGTGTGATAAGCAGCCGATTCCTTAGCTAGCCGTACACACCCGTAGGTGCTCGAAACTAAGTCGTACTTATCACACGATCTAGCCTAGCAATGAGCAGCCGATTCCTCAACTAGCCGTACACATTAGACCTGGGAGTTACCAAGCGCAGAATCCTGGAATACGCTACTGGGTTACCAAGCGTCCAATGCTCGTAATTGAGTCGTACTCATGCATTGCGTCAAGCAGCCGATTCCTTGACTAGCCGTACACGTCCGTAGACGCTCGTAATCAAGTCGTACTTGAACGCACTAGGAAAGCAGGACAGAAAGCAATAAAACCATGTACTGCAAGGTTTATCCAATCAAGTTCGTCTTTATTGCCGTACACAACTTGGGTTCAGGTTACAAGCTGCTCGAATAAAGAGCCATTCACTCTAGGACTCCTACTGCGGGCACATGGGGAAAAATTCTAACTCTGGAGTGATCAATCTGCCAGAGCTTCGTTACACTAGCCAGGATTGGGGAAAAAGGGGAGTGCCGCCTCTTATTTATAGAAATGGCGGCGCGACGTGATATCGCGTACGCGATATCGCAGGCGAAGATGCGATATCGCGTCGGTCGCGATATCGCGTACGCGATATCGCGGCCTAGTGTAAACCGCGTCTCATCAGGAAGCTATTAAAATTTTAAGCTATGGTTGCCAATGGTTTTATTGATAAGAAATATCATGGAAGTTACTATAGGAAGTTACAAAAATTACAAAAATACATGCCATAGTTGGCAAGTGTCATGTCAAATGCAAACATTTAGGAGGTTTAGTTGTGCTTGTATACAACTTTCATGGGAAATCTAATAAATAATTAAAAAATAAAGATCTATATCCCCTTTTCTAAATCATAACTTTCCCATGTACACATTTATTACTTTTATTTGAATTTATAATAATCTATATGGTTTTTTTATTATGCCCCAACCTAAAATTTTAATTTCAAAATGAAATGTGATTCCCTCCAATTGGTTATGAGAACACAAGGGCAAAGGTTTATTGTTTTCCATGTGTTGCAAGGAATAGGGTTCATCATTCGTTGTGTTGCACCTCTTCGTCATCATGGGTGTCATCTTGGTTGAGGGGGGTGATGATGGAAATGTTGGTGGAGTTCTTGTTTTGATGCCATTAATGCTACTACTGTCGGTGATGCTACTATGCATCAATGTTTGTAGCATTTTTCTGCAACACTTCCCATTGAGCAACAACGAACTCCCTACATGCGTTTTGCCATCAACTGTGTCGACTATGCCACCATATCGTCCAATGCATCTGCATCTGCTACCCTTGAAGTTGCTACTTCCTTATGATAGTTAAAACCCTAGGAGGAACTACATCAAAGATCATCTACAATTAAGGATGAGACTAAGTCTGGGGTTGCATTAGCATTGTAGTTGTGGATGTACTTAGGTTTGTAGCTTGAAACAATGAATTTCTTTCATGGAGAGGAATTAGTTTGTATCATATGCTACTGATGATAGAGGAAGAATGAGAGTTGAATGATAGTTGCAGGCACATCATTACCATAATGTTCTATCATACCTGCTCATTCAATTCTTATTATAGAAAGGTAGATGTTGCCTAATTCCTTTAATTATTATCGTCAATGTTTTAATCTTTGTGATAACAATGGGAGTCAATAATTGTAGAAAGAATTATAGTAACTGCATTTTGGATTTCGAGGTTAATTCATCTTTCAACCTTTAAAGTAGAATACCTTGTTTTAATCATCCTCTTTGATGCAAATTTTTTTGTCTTCCTTTTGTTCATCATATAGCTAGGCTACCTAAACCTCCCAGTTGTAGCGTGACGTGGTAGATATTACATCAATTTCTTGTCTATATAACTATGATGATTGGTAGTTTTGGTGAGAATTTTTAGAGTCTTATGTTATTTTTGATTTCCATGGAAGATCATGATTTCTTACTAAGGCATGTAATGATTGAAATTTCACCGGTGCATAACAAATTTCTTTTTAATAATTTCCAATTTACCTTAGAATGGTAAATGAAAATGCCCTTAATTGACAACAAGTAGCCAAAGCTAATTTACACTTCCAAATGATTACCATTTTACCATTAACTAATAGATATAATTTGCATCATTTTTTGGTAGCATAAAACTAGTACTTGTTCTTCCTTATACTTAAAAACTGATCCATCTAATGGTCAAAAGAGCTAACATGTAGTTGAGAGGAATTTGATGTTTACATGGTTGAAATAGGATGAAATTACAATTGGGTGAGGTTGAATGAGATTTTGAATTCCCAAGTCAAGTTTTAGACTATTCAAAGTGGTATGATGCTAGTCAACCTTGACACAAAACATGACTACACTAGACTAGGATAATCATAGGCTCCTCTAGTGTAGTCGCATATAGATCTTGATTTGAGGTGAGTTTCCATGACCAATCAACCATGCATATGGATTTCTAAGATTACTAGTGTTCCTAGTCAAGGTTTTGACATCAAAATTGTCAGTTTTAGTGGTTTCTTGGATCCTAGAGAAGCCACATACCTCTTGACCACATTGGACCAATGTAGTCTAGCCTATCCTCAATGTAGTTGATAGGTTTGGAATGAAAAGAGATGTGTTTTGGCTTGATTTCCAAGGTTTTGTGATCTTGATAGGCTTCGATAGGATTCTATGGTTTTTGGGAAGTTAATTTGACTTTTTCATGATCTATTTTGAAGTTTCTCATGTGGACAACTTGAAGCTCCACTAGTGACTATGCTAGCCTAGCATAGACATGTAGTCCTCAGCATAGTTGGCATTGGAATATGTGTTTTAAATGAATTTTGGTTTTATTGATTGACAATCTAGAGTCACCAAAAGTCCTGGAAAGGTATAGAGACTATGGAATGATAATTTGAAGGTTTATTATTGTTTGGATGCTCAATCCCACTTGGCTACATTGTGACTATGTTGGGCTAGCATAGTCATAGGTTCTTTTAGTGTAGTCATAAGTTTCCATTTATTTGTGGCACCTTTTAGTGAATTTCATGAAATTTCAGAGTTTCCAAGAGTTCTAAATAGGATTGGAACATGCCATGGGTGTTCTGGTGTCAATTGGAAGCTTAGTGAATTGGGAAGAAGCTTATCCCATTGTGACTGCATTGGGCTAGCATAGTCATGCTCCTAGCCAGTGTAATCACCCAAAAGAACTAATTTCAAATGTTATTTGAGGCTCTTCTAGTGCTTGGTGACTTCTAGTTTCAACACCCAACTATTAATTTTGACATCAAGGTTCAATGGATTAAAGCTTAGCGTAGACAGGCTACTAGGAGGTGGTAAAAGGCATGATTTTCCATTTGACTATGCTGGCCAACATAGTCTAGCTCTAAGTCAGTGTAGTCACTTAAAATGATACATTTTATCATGAGTTTGACAATTTCTTGCAACTCATTTTACACCAATGTTGACACATGGTTTCTTATCTTAAGCATAAGGTTTTATGGCATAGACGTAGGATTAGAGACTAGGTTTTGGAAGTGAATGGGATTTGGAATCTATCACAAGGTTCTTAAGGACTTAAACCCTAGCATAGTCAATATGGGATGCCCAAATGCCAACATAGTATTATTTTTCTTAGCTTATTTCTTGGGTGCCCAGTGGTGCCCATCTTGAATTGGAAAGTTTGAATGGAATGACTTCCCACTCATCTAGCATAGTATCACTTACTAATTTCTATCTCAAAGTTAAGTAGGACTTGTAAAAGTTCTTTGTGGAAACTAGGATTTGAATGTAGGTGCATAAGTTCAAGATTGGTTTTCTTGCTTAAGTTTTGCAAAAATCATTGTTGTTCTATCACTCCAAGTTTCTACACCTAAGATTAGAGCTTTGTACTTGCCTTATCTTCTACTTCCATCAACCTCAGTGTAGTCAAAGATTTTCTTCACCTAGAGGCCAACATAGCTATCCTAGGACTCTTAGAAGCTCAAGGATTTTCAATGGTTTCTCCATCAATTATGATCATGTCTAAAAGAAAGGCTTATATAAGCAAAAACCATGCTCTAGAGGAGGTGGGTGTAGCCACTGAGGGCCTCTCTATAGTCCCAAGGCTATTGATTGAAGAGGACTCCACATCTATGTATCCTAGGTGCACAACCTTGACTATTTTTCATGAGAAGTTTTTGCAATTTTTAGTTTAGAACTTATGCATTTTCAAAGATCTAGGCTTTTTTTTTGTTTGGATTGGAATTTTGTTAAATTCCTATGATATATATAGGTCATGTTTGTGAGTTTTTGGTGCTACTTGGATTTTGGGATGATTCTTCAATGTGGTGTAAATTTTATTTGCATGAATTATTTGCTTTTTCTACCTTTTCCTTTTCAGAAAGAAATGCCATTTTTGAATTCTTTTTGTATGAAAACAATTGGGAATTTTATTTTTTAAGACTATAGGATTAGTTTTTTGCTATTTTCTAATTGATTTTATTTTTGAACCTGTCAATTTTTCCTTATGGTTACTTTTTTATGGGCGTTTCCGTGAGGCAGTGTTAAGTCGGTTTTTAGTTTCTTTAGCCATTTTTAGTGTAACTTTGGTATTTGTTTATAACAAACGGTTAGGAATATTTTAGTTTTATGATTATGGGTTTTTAGTTTATTTTTCAAGGATTCCAACAGCTATGGAATCATTGAATTTGTGGTTAATTTTTGGAAAAAATTTTCATAAACTCGCATGAAATGGGGTTTTGGCTACTATGGTCATGTTTAGGTTAAATTTGCATTATTTACTGTAAAAATGGCTAGGATTTTTTTTCTTATCTTAGGTTTATATTTTATGATTTAATGATTCCAATGGCTATTGAATCATCAAATTTGGATAAGCGGTTAATTTTTTATGAATTTTTTGGCGAACTAGTGCAAAATAAGGTTTTAGGGCTATTACAATTTTACCCTTGTGAAGATGGGCAACGTTAGTGCCTTGGAAAATTTTTCCCATCAATGTCCTAGGTTCTTGAGGATTATTTGAGGTGTTAAGAAGGTTTAGAAGTGGTTTTAGTTAAATTAAAAAAAATTTAAGTTTTTTACTATCCATCTACTCTAGTCATTTTCTACGATTTTGGCATTGTTTTGCAAGTTTGTTGGACCTTGGTTATGGCCTTGGGTTGTGTTTTAAATCTTTCATAAGCCTAGAACTTTAGTGTGGAAATCAAAATCTTAGTTATAACTATTATCTTCATATTTTTTATTATAAACTATTAGTTTCATACTTTTGGTTGTAAACTGTCATTTCCATACTTTTGGTTGTAAACTATTCCATATGATATTTTTTTCTAATTTTTTTTTTCTTTGCTTGAAATGTTATTTTGTTGCAAATGCTGAAACTTGTGAATTTTTTTGTTATACTCATGTGAAAACATTAACATGATAATTGTAAGACTCTTGGTATTTGAGAATTGTGAAATTTTGATTTTGCTTTACACAAGGTTTTGATGATCATTTGTTGGGTGGTGTAGGGCCTTCCTAAACCATGTCCTTATAGTGATTAAGCTAGTGGGGCTCCTCTATTGTATTCATGTACTAGGGCCCAACACTCTACCTCTTGATATGAAGTTAGAACACCACTCTCTATGGTTTAGGCTAGGGGCAAAGGAGTTCCTAGCCTACTTATCATAGAACTTTAGTGTGATCATTTGGTCACACTTAGCATCCCATATAGTGGCTATTATTGTGGAAACCCTTTTGCCTCACTCTTCTAGTATGATCATCAAGTTCATACTTGATGATCATAAGACTCATGTAGAGGGTGAAACACATGATGACATGACCACCATGGGCACTTGCAAATTATCCAAAATTTGGGAGATACATGAATTCAGTTAATATAGCAATTTGATGGTTGGCCATCATGTGCACACATTGTTTCAGAATCCCCCTAGCACCATCTACTATATAGAAGGGTAAGTGTAATTATTAAAATTTCTTTTTTTAGTTTATTATTATTTCTCTTTTGTCATGTAATTAAGTTATAATAATTTTCATAGTTTCAATCACCTATAGGTATAGGGTAAATGATCAAGGATGACAATCTTTTATCCTTAGCCCAAATAGCATTCGGGGTGTTCACCAAAAGCCCAATAATGAGGCTTGCGTGGATGGAGCAATTGAAGGATGATTTTGACAATTACATCAAACACCATCCTAAGGCCTCATGATGTAGAAGTAGACCCCTCTTCTAGAATCCCTATGTTGCCTTCATCATCTAGATAAATTAAGTATTTTTGCTTGTGTATTTTGGTTATCCTCATGTCAAAATTTTTCTAGATATGTGGTCATTGAGTTATTTAGGCTTTGGTTGTTTAAATGGTTGCACATGTTTTGTTTGAATTTGGTTATATTTTTTATATTTTTTTTGACATGATGTACCTATGATAAGACTAATAGGCTTTTTTTTTTCATTATGTTCTAGGGGTTGTGCCATCATCTGAAGTTACAATAATCACTTTAGGATGCATTTAGGAAACATTAAACCTCAAGTTTGGTGATGTGGAACCTGCATAGCATTGGTTGTTTGACTAGGCATCTGAGGCCATTCAAGTAAGGATTGTTCATGTAGGCTTGCTTAATCTATTCATGGTCCCAAGCCCACTCGTCTCTACTGCAAAGATGGTGAACATCATTGACTCCTTTAGCAAAGGAGTCAAGACATTTGTCACTTGTGTTCAAGGTGTGTCTGTTACTTTAGTTGTTAACAAATCCACATTTAGTGACCTATTTGGTGTCCCAAATGGGGGCATGACAATTGTCACCAAAGCAAGGAAGGAGGTGGATCACTGGGGAAAAGTGGAGGAGTGGCTAAACACTCATCATGATCATAAGGGGTTCTCTCTAAGCTAGTTTGAGGTTTCAAAGGCTAGAGAGATTCATCCCCTATTCCGATCCTAAGAAATTACTAAGTTGTTATGGCAAGGAAAGATAATGGATGTTGAATAGGCATGGACCATGAAGAAGGTCCTTACTAAGGACACCCAATTTCACTAGGCTACTCATTTAGTTTCTAGGCTATAAGGGAAAATCCTAAAGCTCTGAAACAATCTCACGATGAAGTGTCATCCACATTTCGCATATTGTTCAGCATACCTACAAAGATTCGTGGAGTTTCTCATGGTGAGGAAGGATTGGCAATGGGTGACTTAAGACCCATTCCCAACTCACTAAGCCTTGGGTAAGGCAGCTTATTCTAACCATGCAAGCCTAGCACCCACCAAAGGATGTGGGTGAATCGCTATCTATCACCACCAAGGGAATTGGTGGTAATCATTGTGCATCCTCTAACAGCATGGGAAGAGAGCCCTATATTGAGCATGGAAACATGGAAAAGGCCAAGGAGTTGTGTACCAAAGCTAAGGATTCAACTAGAGCAAAACTAAAGCCTATAATTGATGAGGCAACACCAGTCATTGAGGAGCCTTTGAAAAAATGATTAAACATTAAACTTAACCAGATGCATCATGGGGTTAAATGTACATTCTATTTATTTTATTATTTTTTGTTAATTTATTTTGAAGTTATGTTTTAAGTAATGTAGTTAAGTTATGGTTTTGTCTTAGGCAAAGTGTATTAAGTTTTTTTGTATCTTGTGGTTGTTGTTCTTGCAAGCAAGCAATAGGAACAGGCAGCCATAGTAGCAACAGTAGCAACAAAGGTGGAATGAAGGCATCAAGAAGAGGAATTGTTACAACATCATGAGGATGAATGTCTATACAGTCCTCCATTAGATAACTTTGATACCATGTTTGGGGATTCACAACTAGGTTAACCTCCTGTCCTCACACTAGATAGTCTCTTAGGTACTTATGATTTTTAGTTTCATATGTCATATATATTATTTTTTGTTGGCTCACATTTGATCTTGGTCACAGTTGTTGATTTTTTATTATGCTTGTTATAGTTTCGGAGCCTCAAGCAGCTACTTCCACCTCTACATTCCACATGAAACCATGGGTAGACATCCCTGATAAGATTGAGTTTATGTGGGACATGGTTGAAGATGTAATTGGCCAATTGGTATAGATAGCTCTCAAAGTTTGTGAGAGTTCTAATCCATTTTTCCCTTCTTGTTTACATGTTTTTGATTTTCACATGATTTCTATGATTATATAGCTTTTTTTATCTTTCATTTTCAATTGTAAAATAGTTTTATGTGTCAAATTTTATTGTGTTGTGTCTAAGTTAAGATGGGATCCTAACTAGGCTATGGAGATTGATGCATTATATATCCTCCCTCCTGATGTGGTAAATGTTCCATGTAAGCTATACAAGAGTGTCATTGCATGTGAACTTTTGTGTGCAAAAGCTTTGTGGAAATGCAAATGCGTTAACAAGTTCTTGTGGGAACAACTTGTGGCATCAGAGAGGTACAACAAGCGGCTGGTTGAGGAGGTGAAGGATCTCAAGGATTGTAATGAGTTTGCAGAAGCCCAACTGGCCAACAGGGACTCCTTGTGCACCAAGAAAATAACTTGGGCACGATATTGGAATGCTATTCACGATAAGGTTATCCTTTCCAGAGAGGTTATGGAGCAGAAACTTCAAATGGACCTGTTGTCTCACATGGTTAGTGAATTAAAAGATTATTGTGCTTGGGTCCTTGAGTGGGACCAAGTGTAAAAGGATCATAAGAAAAAGTACAAAGCTAACAAAGACACCTACCTTCAATGATTACAAGATGAGTCTACTAAATAGTGCTAGTTGGAGTTATTTATAAAAGGGATCAATGTAGAGGACACCTACAAGTTGTTTGCAAATACCATGGTTGTAGCTGACTCCCCTACTCATCAGATCACCATCTCCTTAGTACTATTACATTCTCACATGAGCCACCTACATGGACTGACATCAATGAGAGTACCATCCTCACTAGTGTTAATTTTTGGAATGTGGACTAGGCTAACATAACCAAAGATCAGCTTCTTCACCATCTAAAGGTTGGTCTTTGTAATTTCCTTATGGAATATGCTGCTCTGGAACCCTCTCAGGTTTGCTTATTTTATTTTTATTTTAATCTATTTTATTTTAATTTGATTTAGTTTATTACTATGTTGTTTGCTACTTATTTTATTTTTTTGGTTACATATTTATGTTTTATATTTGTTATTGTAGGCCATTGATGATGCCAGCATCCCCAGTGGTGATCACATTAGAGATGCTCCTCCTTCTTCAGTTGCACCTTAGATGCATCCATTTTGATCATGCTCTTGGTTATGTCTATTTTTATTGATGTCGTGATGTTGACATTATGATGTTGAGACTACTGTTAGCCTTTTGGCTATTGATTGATGGTTCATTTTTCTAGACATTGTTTAAACTATTGTGATTATGGTTATGTGTTATTATATTTCAATTATTATCTTTAAACCTATTTAATTTTGTTTATGGGTTCATAATATTCAATGTTTTAAATATATCATGTGTTGTATGTATTTGCCTAGGCTCTAGGACTACATTGGTTATTTTATAGGATCTTTGAATACTAAAAATAATGGAAATGGATAGGCTATAAGGGTGTGAACTAGGTTGCAAGTAGGTTATAGATGTTTGCTAGTTTAAGGCCATGGTAGGCCCTATGGTATTTGCCAATTTAAGGCCATGGTGGACCATATGATTCTTTCAAGGAAAACATATTTTTTGTCTATTTTATGTTTTAAAATTTTTATGGATTTTTTTTGGTTTTAAAGTTTTTATAAGGTTTTTATATTTAAAATTCTAAAAGAGAAAAGATTTTAAAAGTAAAAATGCAAACAAGAGTAAACTTTAGGCTATCAAGATTGAAAGTTAACATAACATAAAACAAAATGGTGCATATTGGTAACATGGAAACTATGCTAAAAGGCTATAAGTAAAAATGACTATATGATTATAGGTGCATAGGGCAAGCAGATTAGGGGTACACATTATTTGTGCAAATGTTTCCTAATCTTTGAGAGATTAGAAAATGTATATGGTCTATTTTACATAATCTTGTATTTTCATTTCCCACACTGACAATGTTGAATGGGAGCCCTCCCCATAGCATATCCCTAGATCCATCATTGTTGGTTTTGGCCTCTTTCACTCTGTTAGACATCTTGACTTTGTGGTTAATAGCTGGAGTTTCTTCCTGAAACTCCACTTTGAATCCTTATTCTATGTCAACCTTGTTAACTACTAGGGGAACCATGATGTCACCATGAATGATTATTTCACCTCCCTCATAAGGTAGGTGATTTTCATGGTGGATGGATGAGGACATAGCTCAAGGTTAAGCTAGCCAAGGCCTCCCCAAGATGAGGTTGAATCCTAGTGTTTCCCCCATCATCAAGAAGTTTGCCATTATGGTAAATTTCTCCCATGCCATAAAGTCCAAAGAGATAGAGCCTTTGACAACAACCTATGATCCATTAAAGTATTTAAGAGCTAATGTTGAAGTGTGTTGTATATGTTCCATTAGGCCTAAATGCTTAATGATGGTATAGGGTGTTACATTTGTTGCCACCCCATTGTCTACATGCACTCCATGCACTTTATATTGTCCTACCCTTATTGTTATAAAGAAAGGATGCTTAGTTACCTCATTATTTTGGGGGTTGATTTTGATTTCACTATTGCAAAACACTAGTAAAGTCAACTTCATATCTTCCCTAGGTGAAGATAGTACCATCACTGCATGGATGGATTCTTCACTAGTAAGAATTTCCTCGCTAATGGGAATGGAGGTCAACATCTTAACTAGTGCCTCGTGATGTGCCATGGAAGTCATTACAAGGTCATACAAGCTAAGGGTTGTATTCTTTTGCTTTAGTAAGTATTTGAGCTATTTCATCACATTGAAGAAGTCTTTTTTGTTAACCATGGGCTTTTTGCTCCTATTTTTCTTCACTTCCTTCATGCACCCCAAAATGCAGACTTCATGTTTTAGTTGATGTGGTTTATCCTCTTTTCCCTTCCCTTGGAGCTTGGGGTCCTCCCATGGCTTAATGGTTGAAGTAGCCTATGTAGTAGAGGTCATGGTAATGGATGAGATGGGAGTGTGCTTGAATGGACCCACTTCCTTCCATGTCTTGGCTTGCTTATTTTCTTTATTTTTTGGCTTTTGCGTAGGCTTCTTATGTTGTTTGGTCAAAGACTTTTTGTTGTCATTGGTTCATTAAGGAGTCATCACATTGGCTACCAAAAGAGGACATTGTTCAATTGTAAGGATAGATTTAGTTGAAATAAGAGGGAACACTCTTATTAAAAAAGGCTATTTGGGGGACATTGATGATGGTATCCTTATAACAAAGGAAGTCCTTGGAATAGTGAAAGTTGAAGGGCCCATTTTTTTTTTTTTTTGAAGAGGTACCCAAATCACAAATAATTCCCTTGCAAGCCTTGGATCACTCTTGACATTGAATGCTACTATGTTATATGGGTTGTTGTTGATGTTCAATGGGTCCTAATTCTATGGCCTAATAGGGTTGGAGACATCAAGCATCAATTCACCCTTATCTATCATCTTATGCAGGTCATCTTTTAATGCTAGGCAAAAGTCAATGTCATGACCTGGCAACTAATGGTAGTGATAGAAGCGATCAAGTTTAAAGTATCTAAACATCGAAGTGTGATCTTTGGTTGCACGAGTGGGCTCTTTAGCTATCATACATTGCCTCTCATGCCTTTTATGGGCATTTTCTATCATTTTTTTATACTATATTCTTCCACTCTTTAATAGTTGATTGAGGAGTTCTAATGTCTTTAATGGTAACCTAGTATATTTGACCAATCTTTGCATTCGAAGTTAGGCCTAGAAATAGTTGACGCAAAGGCTTCAAACATTATTATTACTAGGGGCCTTGGGTTGGTTTGTTCTTTGCCCTTGGATAACAATATTTCTCTCCTTTGCCATAATGGCCACCACTACATTATTTTCTCTTCCCCTCTCCTTATCCTTTTGTGTGTGTTGGTTCTTGTACGCCACATAGACAAGGTCATAGCTAGCTTCTATGGCATCCTCTATGTTCCTAGTTTGAGAAAAAAAACTGACTAAGTGACTGTGGATATAAGTAGTACAATTTTGACTTAATAAATTCATCAATAGCCCCATTGAATATAGCTAGAAGATGAGCCTCAGCTATTGGTTCCAAAATCTCACTACGCAGAGCATTCCATTGTTATGTAAACTTTTGCACCAGCTACAAGGGCCCTTACTTGAACTGCATTAGTTGGTCAAGGGTTGTGTTAAGTTTCAAGTTGTACTTGAAATGGTTAACGGATTGTGAAATTAGGTCTTCCAATGAGAATATGCATCCTCTTGGTAAGGCACAATTCCAATATAGCACTTTTCCTATGAGAGACATTGGAAAAATTTGTGTTATCATATGTGGCTAGGCTTGTAATAGTAAGCACTCGGTGCAGAAGGTTATAAGGTGTGAGTTGGGATCATCCTTGTCATTGGACTTGGTAAATTAAGGTATGGGGACTCCTAGGGAAAGTGTTAGTTGTATGATCACAGGACTAATGGGATTGTCCTAGTAAAAATCCATAATTTTAACAGTCTAAGACATGGAAGCCTTGAGCCTCTGTAACTCCTATGTTAAGTCTTGGATCATCTGAAAGGCTTGATTCAATCCTTAAGGTTCCCCCATGGGTTGTGCAATTTGGACAAAAGATTGGGGTGTAAGTTGGAAGGTTAATGGCCTTACAATGGGTTTTGGCACTGAAGGGAAAGGTTGGATCATCATCGGCACGAGTGGACTGAACAGTGAAAAAGAAATTTGTGCCAATATCTAGGGCACAAAGGGGAAAAAAAGAGTATGTAACCCTTGGGTCACTTGAGGTTCTAATATGGGCTCCATCTAGGTGGAAAATGGGTTAGTGGTGTTCACAACCACTGATTATGGTTGCACAAACTATAGTTATGTGGGAAAAGGCATGGAAAAGGGAAATGGTATTGCTTACAACATCAACTATGTCTAGTGTGCTCCTATAATGGATATTGGTCCAAACATGGTTAGATAGGGGGGAGGTAAGGACTTAGGGATCTACCCTATTGAAGAAGTGAGGGGGGCTGAGGTGGACATGGTATCTTTAAGAGTCAATTATTGGAAGAGCCATCTCATGAGATTCTCATGTTTAGATTCAACCTAAAACTCATGTTTCTCCTCTTGTTTCTCATTTGAGTTAGTCTTCCCATCCTCTTCATCCATCTCAATTAACTAAGAAAGGATGCATGCATAAGTCTCATTATAAGGTATTTTATCATATGGGGAAGATATGTATTCCTTTCCATCACAGTGAATGAGTTCATATTCTTGTTTTTCCTCTACTTCCATTCTTGGAATAAGCATGCCAACCTAAATTTTGGCATAAATGAAGTGGCAATGATCTTTGTTGATCATCAAAAATTCTAGGCTTCACCCCCTAAGCCTAAGTGATTACCTACACTCAGCTACAATGGGGTCTTGTGGGTCATAGATCCTTACTACTTGTTGGCTGAATCCGACATCAGTGAAGTTGAAGGATGGAATAGTATACTAGCTGAAAGACATCATTAAAGAGGTTGTTTTGAATTTTTTACTATTTTGGTAAAGAATCCAACTAATGGAATTATCAACAAGTATAGTTGACTATAAATGAAAAGGCAATAGAAAAACTATTGCTATAATATACTATGTAGTAGAAGGTTGTATACTATGCAGTAGACAGTTTTGAGATGGTAGCACTAACTACGCTAGAGGTTGGTGCAGTAGACCATTGTAACTCCCAACCAACTACATTGATTTATGGCAAGAAAATGATTTTCACCAGGTAATACCAAGCTTGGAATATTTTCTCTTGAAGGAGATACATACTAAAACTTTAGGTTTTCCAATGACTATGCTAAAGTCGTGAGAGTGTCTACACTGGCTTTTTCCACCAAATTTCATAGCAAAAGCATTTGGATTTTTGAATAGAACTAGATTTTTGGATTTACGTCTTCAAGGTTAACTACACTAGTTCCAAGGAATCCAACAACTACTGTGGAACTACAACAGAAACCAAACTCAATTACCACAACTATGTTGGGTATTTGGGTAGGGATTTGGATAGCAACATTCACTTTGATGGAATATGTTTACAAGTTTTGAAATTTGAAAATGTAAAAAGAAACTTGGTATTTAGAAAATACTAGGAAAGGATCTTTGGACTAAGTATTTGGACAGAGGCCCTCCTTCTAGTACCAGAAAATTTTAAGGCTTGGAAAGTTCCATTGTTGGAAAAGAAACTAGAAAATCCTAGGCACCAAATAGTTTTAACCTCAAATCCCAAGGGCCTCCATAAAATAGGATTCAAGGCACCTTGGGTGGTCTAACCAATCACCCAAGGACTTACAAAAATGTAAAAAGAAATGTAAGCAATGATGGAAACGAAAATGGAATGGCAAATTTGAAATGAAAACAAATACAAAAATTAAAACTTGAACTTAAATCTACACAACAATGAACTGTAACTCTATTGAAATAGAAGATGCATAAATTACAAGGTTCAAGAACTATAAATTTTTTTGCTGATGTGTACAAGAATTTTACTTGGATGAAGATTAAAGTCTATTGGATCTAGTAGGTTGTGTTTAGTGCTCAAACTCCATAATTTGGATAGTTCCTAGCCCTAGTTCGTAGAAGCCTCTTGATGGTCTTCGCCAGAATCTATAACTCTAGTCATAGATGGTATTCTATCCTTGATGCAATGGTATCATGTTGAGAGTCTCTAATACCCAGCATAGATACCAATTTGCTCTCAAAGGTGTTTCAAGGTTACAAAAGGCTCTTGGTTGCAAAAATTTGGAACTGTTTTCCAAGTTGTGGAATAATTAAATTCGATACTACTCTAAAAATTGGTGAGCCCAATAAGGGTATTCACGTTTAGCTTATATAGATTGTGGGATTACTACTTTTAGGCTCTGTACATCACTATCATGATTATTAACAAACTGATGTTTATTTGTAAGTTTAACAATTATAATTCTCAGTATATGTGACCATTTATAGTAAGTTTTGGTACACTATAGACACCAAAGCTCATTCAAACACTATAAATAGTAAATGAACTTTTGTGGTTATGTTGGCACCATCTCAACTATGCTAACCTTGGTTGACTATGCTAAGATTGCTGAAAACTGCTGGTGAACATGATGTCTATGCTGGTCATGCTACAACTGCTAAAAACTTGTGGTGACTACATTGGCCATTGTTGGGAAAATAGAAAGCCTAATAATTCCAATGCTGGATATGTGCCTCTATGCTAGGTTTGGATGGAAAGAAAAACCAAACACCATCTACTCTAGGTTAGATGATTTTATTCTAGTTGAGGCTATACCTCTATAAAAACACCCATGAAAATGCCAAATTTGGCAGTTCCCAAGGCATTTTCATCCTTCCCAAATCCAAATATAAACATGAGGTGACTTTTTCCACTTGGTAAATGAGTCAATGGCAACTTATAAGGCATTTTTCAACCTCAAAAAGTTAAAGTATGCAAGATTGCACCTCATGGACTACAAATCTTACATTTACAATAAAATCTTGTCCTAAGTTGGAAGGTGAAAGTTACAAATTGCAACACAAATTTTCATTATGATGTTTCACTTACCATCATCATGTAGATTTTTTTTTATAGAAAATTCAAATTATTTCTCAAATAACAAAAAATAAAAATAGAAAAAAATTTCAACACAAACTTACCCCCATAAGTCAAGGAAAAATAAATGAATGCAACATATAACAAATTGAATCTTGAAAGATGGCATAAGGAGCTTGAATAAATTTTTCTTACAATGGCCAAGAAAGTTGTGCATTTACAACAAGAAGGTACTTAGAAGACTTGGTTTGATGATGATTGCATGTAGGCTAGATAAAATATTAAGAATGTAAATAAGAATCACAAATAAAGTATAATTAAGACATATAAAAGTTTGATTAAAACCAAGAGAAGGAAAATTATCAAGGAGTAGTAATAATATTTTTCTTACACCATTAAAAAGAAACCTAGATAATTTTGGCAATGCATCATAAAGCCTCTTCATCATTTGATTTTTCTTTTCAAGATATTTGCTCATTTTACAATATGCTAATTACAAGAGAAGATGATAATTCTACTACTATTGTATAGCAAGCACCACTCCAATCTACTCTTGAGCAAGTCACAAAGTGTATTAAAAAGCTAATATCTTACAAACCTGTAGATTTTGAAGGTTTCTATGTAGAAATATTAAAGTGGGCAAAATTTTCTATTCATAGAGAAATTTAGCATAAACTAAATACAGTAATTGAGCAAGGATTAAATATACATTGGAAAACTAGTAAAGCTACCTTGTTATATAAAAAGGAAGATAAAAATAATTTGATTAATTATTGAATGATCATTAAGTAATATTTTTTCTAAGTTTTTGGGTACTCTACTAGAAAAGAGAATTTGTTATTAGGCTAATAGAAGGAGGTTTCAAAGCTCTATACATTTTCAAAAACAAATGCGAGGATTTAGAACTCTAGGCTTTGAAGATTAGAAATTTTTTTTTCAAACTACCATCTATCCTACTGTATTATATGGATGTGTTGTTTAGGGACCTAGACTTAGTGCTAAACTTTAAAAAAGATATTGAAAGAGTACAAAAAATGTTTATTCTTGATGAGTTAAAGGTAAAGATGCAAATGCCTTACTCAATATTATCATGTGAATGTGATTTATTACCTTTTGAAGTAAAATCCTTGTGTCAATTCATTACATACAATCATAGCCTTCATATCTTAAGGCAAGACAAATTCTCTAAAGTAGTTCTTACAAATCCTGAGACTATAGTTCACATTTTTAGGAGATGTAATGGTTAAGAAAATGAAATATCTCTTAAGAGCACATGCAAAAAAATCCAAAGCATATTCATCAACTAGTCAAGTAGATAGTTTTAACATAGAAGTGGCCTAATGTGGAAGATCAAAGACAACTTTATTTATACCACATTAGATCTAATAAACTAAATTTATAAGTTCTCTATCTCTCAATTGCTATTCCAACCAAGTATTACTATGCTATCAATAACAAAAAACAAAAATAGAAAAAAATTTCAATACAAACTTACCCCAGAAGCCAAGGAAAAATATCTGAATGCAACGTATAACAAATCAAGAGCCCTTGAAGATGAGTTACATGTGTTTTGTTTTTATATTGTAACTACCCATTTGAGACAAAGTTATAATGTTATAACAAAAAACCTATTTAATTTTTTTTTATACTCCCATTGGTGCTTCGTTAATTCGTAGAGTCTATCTTTATTTTTCATAAAAATGTAATATCTATCCAATAGATCCTATGGGTCTTTGGACATAATAAATTTTCATTTCATTTCTTTGTATGTAACAATTAAAAGTTTGAATTGAACTAAAGGCATTGTTATGTAATTTCTTCAAGCATTATTTAAACTCATCTTATTACAAGTATTTTATAATATTGTTTTCCATAAATTTTTTAATTAAAATATATCTATATATATAATGAATGCAAATGGTGCCAAATCAATATACTTTGAAAAATGACTTTTTTGGTGAATCTCACTATTACTAATTTAGCTATATATTTATGATATATATCTATTATTTGGCCAAGAGAATCTTTTTCTTTTCTAATTTAATCATAGAAATGATCTATGAAGAATTTATTTTCATTAAATAATTATTTTCAAGGTAGTGATTTAGCCTTAAATTTTGTGTTGCTAATTACCTGAGCCATTGCATATTCATAATAATTCATGTGAAAAAGCTCATCATTTAGCTTAGCATTATTAACCAAGTCATTACTATAATGCCTGAAAAATTTGGTTGCTGGCAAACCAAAAATTTTAGTAAAACAAATTTAACCCTGAATCCTAAGGGCCTCCACAAAAAAATAGGATCTGAGGTGTCCTTGACGGTCCAATAGATCACCTAGAGACTTATGAAGTGTAAATGGGGGTAATGAAAAACAAAAATAATGTAGATTTGATATGAAAATAATGCACAAAAAGGTTACAATGAAGTTTTAGCCTCAATTTTCATGGGGTGAGGGTTACAATGTTAAAATGGTTACAACATGCATTTTTTATGGTGTTTCATTGGCCCCTCTTTGTTGGTGTATGGAGGATTGACCTAAGAGGCATCGACAAAGAATACAAAACACCACTCTAGGTCCATCATGGACGTTCCCTCTCCATGCTTGACTCAATCATTTTAAACCATGTCCAAAGAGTGCTTGTGATGATGGGATAAGGCTATGATGAGGAAATTGTAATGAGATCATAGGGAAATAGTCATGAAGGTTAACAATGTGTTCCATAGTTAACATCGTGGCTACAATATGACACTAACTTGTTGGTCAATCAGTGAGTTTTTCACTTTATGTTTTGAAGTCTTGGTCACTCAATGAATGCATTTAAGGACCCAACAGCTCACTCCAAGGTTTCTTTGGCCATTAGGCTCCTCCTCTTATGTGTTTAAAACCATTGATTTTTCATTTTTGTCTTCACTGACCTTTTTGACTTCTTAGCAGTTTGCTCCCCATTTTTTTGTGGGGTGAAACCTTCATTAGGTTTCTTTTCCAAGGTTGGTTTTAATATGGATTTCCCATCAAATGAGATGTGTTATACTCTATGGACTTAATGATCTTCCCATTGAATGAGACATGTTACATTCAACGAAATTATAGCTGAAGCATGACAAAGGGATGTAATATGGCCATAATGCATGAGTGTCAGACATTAGTTAACATTGTTGTTTAGGATAAGAAAGGTTATTATCAAGCTATGGGGTTGGATTCAAGGAGATGATAAGAGAAAATGGTAAGCAAGTACTCTTGATAAAAAAGGACAAACTCATCAAATCTTGTACATTGAGGTCACATGGTGACTTGCTATCATGATGAGTTGCACCTTCACGATGACTTCATGCTTTATCCTACAAGCACAACTTCAAGAAGATAAGAAACAAGACAAAGAAAGCATATTACTACAATAAAATGCATAAGGTCATCTAGAATGATTAGAAAATCAAGCTACCATAGGTCACATATGTCACAAAGTTTAATAGTTCTCTTGTTGTGCAAAAGAGGTTGTGTAGGCTCACTTGTTACTGGTTGTCAAAGATCATTAATGTCATTTGTTGGTTTTAGCAAGATACATGTAGTAAGGCTTTAGATAGGAATGATTGACCAAATTGGCCAACTCATTCCCATCTATATCTACTCTCCTGAAGGCTCCATTGCCATAGGCCTTAGTGATCACGAAAGATCCTTCCCAGTTGGCGAAGAATTTGTCTACATGCTCATAGATAGATTTTAAGGACTAGATCCCCTTCTTTAATCTTGTGATTGGTTAGGTTATGGTGATGCTATTATTTCAAACTCTCCTAGTACTACTCAATGTGAGTAAGCATTCACTCCTATTATTCCTCCACCAAGTTCAGGCCCATTATACATAGTTCCTTATTCTATTCATCATTAATGAAGTTTGACAAGGCTACTTGAAGTGATGGCACCTATAATTCAAGAGGTAAAATAGCTTTGAAATCATAAACCAGGCTAGATGGGTTTACACTAGCTGTCATACAAAAAGTTTTTCAATAGGCTCAAAGTGCATGGACAAGCCGCTCATGCCACTTGTGTTTGTTGTTGTTCAACATCTCCTTGAGCAAGTTGATGATGATCTTATTACTTTCTTCAACCTATCCATTGGCTTGAGGGTAATATGGAAATGAGAAGGAGTGCTTAATGCCTATGTCATGACAAAAGGTTATTTTCTCCTAACTACTAAACTATGGTCCATTGTCTATGACTATGGTCATAGGTATGCCAAAATGGGCTACTATGTTATTGAGTATGAATCTACAGACTTGTTCAGATGTTGTCTTCCTTAGGAAAATAGCTTCAACCCACTTCGTAAAGTATTTAGTGGCAATGATGATAAAGTTATGCCCTATAGAGGACTTAGACATTATAGGTTTAATGATATCCAACACCCACTATTGAAACAGCCAATTTATCTTAGTGGTGTGTAACTCAGTTGGTGGTACATGTATAAGGTCACTATGCCATTGGCAAGTATTACAAGTTTTGACCTTCTGCAAGTAGTCACTTTCCATATAGGGCCAGTAATAGCCTAGTTGCCTACTTTTAGCAGCCATGGCTCTAGGTCCTATATGTCCCTCACATATACCTTTGTGAACCTACTCTAGGACTATGTGGGCTTCAGTTTTTCCTAAGCACATTAATAATATGTCATCATAGAACTATCGACATAATGTGTTATTTCCTACAATGACATATTGTTTTGATTGTTTATTTACAACATCCTTTTGAGCACCAATTAGGCCTTATGAAGGTACCATGCATAAGATAAAATTTGATGCTATCATTTCACTCCTTTGTAGGAGTAGTATGGACTACGACTACAAAGGTCACCTTAGTGTTCTATGTGATGGGAATAACATAATTCATAGTCAAGGTGTGTAACTTTCTAAACACATCTAGTGTCACACTTAGGGATAGTGTTGCAATGGCATTGGCTATAGTGTTCTTGTTTCGAGGTATGTGTTGGATATCAATGTCTATAAATTATTGCATTAGTTTCTTTCCTAGGTCACAGTAAGATTGCAAATGTTTGGATTTACATGCATAAACCTCGGTTACTTGGTTAACCACAAGTTGTGAATTTCCCTTGATTAATAAGCATTTTACTCCTAGGTTACGAGCTACCATCATCACTCTGATCTAACTCTCACACTCTGCTATATTGTTGGTACATGCAAATTCAAATTAGTAAGAAAAGGGTTGAATTTTACCATATGGGAATGTTATGATGGCGGCGGCACTAGTCCCATGGATGGTTG
The DNA here is from genome assembly GCA_015680685.1 of Gnetum montanum. Lineage (NCBI taxonomy): Eukaryota > Viridiplantae > Streptophyta > Gnetopsida > Gnetales > Gnetaceae > Gnetum > Gnetum montanum. The sequence continues at coordinate 161,951 of MNCI01002011.1, read as the reverse complement.
AAGGTTCATCAAAGTCCATGAACACCTCATAGCCCTCAGGCACTTGGCTAATAATGTTAACATGTTCATTAGGAAAGTTAGGATCAATGGTTGTATGGTCATCTATCAGTGAAACTATAAGTTGTACAACTATAGCTTATTCTTTCATTGAATCTTGGGAAACATAATGAAGGTTAAACTTCATTGTTATGGATTTTCAATGGGCTATACGGCTACTCTCATAGATATTGGTCATTATGGCTCTAAGTACGTTATCTTTGCAAATGACATTGGCCTAGCTTCTAAAGAGGTAGTGTCTCCACTTCTTCAATGAGAAGACTAGGGCTAGACAATAATTTTCCACTTTGGTGTATCGAGTCTCATGGGAAACTTATGCATCGCTTAAGTAGTATACTGGTAACTCTGCTCCATTGTCTCATTTCTAGTAGAGTAGAGAGGTAATAGATGTGTGAGAGATAGCAAGGTAGATGTAAAAAGGCTTATCCTCTTGTAGAGGATAGACCATCAGTAGTTTTACTAGCTCTTTCTTAAGGTTTTCAAAGGCCTCATGACATTGATACATACACTCATAGTGGACCCCTTTCTTAAGAAAGTGCTGCATGGATTGTAACTTATCTGTATGCCTAGTAATAAACATATGAATAAATTGTAATCTACCTTGCAATCCTTGAAGCTTCTTAAGGTTAGTTAGTGCTGCCAAGCTGGATATGACATTAACCTTATTAAGATTGACATATATCCCTACTTCAAATACTACAAAGCTAAGAACCGTACCAGTTTTAACACTAAAGACATACTTCTTAGGATTAAGCCTAAGTTCATACTTGAGGCATCATTCAAGCACAAGGTCAAGATCATGTGTATGATTGTTGGACACTTTGGACTTAACAACTATATCATCTATGTAATCTTTGAACAAACCTACTATATAATCATTAAAGATATATGTCATAGCTCTTTGGTAGGTTGCTCCTACATTCTTTAGGCCAAAGGGCATCATAGTATAATAAAAGGCACCCTAAGAGGTCATGAAGGTTGTCCTAAGTTGATGTTCTAGGTTAATCCTAATCTGGTTATATCCCAAAAATGAATCCATGGAGGATAATCAGGAATGTCCAGCCATAGTATCGATAAGTTAGTTAATACTAGGTAAAGGAAAATCATCTTTGATAGCTACCTTATTTACATCTCAGAAATCTATGCAAATACATATACTCCCGTTTTTCTTAGGGACTACCACTATGTTGGACACCCATTCTGCATAATCAATAGCTCTAATGAAACCAGCTTGGTATAGTTTTGTGATTTCATCATGAACTACTAGGGCCAAATCAAGTCTAATGTTGCAAACATTTTGCTTAACTATTCTAATGCTAGGATCAAGTATGATGTTGTGTTGTACTAAACATGGGTCTAGACTTGGCATATCTTCATATGACTAGGCAAAGGCCTTAATGTTATCTTGTATGACCTTGGTGATGTCTTGAGCCTACTAAGGTTCTAGTGAGGAACTTAGCTTTAGGGTTTTCTCCTCACCACTGTGTGTTGTAACAGGAACCTCAACTAGAGAGTCTTTGGTAATGTGATCAGCCTCTAGATCAAGGGTTTTGACTAGGTTTTTGGACCACTCTAGGGGTTTCTCTATCAAGACTATGTGGTTGAGAAGACTCTCAAGCTTAAGATCTAGGAAATTAAGGTCATACATCATTTAACATCACCATGAGGCCAACTTAGGTTCAAAAGCACATTGATTTACTCCTAGGTACTCATACTCCAATCCTACATATCAACCATAAGCACATTAAGTAGCACCTATGTAAAGATAAGTAAATAATTCCAAAATGACAAAACTATGCAAATACATGCTATTTCAAGATTAAACAAAATGCAAACAAGGTCAACCAAGGCTATAACAGGTAGAAATAGGCAAATAAGATGGAATACAGGCCAAAAGAAGGTCAAATAATGGTTAAACAAGTTGAGTCATGAGGAAAGTATGAAACATAAGGTCAAACATGGTCAACTAAGGTTACAATTTTGCCAATTTTGGACCTTAGCATGCCATGTTGTCAATTTAAGGCCTTGGCAAGCCATGTCTACATGGTGTCGAATAGTGGTAAAAAATGATCAAATCCCATTACTCATCACTAATTAAGGCTAAATAAGGACCAATAGAGGTCATAAAAGAGAGAGTAAAGTCGAATGAGGTCAACTAGTGGTAAGAAAGGTTAACAATGCACAACTAAGATCAACATAGGTCAAAATACTATGAAACAAGGACAAATGAGTTCAAGTGAAACACATGTGGTAAAACTTGGTCAACACTAGTCAAACATGGTTAGATTTTGCTATTTTTAGGCCTTAGCAAACCATGGTATAGGGCTACAAGGTTGATAGGTGAGCTTGAACACCAATTGGGGCTATTTTGAGGTTGTTTTAGATAAAAAATCAAGGTTTTGTGGGTACCCACACTGGATCCATGCTAGACCCATGCTAGCCAGCATGGGTGGGATGACCTTAACATGAATGGGATGATCAAGTGGTTTCCCATGTTGGTTTTGAGCAATTTTCGACTCCCAATGGCTTTCATGATCAGCACAATGGGCTAGGGAAGGAAATATGTCAATTTTGGCATCAATTTCAACCTCTAAAAGCCTCCCTTAAGGCTTGGGACTACCACCCACGCTAGAGCAATGTTGGCCAAGATGGTCCCAATATGGCTACCAATAAAAATGGGTTTTATGACATTCATAGGATTAAAATTGAGGTTCTATGGTCTTCCCAAGGCAACGTAGGGTTAAAATAGTCAACATTGATCACTTTGGTGATCAAAA
>MNCI01002011.1:122470-157976 GCA_015680685.1 Gnetum montanum | reverse complement strand
ACTAAAATTCATGGTTGAGGCTATTTCTGGTTAGGTTCAACAAGGTTTTAGAACTACTAGGGTTTTTGGTGTGTCAATGGCTAAGATTTGACATCAAAATCAATGGATTTCAAGGTTCCTTGCTTCTTCTTCTTTTTGCATTCATCCCCCTTTAGCCACACTAGGTAGCATGGCCCTAGCATGGATGGAGAGGGGATGATATCTTTTTACCATTTTTGGTCAATTATATGGTGTCTTATGGCTCTAGGAGACTCTAATAGGATCTTGAGGTCACAGGGATAGATCACAGGGTTATTTCTAGCTATGGATGAGGTTTCATGGCTTATCCCCAAAGTACCCACACTGGACCCATGCTAGCTAGCATGGGTGAGGGGTTCCCTAGTGATATTTAGGCTTCAAGTATGAATTTCGACTCATATTGTAACAACTATCAACTACTAGAGACCAAGGAAAGATGTTAAGGCTATCAAATTAGGTTTTTAGGTCCTTTTGGGCTATGCAAAGATTTTGTGGATTAGCCTCAAGGTACTCATGCTAGACGCATGTTGCCTAGTGTGGGTGAAGGGTTCCCCACCATGGAGAAGGTGGATGGTGTAAATTTAAACTTGGTTTTTATAAAATTTTGGCTACTAGAGGCTAGAAAGGGTGTCAAATGTCAAAATATAGCAACTAGATGGTCAATTTTGGCAGTTTAAGGTTCTACCCCACTCATCCACAATGGGACCACATTAGCCAATGTAGATGGAGCCTCCCTCAATGTTACTCTACGAAATCTCTAGGTTTTGGACACTCTCTACTAGGTTTGGCAAGGTTTCAGAGTTGTTGGGGATGACTAGTGGGGTTTCAGGCTATGTGGATCCACCTTAGGATTGAATAAGGGCTTGGTGAACACTGGTGAATGTTATATCCCCTTAGGTAATGTTGGCTAGTGTGGTTGAGGCCTTTCCCAGTGTGGTTGTTCAAAGTGGCAAGTTGAATGAATGTTTCTACCCACTGCTGGGGTCTCGGGTCTAGCCATGTTGACTGCAACTATTAAAAGTGGCAAGGGGGCAAGGTTTCAAGGTTATGGGACATAGGAAGCAATGACCCACATTGGATCCATGCTGCCCAACGTGGGTCAGAGGGGATAAAGTTAGGATATGATTGTGTGGGTTTCAAGAAGTTCAAACCCCAACGTAGAAGAGGTTTCAAGGCTTGAAACCCACTTTGCTTGGGAAATGCCTAGTGGGGCCCACCAAAGTTTCAAATTTTTGAATCTTGATTGTAACTCCCACTATCCCAACATTGGTTGGACTTTTCCCCCTTGGAACTACCAGTGCACCATGAGTTTCATTGCCTAGATTTGACAATGGAGGTGTGAACAGGGGCACTTACGTTCAAATTTGGTTTTAATGGTTATTTGGTCAAAAAAATCAATCACACAACTCATTATTTTTCCATAGTGCATTGATCAGAGCTCCTAGGAGAGACTCTTGCTTACAAAACCTCTCAACCCTTAGCATGGTTCATCTAGGATCCCCTTCAAGTAGTGTTTCAACCCAAATATCAAGGTTTCCAAGGTTTTCCCAATGTTACTTGCAAGCACCATGAAGAAAAGAGGGGGCAGCAATAAGAACCCAATTCTAGAGGATGTAGATGCTACAGCCAAGGGCATATCTCACCTTCCATAGCCCATGATAAGGTAGGTGTCAACTACCATCACTCCAAGGTAGGCCATTGCTAGCCATTTTCATGTATTTCTAGCCATTCTCTCTAGTTTTCCTAGTTTAGAATGTGGGTCTTTTTTTTGCAGATCTAAGGCATTGTGTTTCATAAAGTTAAATTTGGGCAAAATACCACCCATTATTTGATGGTTTTAATATGTTTTAGTGTTTCTTGGTCACTTAGGTTTTTTATGGCTATTTTAAATTAGGTTTCTGTCAATTTTTATGTGTTTTTTGCTATTTTAGGTAATTCAATTTTTTTATTAAGAAAGCAACTACAAATTGTTAAATTTTATGATTTTTGGTTTTTAGTACTAGTTTTTATGTTTCTAATGGCTATTTCTTAGTTTGATTTAGAGTTGTAATTAATTTTTAATGAATTTTTTGGTTAGGTCATACATTTATGTTTTTATGTCATTTTCAATTTTTCATAGAAGTTCATGAATTCTTTATGACAAACGGTAGGGGGTTTGCATGTTTTCTTGTCATGAATGTGTATGTCTTGATTTAATTTTTATAATGGTATTTAAATCACTAGATTTGGAGCAATGGTTGATTTTTAGAGATTTTTCTTGTACGGTTGCACAAATTGATGTTTTTGGGCTTTAGCAATTTTACCCCTTGGAGATGGCCAACATTGACACACTGAATGATTTTCCTTGTCAAAATATAATGCCCCTAGGGATACTAGGGGATATTATAAGTGGTTTAGAGATAGTTTCATGAATGGAAAAAAATTTCCTATTTTTTACCAATGATTTTCTATTGCCATTTTTCTAGTTTAAGTGTTGTCATATGAATCTTATTTAAACTTAAGCATGATTTAGTGTGATGTTTTTCAAGCTTTGGTTAATAATGTAAAAATTATTCTGTTCTAGCTATAATGTTCAAGGGCTTTATAAGCTATGGGAATGTTAATTTTTGAATTTTTAAAGGAATTTTACCTAACACCCTAGAGTTTTTTACAATGGCTAGTTTCACCACTAACTAGGATGTTTGGCAAAATCTCCTAAGAAATTCTAAGTGTTTCCAAGTTATTGTTATACTTGGTTATGATTGTTGTTTTTTTTAATTTTTCTTATTTTGGCCTAAGTGTTTAAGATATGGCTCTAATGGTTTGTTGTTTTCATATAGGGCTTTCCTTAAGCCCATTTTAGTGGTGGTGAAGCTAGTGGGGATACTATGTTGCATTAGTCTCCCCAAATCCAACACTCCTCCCACTGACATGAACCGTGAGTGGGGTTCCCTATGGTTCTAACTAAGGGCAAGAGAGTTCCTTACCTACCTTTTGTAGAACCTTAGTATAATGATGTGGTCACACTTGTCTACATATACAATTAAGGTCATAGCGGAGACCCTACTACCTCACTCATCCAATATGATTGTCAAATTCATAATAGATGACCCTAAGATGCATGGGGAAGGGGAGGTGTATGGTAGCAAGGCATCCATGTGACCTACAAGCTATCCCAAATCTGAAGCATGCCAAAGTATTCACAATATAACATTGATAATACTCTGATGGTGAGGCATCGGGCCCACACATTGTTCCAGAATCCTCCTAGTATAGTGTACCATTTGGCTAGGTAAGTTTGGTTGTAACTTATGGTCTATTTTGATTTTAATTTTTTATACCTACCTTTCTTTTAGCATTATGAGTTTCTAACATTTCAAATGCTAATCATCTTGTAGGTACAGGATTAACAAAAAAGGCTTGGTTAGGAATGACCTAACCTTGGAAATCGCTTATACTACAATGGGTGTATTTACCAAGGGACCTAAAATTAGAACCATAGAGATTGATCAATTGAAGCATGACTTTAATAAATACACTCAAATCCTTGCCCCAACCTTCAAGAGGTGTGTGACCGCTAAAATGACCCACAATTAATGGGTAACCCTAAAATGCCTTCCAATATCGGAGACCTTGGCAAGACAGCCACATAAACCTTGCCTAGCAAGAAGAAGAAAGGTAAGAATAGTATGGTCTTAGCTAAGTTAACATTTTTGTGGCTATACAATTTTAGGCCATTTTTGTTCTAAGTGTTCTAAAGGTTATAATATGTTGTTCTTGTTGTATTTTGGTTATAGATAATATGTTTATGCCTTAGCTAACTAGCTAGTTTTATTGTCTTGCAGGGGCTTCCACCTCTTCCAATGTCACTTTGACTATTTTAGAATGTGCTAAGGAAACCTTCATCTTGACATTCAATGAGGTAGAAGTAGCACAGTGCTAGTTGAGGGAACATGCACCTAGAAACATTCAAGCATGCATTGTTCATGCAGCCTTGCTTAATCTTCTCACGGCACCTACCACAACCATTCCTGCCACCAAGATGATGAACATCATTGACTCCCTTGACAAAGGGGCCAATAAGTTCATCATCAAATTTTTTCATGTATCAATCATCTTGCCCATTGAGGAGGCTACCTTTTGTGATCTCTTTGGTATTCCCACCAAAGGGATTAAGGTTGCAACCAAACTAGCTAAGGAGCTAGGCCACCATAAGGAGGTAGAGGCATGGTCTAGCACTTGCCATGGCCACTCCAAATTGGCCTTGGCTGATTTTCAAGTGAAAAAAGTAAGGGAGTCCTATCCCTTATTCTAATCCCACACCTTCCCTAAGCTATTTTCATAGAATAAGGTGATTGGAATTGGCCAGGCATGGACCATGATGAATGTCCTAGGGGAAGATGCTCTATTTAACTAGACTGCTCACTTGGCCACTGGGTTACATGAGGAAATCCTCAAACTCTATGAGGATCTTTCCGCAATATGCCACATGCACTATGCATTCATTATGGCATATTTGAAGAGATTAATTGAATTCTTAATGGTGGGGAGGGATGGACAATAGGTATGTCAAGACTCATCCCAACTCTCTAGGCCTTGGATAAAGCACATTTATCCAATCATGCAAGCCAAGAACCCACCAGAGGATGTTAGAGAACCAATGTCTATAACCACTAAGGAAGTCAATGCTTGGTGGCATGTTTCCCCTAACAACATGGGGATGGAGCCTCACATGCTAATGTTGAGAGGGCTAGAAAGTAGTGCACTAAAGCTAATGGGGTAGCTAGAGCAAAGCTAAATCATCCTATGGAAGAAGCAACACTAGTGATAGAGCAACTTTCAAAGATCAGGTTCACATTGAAGCTTGGCAGGACTCATCATGTAGTTATTGTTACATCACTAACTATTTTCTATGTTTTGGTTTTTTCTATATTTTGAGTTCTAAGGTTATAAGATTGTAATGTTGGTAAGTCATTCTTATGTTTTTAGTTCATTGTCCTTGTAGACAAGTGACAGGACATGGCATCCCAAGCTGCAACAACACCAGAAAAGCAAAGGTGTGCAAAGGAGGTCCTACTACAATAGCATGAAGAGGAGAAGTTGGCCAACATGGTGTTGAATTACCTAGACATCTTGTTTAATGAGTTGTTGCCAAGGGAATCCCCCCCACCCCCCATCATCATCCCAAAGGAGGAGGAGCCAGGTATGCATATGTCTTAGTGTTGTACGTTATGGTTTATGGTTTTATGTTTAGTTTTTGTTCTAACCATTCATTGATTATCATGTTTGTTATAGTTCCTGAGCCCCAGGTAAAAGCCTCTACCCCTACATTTTTCATGAAACCATGGGTAGAGGTTCTGGACAAGATGGAATTTATGTGTGGAGTGGCTAAGGACATCATCGATCAGTTGCAACAAGTTGCTCCCAAGATCGGTAAGAACTTTCTTTTAATTTACCTTAATTATTTTATGTGATTTTTAAAGATATATTTAGTTATCAATTTTTTGCTCATGGCTATTTATGTTACACATTGTGCTTATGAATATATTTTATGGCTATATTGTTTACAATGCCTATAGTTGTGTGGAACCCTAGCTGTGACATGGAGATTGACTCCTTGCCAAACTACCTCCTGAGGTTGAAAATGTACCATGGAAGTTATATGAAACTACCTACTAAGGTTGAAAATGTACCATGGAAATTATATGAAACTACAAATGATCTTGTTCTTGTGACTAAAAAATTTGATCACTAGAAAAAATCAAAGGAGATTCAATGCACACCAGTTCTTCAACCCAAAAATCCCTAGGGCCTCCATGAAAAAATGGAATTCAAGGCACCTTGGCTGATACGATAAATCAACTAGGGACTTGGGGGCTTTACAAAATAGTGTAATGAAATGGAATGCAAAAACTGATAACAAATCTGAATAATGCACAAAAAATAAACAAATATATCTTGCACAAAAAACCAAAAACTTAAAACTTTATTAAGAAAAAATAAAGAATAAGTTAGAGAGATGTGTATAAATGGTGTCTAAATGGGTAGCAAAGGGGTTCACTTGGATGGGGGTTCAAAGTCCATCAAATTCGATGTGGTCAACTCCACGATCCAGATGTCTTGACACTTCCAATGTTATCAAATCACCTATCCTACAATCTCATATCTATAATGATGACTATGCTTGGGGATGAGAAAAGTGGGAAATATGGTTACAAAAGTGCTCCACACTGTGGGTTGGGAATCCTAGAAATGTAACGCTGACACCCAAAATCCACAAGTCTCAAGACTACAATGCTCCCATGCTAGGGTTCAAGATAATCCAAACATGGGAGATTGCAAGAACTCTTAACTACTTGAGAATGCCCCAATGTGGAATTGTAGAAAATTTTTTTTTAAGTGCTAAATTGAAAATCTTTTCTTGTGTAAAAATTACTAAACCTATACATGGTGTTTGAGGCTAGTTTTTATAGGTCTTGGGCCATGAATGGGGTAGCAAAATAGCTATGATTTGGCTGCAAAATGGTTGTAAATTGACTAACGAATTTCTGCTTCATTTAGGTGAGATGGGTGCCCAAATTTTTGGGGTTACTATACATAGTAAGTGCTTCCCTCCATGGCCATTCCATTTACTATAAATAGTAACCGAGGCACACCTTCCACACTAGAGATGAATATTCCACACTAAGCTCTCCACTATGCTTGCTGAAGTGGCTAGTCAATGTTGAAGTGCATGAAGTGATGAATTTTGGCTTTTGTAACTTCCATGCTCAGGGATGCAATTTTTAACATTAGGAGTGAAGACTCTATGCTAGGGGGAAACTTCCATGCTAAGGGAGGAAGGTTTCCAAGTTGTGCATGTAGTCTTCACATTGAAGGGAGAAAGTTTCCAAAAACCCCCATCCTTCCATGCTGAGGTTAGGAAATATTTACCCCTTGCAATGTGTTTCTAGTATAGAAAAATTTATACCACACCACCCCCCACCCAAAAAAAGGCATTTTTGACCCTTCCCAAGCCCAAATATAGATACTAAGTGACTTTTTTCACTTGGGGAATGAGGCTTTAACCACTTATGAGGCATTTTTAAGCCCCAAAAGTATAAAGTATGTGAAATTACTCATTGTGGATTACAATCTTCACATTTACAATGATGTTTTACCTTAGGTTTCATGGAGTAAAAGCTACATGATGAAGATTGGCTATAACATGCAAATTTTTGTGGTGTTTCAATGGCCCCTCTTTTTTGGTGCCTGGAGGATTGACCTAAGAGGCATCGATAAAGAATACAAAACACCATTGCATATTATAATGCTACAATGCATACAAGTCACATGAGAATCAGGCTATCCAGGTCACCAAAGTTGCTAGTTTAAGGTTGTGGTTGGCCATGGTACTAGTTTAAGGCCCTGGCAGGCCATGTTGCCAATTTAGGTCATAGTAGACAGTTGAAATCAGGCTCACTTATCAATGATTTATCAACTACATGTAGTATGGCTTTAGATAAGAATCATTGACTATATTGGCCAGCTCATTTCCATCCATTTCAGTTATTTTGAACACACCTTTCCCATCGGCTTTGGTGACAAGGAAGGGTCCTTCCCAGTTGGTTGAGAACTTGTTTGCATGCTCATAGATGGCTTTGAGGACTAATTCACCTTCCTTGATCTTGCACATGGTCAAGTTATTATGATGCTTCCACTTCTACCTCTCTTGATAGTATTCAATATAAGGAAGCACTTGCATATGTTGCTCCTTCATGGATTCCAGGGCCGCTTTCTACAACTCCTTGCTTTGCTCATCGTTGATGAAGTTTGTTAAGGAACCTACAATTGAAGAGGTAAAACAACTTCAAAACCATAAACCAAGGTATAATGGGTCATACCAATTGTCATGTGATAGGTTGTTTTATACATCCATAGTGCATGAATAAGCCGCTCATGCTATTTGCACTTGCTATTATTGAGCATCTTTTTGAGTAAGTTGATGATGGCCTTGTTGCTTACTTCTGCTTCTCCATTAGCTTGAGGGTAATAAGGTGATAAGAAAAATGCTTAATGCCTAGGCTATGACTAAAATCTTTTATTTCATGGCTGCTAAATTATGGTCCATTGTTTGTAACTATGATCATTGGTATGCTAAAACAAGCTACAATGTTATCTAAATTGAATTTGCAAACTTGCTTGAATGTAGTCTTTCGTAGGGGAATAGCCTCAACCCACTTTGTAAAGTATTTGGTTGCAATGATGATGAAGCTATGCCCTGCAAAAGACTTAGGCATTATGGGTCCAATGATATCCAACCCCCATCATTGAAATGGTTATGTTATTTGAGTGGTATGCGGCTTAGTTGGTGATACATGTTTAAGGTTGCTATATCATTGGCATGTGTCACATCACTTAACCTTTTATAGGTAAACATTTTTCATATGGGGCCAATAGTAGCCTAACCATCTAATTTTAGAGGTCAAGGCTTTAGGTCCTATATGTCCTTTACAAACACCCTTGTGAATCTCCTCTAGGACTATTTTGGCTTTGATTTCACCTAAGCACTTTAGAAGTATGCCATCATGGGATCATTGACATAATGTGTTATCACCCATAATGACATACTGCTTTGATTACTTGCATACAATGTTCTTCTAAGAAATAGTTAGCCTTTATGAGGATTCACCATGCATAAGGTAAAATTTGATATTGTCATATCACTCCCTGACAAGAGTAGTATGAATGACAGCTCTAAAGGTATCCTCATTGTTCTATGCGATGGGAGTAGCACAATCCATAGTTAAGGTGGGTAACTTGCTAAACACATCTAGCATCACACTAAGGGTTAATTTTGAAATTGCATTGGCTATGGCATTTTCATTTCAAGGTATGTGTTGGATATCAACGTTTGTGAATTGTTGTAATAACTGCTTTCCTAGGTCATAGTAAGGTTGTAACTTCTTAGCTTTGCATGCATAGACTTCAGTTACTTAGTTAACAACAAGTTTCGAATCACCTTTGATCACTAAGCGTCTAATTCCTAGGTCACAAGCTACCATTATTCCTCTAATCAAACCTTCATACTCTATCATGTTGTTGGTACATGAAAACTCAAAATGATAGGTGAATGGTTGAATTTCACCAAATGGGAATGCTATGATGGTAGCGACATTAGCCCCATGAGTGGTTGAAGCTCTATCAAAGTGCATGACTACCTCATAACCCTCGAGCATTTGGCTAACTGCATTAATGTATTCATCAGGGAATTTAGGATCTATGGTTTCTTAGTTAGCAACAAGTGAAACTGTGAGTTGTATGACTATAGCTTGACCTTTCTTGAGGATTGAGAGATGTAATGAATGTTAAATTCTATAGTTATGGCTTCCATTGAGCTATACAGCTACTTTTATAGATGTTGGTTACTATGGCTCTGAGCATGTTATCTTTGTAAATGATGTTGACTTGGCTTCTGGAGAGGTAGTGTCTTCACTTCTTCAAAGAGAGACTAGTGCTAGACAATACTTCTCCACCTCAGTGTATCAAGTCTCATGAGCAACTAATGCATGGCTAAGATAGTATACAAGTATTTTTGCTTCATCATCACATTTCTAACAGAGTAGAGAGGCAATGGATGTATCAAATATGGCAAGGTAGATATAAAATGATTTACCCTATTATAGAGGATAGACTATCAGCAATTGTGTCAGCCCTTGCTTAAGGTTTTCGAACGCCTCTTGGCATTGAGCCGTCCACTCACAGTAAATCCCTTTCTTAAGAAAGTGTTGCATGGATTATAACTTAACTGTAAGCCTAGTGATAAACCTATGAATAAATTGTAATCTACTTTGTAATCGCCGAAGCTCCTTAAGGTTGGTAGGCACTGCTAATTTAGATATGGCCTTAACCTTATCAATCATTGACATGTATCCTTGCTTCAAAGACTACAAAACAAAGTATAGTATTGGTCTTAACATTGAAGATACATTTCCTAGGATTGAGCCTAAGCTCATAATTGATGCATTATTTAAGCACAAGGTCTAGGTCATTAGCATGGTTGTTGGCCACTTTGAACTTAACTGCAATATCATATATGTAATCATTAAGCAAACTTAGCATGTAATCGCTAAATATATAGGTCATGGCTCGTTGGTAAGTTACTCCGTCATTATTAAGGCCAAATGGCATCATAGTATAGAAAAAGGTCCTCCAAAGGGTCATGAAGGTCATGTTAAGTTCATGTTCTAGGTTGATCCTAATCTGGTTATATCTCTAGAATCCATCCATAAAGGACAACAACGCATGTCCAACTATAGTATCGATAAGTTGATCAATACTAGGCAAAGGAAAGTCATCTTTGATAGTCACTTTATTTAGGTCTCAAAAATCAATGCAAATACAGATATTCTTATTTTTCTTAAGAATTACCACTATGTTGGACACCCATTCTGCGTAATCAACAATCCTAACAAAACCTGCTTGGTAGAGCTTTGAGATTTCATCATAAACCACTAAGGTCAAATCAAGTCTAATCTTGCACTCTTTTTGCTTAATTGATCTAATGTTAGGACCTAGTATGATGTTGTGCTAGACAAAATGTGGATCTAGGCCTAGAATATCTTCAAATGACTAGGCAAAGACCATAATGTTACTTTTTAAGACCTTGGTGATGTCTTGAACATATTGAGGCTCCAGTGAGGAACTTAGTTTAAGGGTTTTCTCCTTACCATTGTATGTTTTGATAGGAACTTCAACTAAAGAGTCTTTGGTTATGTCACCTACCTCTAAGTCAAGGATTTTGAATAGGTTTTTAGGCCATTCTAAAGGTGTTTGTATCAAGGTTATGTAATCTACGAGACTCTTTGCCTTAAGATCTAGGCAATCAAGGTCGATAGATTGTTCAACGTCATGTCCATGTAGACACAAAGGCAAACTGATTTGCTCCTAGGTGCTCATACTTTGGTCCTGCATGTCAACCAAAGGCATATTAAGTGTCATCTAGGTAAAAGTGAATAAATAATGCTAAAATGCTATAAAATTATACAAATACATGCAAATATAAGGTAAACAAGGTCATCTAAGCTCATCAATAGGGTGACAATAGGCAAAAAAAGTGCAATAAGCACTAAATAAAGGTTAGACCAAGGTTAAACAAAGTACAGTATAAGTATCAAGGCTAAAAATGGTCAACAAAGACCATGATTTTTCCAATTTTAGGCCTTAGCAAGCCATGATGCCAATTTAGAATCTTAGCGGACCATGATGCTAGTTTAAGGCTTTAGCAAGCCATGGTCAAATCGTGTCAAATAGTGGTCAAGGAAGGCCAAACCCCACTATTTGATACCATTCAAAGGCCAAAAAAAAGGTAAATAAAGCTATAATAAGAAAAATAAACACATAAGGCTATATAAAGCCCATAGAAGGTCAACAAGATCAACAATGCAACACAAGTCTAAAAACAAGCCAAAACATTATGTAATAAGGCAAAAATCAAGCAAAATAGGCTATATATAGTGAAGTTTGGCTAATATAGATCAAAAAAATGGTTAGGTTTTGCCATTTTTAGGCCTTAGAGGACCATTTTTTGAGGCAACAAGGCTATTACATGACTTCAAGCATCAATCTCGACTATTTCTGGGTTGTTTGGACCCAAAAATCAAGTGTTTTGAGGCTTCCACACTAGGCTCAACATGGAAACAATGATCCTTAGCATGGAAACCAAGGAAAATAGGTTTTTGAATTCTCAAAGGTCCAAAATTAAGGTTCCAAGACCTTCCCAAGGTAGTGCAAGGTCATATCCATCAAAATTGGACACTCTAGAGGTCTGTAAAGGCCAAAAAGTAGGTTCTAGATCCTCCCCTACTTTCCCCTTTCCCCTTGTTTCCATAATGGACAACATGGAAGAAAAGGGGCTCAGCATGGAAAACCAAGATTCAAGAAAAAATGGGGTCAAGAAGGTAGCTAGAACCTAGATCTGGAAGTTATGCATCCTCTAGCTTCATTTTGAGGTAGTTTGAGTTCATTTTGAGTGTCAAAATGTTTCAAAATGGCTTCCCCCATTTTTTCCACATTGAGCAAAATATCCTTAGCATGGAAGAATGAGGGAACACTTTTTTTTTGAATTTATAGTGGCTTAGAAGCACTTTGACTAGGTTTCTAGGCCCTTAGCGCTAGAGATCATGATTCTGCAAGTTTCTACCTGATTTCAAGCACGTTTGAAGGTTGTTCAATGGTACTTAAGGTATTTCCCTTGTTTCCATGCTAGGAGAGTTACTACAACATGGAATATTAGGAGGAATTAATTTTGGAGGTTAAAACAAGGTCAAATAAGCAAAATCTCAAGGCTATAATGTCCTAGGCTTCTCCGATGTAGATCTTTGGCTTCTAGGAGTGTCATCTTGCAACCAAAAGTAGAAAAGTAGATTTCCCACCTTGTTTTCACATTTCCCAGCATGGAAGAGACCTTCCCTACAATCGACTATGCATGTTACCTTTTGGTGTGGCCAAGGCCAAGGGCTATGTCTCCATGTTAAAATTTGGTAGTTCTAAGTATTCCCAGGTGTTTTTTGAGCTTTTCTCCCTTTTCCACACTAGGACTAGGATGCTCAACATATAAAACTAGGGGAAATCATCTTTTTTCCATTTAACATCAATTCCTTAAGGTTTGAAGGCTCCAATAACTATTACCATGGTTCTAGAGTGAATGTAAGGCCATTTGATGTTGTTTTGAGGTGTTCAGGAGCTCCAAAAAGTTCCTCATGAGTTTTCACCCTAGGGATATAGTGCTCAGCAAGGAAAAAGGGATCCCTAGCATAAAAGAATCATAAATCCTAGATCTGAGCCAATTTTTGCCTCAATTGATCATGCATGTGTTCTTTCAGGGTTGCCGAGGTCGAGGACTAGGGTTTGATCTCATGTTTGACCTAATTGGAGGTTTCTAAAAGGGTTTTTGAGTATCCTCCTATTTTCCACACTAGGGGTAGTATGCTCAACGTGGAAGACTATGGAGAAGTATCTTTTTAAATTTTTGCATCATTTATGATCATGCATGTACCTTTTCGAGGTTTCTAGCGTCGAATACTAATGTCTAGGGTTAAAATTCAATTTTTTCAAGAGTTCTTAAGTGCTTTTTGATGTTTCCTCTTTTTTCCACACTTAGGTTTCCATGATTAGCATGAAAAATCAAGGGGATATCATTTTGACCATTTATGGTCACTTTTGCAAGGTTTAAGAACTTCAAAAGGTGTGAGATTGGTCTTAGGATTTTTGTAACGCTACATCCTATTAGCTCGAGGTGTTTGGAGGTTATTTCAAGGTACTCCCAAATTTTTTCTCCTTCTTCCATGCTAGGCAATGTAGAGGGGAGAATTCCTAGTGTGGAAAAACTTGAGGATCCTACTTTTTACCATTTTCTTTCATTTCTATCTATGCATGCGGGCTTCCAAGGTTACTATCATTAGTTGCTAATACCCGATGTCAAATCTTGGTTGTTTTAAGGGTTATTAGCTAATTTTTTGGCTTTCCCTTTTTTCCCATGCTAGGTCTTCCATGATCATTTTGGAATATTAGGGGGAAAGGATTCTTAGCTTTTATGGTCAAATCAAGCTATGCATGAATGTCTACAGGGTTGCTAGAATTAGCCATCAATGTCTAAGGTCAAAATTTGGTCATTTTGAAGGCTGTGAGATGGTTTTTAGGCTTACCCTCTTTCATCCACGCTGAGCGTAGGAGGCTTAGCATGGATAGGATTTCTCTCAATGTGGGGAACCAAGAGGAGGTACTTTTGATCATTTTAGATGACTTCCAAAAGTCTAGTGGCCCCCAAAAGGGTTGCATTGCTTTCAAAATTCTAATTTCATGTAAATTTCAATGGTTTTGGCTTCCCCCCTTATATCCACACTGTGAGTAGGATGTTTATCATGGAAGAGGTCTCCCTTAACCAAGAAAGTCAAATCTAGGCTAGATTGACATCCAATCATTCATGACTATCAGCCTTCGGGGTTATTGATGTTGACAATCAATACTGCATGCAAAGATTTAACACTTGGAGGCTTCTATGTACCTCATGTGGTCTCCTTCCTTTTTTCCATGCTAAGCATGATAGCCCCAACATGGATGAGAGGACAATGTTAGTTTTGTGCCATATTTGACCACTTTTGAGGCTTTCAGAAGCTCCAAAGGGTTTTGGCAAGCTCTAGGGATCACCAAGCTTTGAGAAATGGCTACTAGGTAGTCAATTTAGGTCATTTCCCCCCATCCATCCATGCTAAGGGTGTGATGCCCAACGTGGATGAAGCCTCCCCCAACATGGGACTTTAAATCTCAAGGTTTCAACCAGTTTTGACTAGTTTCAACTAGGATTAGTGAGATTCCAAGGTTACCAAAGATGCTTAGAGGGGTTCTCGATCATGCCAAGCCCACTTTGAGGTTAAAATTAGTCTAGATGGGTAATGGGGGGTAGGGATAGGTGTTACCCATATTTTTCCATGTTGGGCATTATTTCCCCAATGTAGAAGCCCATTGTGTCTAGCTTCGTTCATGTCTCATCCACTTTCAAGAAGCCGAGATTGAAAAAGGTAGGTTTTGGTTATTAAAAAGGGTAAAATAGTTGTATTTTAATGGTTTTATAAAATGGGAGGCATGTTTCCACATTGGGCATGGTATCCCCAGCATGGATGTATGGGAGTTAAGGTTAGCATTGATGCAATTTTTAGTCAAGAGAGAGGCGCAAGGTGGGGCCTACAATTCAAAAATTTAAAATTTTGAAAAGTGAAGTTGTTTCCCATCCAAAATCAACGTGAACTAGACTTTCCCCCATTCTCCTTACACTTTAGTTCACTTGGAGTTATGGTGCACTAAATTAGTAACTAGGATTTCAAGGTGTGCATTTAGGTTTTAGATGAGGTTTATATGTGAAATTTCATAAATTTTGAACATAACTATCATTCTACACCATCAGCACATTGGAGGAGAGCTCTAGTAGAGATTTTTTTTGCAAAGAACATCAATCTTTACCATGGAATCCTCTGATCTCCCTTGCAGCTAGCGTAGAACTCCTATTTTCTCTTAATTTCCATCGTCCCCAACATTGGGCCTATCATGGCAGCTAAGCAATGAGGGGGAAAGAGTAGAAATCCTACAATCATGAAGATGGTTGAGCATTCCAAGGAGCTATCAAAGGTTCCTAGGCCTATCTCCATCAAGGCCTCATTTGTTATTGCTCCAAGGTAGGCAATTCCACCTATTTTTGCCTTTGTTTTCTATGGTTTTTCTAGTTTTGTTTCCCATGTGTTGAAGCTATTTTTTCCAAAAATACTCTGGTGGAGGAATAAAAATAGAATTTTGATCAAATCCCACCTCCTTTTTTTTCTTTTTTTTTTTCTTCCATGTAGATCCATTGTTGTTTCATTGTTTTAGCTTTTATAGATTCAATTTTGAAAATAGGGCTTGTTGTTTCATGCTTTTTCCCAAAATTTTGGGATAAGTCTATTTTTTTTAGATCTAGGCCTTAGGATTCGTTAAAATTAAATTTTAACATAATCCTACCCCATTATTTTGGTGTGAATTTTAATGGCTTTCAATCATTTTGGCTATTTTGACTGTGTTTTCATGACTATATAAAATCTAGGTTTTGAAAATATTTTTAAGTTTTGGCATGGAAAAGCAAGCAATGTTGTGTATTTTTTCTTAAGAAAATGGCTACATATTTTCAAAATTTGGTTCCATGAGTTTGTAGCCATTTTTATTAAATCTTTTTGATGGCTATTGTCTCATTTAATTTGGCCTTGAAACAATGAAGTTATGGCTATTATCCTATCATTGTGCAGTTAGGTTTCTTATGTTCTTGTAATTTCATGTAAACTTGTGAATATTTTCTAAGGAAACAGCAAAGGTTTCAGCTATTTTCTGGTTATGGATGAGTAGTTCTTGGCTTCATCTTTCCAATAGAGGTGGGATCACTTTGATTGAACTTAAAATGAATTTTTTATGAATTTTTTACTAAGCATGTGTAATAAGGATGTTTGTGTCATTTTTGGATTATTGTCCAAATTGACAAATTTTTCTTGCATAAATGGAACAGGTTTTAAATTTTTTCTAACCATGGGTGCATAGGGCTTAGTTTAAGCCTTCAAATGATGGTGGAATCACTTTATTTGGAGCTCAAAAAAATGTTGGCAAATTTTTACCAACCCTACACAAAAAGAGGTTAATGGTGACAGCTACAATTTTGGCTAAATTTTGGTTATGTTTTATGCATATATGGTTATACCTTTTGGTTATAATGGTCATGGCTATAAGGTTCATAATTTTTGGATTCTTTTCATGGTGGAATCACTAAAATCGAAGCACAAATGAATTTTTAATGAATTTTTTGGCTATGGTTGTGTGAATAAGGCAAAATTATGGTCATAGCACATTACCCACTTGGAAATGGAAGTGGTTGATATGTATAACTTATGTTTCTCTTTTTCCAACATGTAAAACTAATGCTTAATTTTTATTTTTATTTTAAGAAGAGTAAAACCTTTTTGTATTTTTAGCAAGCTTTTGCTATGGCTACATGGTTTTTTTCTAAGTTTATGATGCTTTTTCTAAATTTGTGCATAGTTTAGATGTTTTTTTCAAACTTATGCATGTTTTGCATAATTTAGATATTTTTTTCTAAACTTATGCTTTATTTTTCTAAATTTATGCATAATTTAGATGCTATTTTATAAATTAATGCATAACTTAGACCAAGGTTTAGTTCTAGCTATAATGTTTTGATTGTGATATTTTGGTTATGGTAATAATGCTTTTATGGAATTTCTTAAGCTAATTTAGATAAACACCTTAGAGCTTTTTATAGAGGCTAATTTCACCTCTAACTAGATGTTCTTTCCAAATCTGCTAAGTAATTCCACAATGTAAGGCTACGCAAGGTTGTAATAATGTTTTCTTTTGAATTCCTTAAACTAATTTAGATACACACCTTAGAGCTTTTTATAGAGCTAATTTCACCTCTGACTAGATTGTTTTTCCAAATTTGCTAAGTAATTCCAATTGGTCACAATGTTTTTGCTTTGCTTCATGGAGGGTCTTTTTGAGGCTCGTCCTCATCATCGTGGAGTTGGTGGGAATACTATGCTACATTGGTCATCCCAAGACTAACACCCCACTGCATGACATGCCTTTCAGAAAGCTCTCATTGTGGTCCTAACCTAGGACAAGGGAATTCCTTGCCTACCTCCTTAAGAACTTCAATGAGATGTTATGGTCACACTTTTCTACAAATGTAGCCGGGGTTATAGTAGAGACCCTGTTACCTTGGGCATCTGACCTAATTATCAAATTCATTATTGACAAGCTACCTCCTAAGACAATAGAGGGACCAGCAGATGCCATAAGCCCATGTTACCTTAAAAAGATCTAGATGATGCCAAAGTATAGTCAATATAATGTTAACAATACTCTAATGGTGGTGCATAGAGCCCACATGTTATTCCAAAATCCACCTAGCACCATGTATTGTCTCTAGGGGTGAGCATGGTTATTGTAATGCTTTTATGTTTTGGCTTGACTACCTTTTCTAGTTTCATCAGTTTCATAAATTTCTTGTAGGCACAAGGTCAATGATCAAGGTATGATCATCAACGATCAAATCTTGGTAGTGGCTCAAACTACTTTGGGAAAATTCCACAAGAGTTCTCAAATTAGAATTGTTTTGTATCAAAAGTTAAAAGGGGACTTTGATGCATATGCCTTAAGATTCAACCTTGTATACAAGAAGTGCAAGGATGATAGGATGATGCACAGCTAATGGGTAGACGTCGATAGCATGAATCAAACCCTTGTAGCTGGGACCTTCACTCAAACCACACTAAAGAATAAAAGAAAAGGTAAGCGTAAAGGCTATACCTTCTAGTATTTCATGGCTATAACATTAAGTGTTCTATTGTTGTGTCTAGTTGTTAAAATTGCTCATGTTGATGCTAGACTTTGGTTGTTGCTTTGCAGGGCCTTCAACCTTGACTGATTTTACCATACCACTTTTAGGAACATGGAACAAGGATACCCTCATCCTAACATTTGGTAAAGTGACATCAACATAGGAGTGGCTAAAGGGACAGATGCCTGGGTACATTCAAGCAAGCATCCAACATGCAGGTTTGCTTGACATATTTATGGCACCTATCCCTTTCATTCCTGCTACGAAGATGTTACATGTCATTGACTCCTTCAATGAGAAGGATGGTCATTTTGGCACCATCATCCAAGGTGTGAAGGTGAATATGGACATAAGTGCGAACCTCTTTCGCGACTTGTTTGGTGTCCCTGTTGATGAGGCAAACGTTCCCACTAGGACAATAAGGAAAATGAGCCATCGCAACAAAGTTCTGGAGTGGCTTGGTGCCAACATGAGCCACTCTAAAATTTCAATGGATAGCTTCACAAACCCTTATGCAAAGGAATCATATCCTTTATTTAGGTATCACATGTTTTCCAAACTATTATCACAAAAGAAGGTAATTAGCATAGCACAGGGATGGACCTTTAAGAAGGCCCTGATGGAGGTTACCATTTTTTACTAGGCAACTGCTTTGGCTACTAGGCTTCAGGAGGAGATCCGTAAAAGACTCCATGCTGACACCTCTATGATAATCCACATGCACTTTTCATTTTAGTGATGTTTATAGAGTTTTTGGTGGTGTACAGGAATAGACAATGGAATTCCAAAGACCTAAGCCAACTTTCTAGGCCTTGGATAAAGCACATTTATCCAACGGTGTAGGCCTAGAACCCACCAGAGGGGATGAATGATATGTTATACATCACCACTAAGAATCTTGATATTAGATAGTGTGAGTCTCCTAATAGCACTGATGATAATGAGCCTCTCATTTTTCCTAATACTATCCAGGATGCTAGATGACAACATGTGGAGGCTGAAGGGGAAACTAGGGAGAAACTCAAGAGGCCTATGAAGGAGGCACCCCCAACATCAGACCAACCTACTCAAAATAATCTTAAGTTTAAGCTTAGGCTATCACAATAGGCAGTTACATGTATGATTTATTTAAATTTGGCTATTTCATGTTTTAAAGTTTATGGATACTTTATTGTTTCATGTGTTAACCCATTTTCTATGTGCTATGATTGTAGACAAGCGTTAAGCTATGGAAACCCAAGCTATTGTGGAGGCAGAACAAAGGCATGCAAAAGAGGCACTCCTAAAGCAACCTATGGTTGAAGGATTTGTCAATGCAAGTATACATGATCTAGATGTCTTGTTTGATGAGGTGGTACTAGGTACATCCCCTATCATCATCCTAGAGAAGGAGGAGAATGAGGAGTCAGGTATACCTATGCTTTAATATTTTTGTTATATATTATAGTTTAACTTTGGTTTTCATCCTAACCATTTGATGATTGTTATGCTTACAGTGGTTTCTAAGCCACAAATGCAAGCTCCTATCCCTAAGTTTAATGTGAAACCATAGGTAGAGACTCCAGACAAAGTAAAGTTCATGTGCGGGATGGCTAAGGACATCATTGATCAGTTACATTAGGTTGCACTCAAGATAGGTAAGATTTTGTTTTATGCTTCAATTGTAGGCTAGGCTTGCATTATGGATATCTTAGGTTGCGCATTATGTTTATGGTTGTATTTTATGCTTGTGTAGTGCCTTCTGTGGAGTGGGATCCCAAAAGAGACATGAAGATAGACTCCTTACCTAGGCTTCCCTCTGATGTATCTAGTGCATCCTTGAAGTTGTACAAGAATACTACTGATCTAGCAATGTTGTGCGCAAAAATTTCATGGGAGCTAGAGAGGTCCAATGAACCCCTATGGGAGGAAGTTGTGGCCTTAAGGGAAAAGACTCAATGACAAGAGGATACGATTAGAGATCTCCAAGATCATAAGGCCTTTGTGGAAGCCCAAGTGGCTAACCCAAGGGAGTTACAAACTAGAAAGATCACATGGGCTTGCTACTAGCATGTCATTCAGAACAAAGTAGCAGTCCTATGGGAGATGGCAAAATAACACATGTAGATGGACCTCACCTCCTAGAAGGTTGAGGATTGGAAGGATCATTGTGCTTAGGTCCTAGAGTGGGGCAAGAAACAAAAGACCCACAAGTGATAGTACAAGATAAATTGTGGGGCCTACCTTAAGTGGCTTAAGGATAAGTTAGTTAAGTGGCATAAAAGAGATATGTTCATCCAGGAGATCCAAGCAAAGAGTGCTTATCA
This sequence comes from Gnetum montanum, assembly GCA_015680685.1. Taxonomy (NCBI): domain Eukaryota; kingdom Viridiplantae; phylum Streptophyta; class Gnetopsida; order Gnetales; family Gnetaceae; genus Gnetum; species Gnetum montanum. The sequence continues at coordinate 137,762 of MNCI01002011.1, read as the reverse complement.
ACCTTTTGAAAGTACTCTCATGGTGGAGTAATCCCTTACTTCTTGGATTACCACTACTGCAGGCAAGACCTCTATGGCTGCTACTACTCATGAGCCTCCTACTTGGACCCCTATAGATAGGATCAACATCTTGTCTAGCATTGATCTTGGGGTTGTTGACTGGGTCAACATGATGGAGGACAATATCCTCCATTGTTTGGAGGAAGGCCTTCCATTTCTACCCCTATAAGTCATGGAGCCAGAATCTCCATAGGTTTGGTATATTTTATGTTTTTATTTTTTGTTTCTGGTTTTGGCTACGGGTTACTAACTGGCTATATGTTGTTGCATTTCAAGCCTCAGGAGACATTGGCAACCCCAACAATGAGGGTGGGAATGACCCACCACTTCCTCCTCCAAATTTTCACTTAGCAACCTTCATCAGCTTAGCTTGTTTGGCTATCTATTTTTATTTTCATATTAATCGCTATGATTAGCCAAGACTATGTTATAGATGGTTATTATTCTTTGACATTCTTGCCATACAATGTGGCCATGGCTTATGTATGTTATGGACATTTTAACTTGAAATTTAAATTATGGTTTTATTTTTAGCTATATGTATCTATAGTAGTAGTAAATGTTGTAAATGTTGTGAATGTTGAGAATGGTAATGTTGATGTTTTGGTTATAACATTAAATAGCTAATCGATGCGATAATAGGCTAAGCGAAGAGAGATATAACAATAAAGGGAACATTTGCTAGTTTTAGGTTATCGTAGGCACAGGTTATATAGTTTTACCAATTTAAGGCCATGGTAGGTCATGGTGAGTTGTAGTTACTTTACCAGTTTAGAATCATGGCAGTCCATAATGCTAGTTTAATGTCTTAGTAGACGACAATGCTAGTTTAGAGTCTTAGTGGACTATGATGCTAGTTTAGAGTCTTAGCGAACTATGTTGTGTAATTATCTTTTCCAATTTAAGGCCACGATAGGCCATGATGCCAATTGAATGTCTTACTAGACCATGGCTTATTTGTGGTTACTTTTGCTACTTTTAGACCATGCTAGGCCATCATGCTAGTTTAAGGTCTTAGCAGACTGTGATTTAGTTGTGACTACTTTTGCTAGTTTTAGGCCATGTTGGGCCATGTTGCATTGTTTTGATAGACGTTGCCAATTTAAGATCATGGCAAGCTATCATGCCAGTTTAAGGTCTTAGCAAACCATTGAAAAATAAGTATATTTATAAGGCCTTTTCGATGTTTATATCATAAGTAAACATAAAGAAATAAGTAAAAATGCAAATGAACTTACGCTACATGCATAAGCTACAAAAAATGCATAAAAACATGTAATAAACTACAAAAAAAGTAAGGCTACATGGTTATTGGTGCATCTGGTCATAGGAGCATGGGAAGGTTAAGGTGAACTTCACTTGTGTAGATTCTTCCTAATCTTTGCAAGATTAGGAAGTGAGCAAGGCCTACTTTGCACAAGTTTATATTCACCATCTCCTTTGTTTACAATGTTAAAAGGGAGTTCATCCCAAAATGCATCCTGTTGCTTAATGTTGTCATTGTTGGCTTTCTTAGATTATTGCTCTTCATGGTTGGAAGCTTCTTCTTCAAGCTCCACTTCAAACCCTTGCTCTATGTCTACTCTGTTGACAACCAAGGGAACCGTGTTATCACCATGAATGATGATTTCACCTCCCTCATAATAGAGGTGAATTTCTTGATGGATGGTGAGGACACAACTCATAAATGAGCTAACCAAGGCCTTCCCAAGATAAGGTTAAACCCTAGTATCTCTACCACCACCAAGAAGTTGGCAATTGTGCTACAAAATCCAAGGAGATAGATCCCTTGATAGCAACCCTCGATCCATTGAAGGACTTAAGAATTGCAGTGGTTGTAGATTGTATTTTCTCAGTTAGGCCCAAGCATTTAATGATGTTGCATGAGATGACATTGGTTACGGCTCCATTATCAACCTGCACCTAACGTATTTTAAATTCTCCTATGCATATGGTTATGAATAAAGGGGTTGTAGTTATTTCACCATTTTGGGGACTAACATTAATTTCACTATCACAAAATAAAATGTGTGTTGACTTTGCCTTTTCTGGTGAGGGAGGAACCATCACTGCATGGATGAGTTCCTTTTTAGTAGGGATATCCTCACTAACTAGCATGGAAGTCAACATTTTGACTAGTGCCTCACGATGTGTGGCAAAAGTCATGATCAGGTCATACAAACTTAGAGTTGTGTTTTTCTACTTGAGGGATTGTCTAACTTGGTCCATTGCACTAAGGAAGTTTGTATCGTTGGCCATGGGCTTGTCACCTTGGTTATGCTTTACTTCCTCTATGTGTCCCAAAATGTGCACTTCAATCCTAGGTTATTTTTGTTAGGGCTTTTCCTCATTGTTCTCATTATGGGCTTTGTTATCCTCCTATGGCTTGTTGGTCAGAGAGGGTTGGGCAGAGGAGGTCATGGGTATAGCTAAAATGGAAGTAGGCTTTGATGGGCCCACTTCCTTTCATGTCTCCATTTGCTTATCACCCTTGTTGTCAGGCTTTTTGTTATGCTTCTTCCTTTGTTTGGCTGAAGCTTTTTGGTGGTTAGATGTTGGTTGTTAGGAAGAGATAGTAGCATTAGCCACCATAGGGCCTTGGATGGATTGCCCCTTGGCCCTTGGTTCATGGTCTCTATTTCTTTGGTCACTATTGCTATGACCACATTATTTTTTTTGCTCTTTCTTTGTCTTTCCACACATGTTGATTTTTATATGCTATGTAGGTTGGATCATGACTGGTCTCCATAGAATCTTCTATGTTTTTGGTTTGTAAGAACACTTGACTAAGGGACCATGTACAAGGTAGTAGAGCTTGGACTTGATAAAGTCATTCATTGCTCCCTTGAATATGGCTAAAATATGGTCCTCAACAATGGGTTCTAGTATTTCGGTCAATAGTCCATTCCACTGTTAATTGGATTTCTGCACAAGATCTAGGGGTCCCTGCTTGACCTTCATGAGTTGGTCCAACGTTGTATCAAGATTCAAGTTATACTTGAAGTGATTGATAAACTAGGAAACCAAGTCCTCCAAAGAAGATATGGATCCCTAGGTAATGCACAATACCAATCAAGTTCTTTCCTAGTCAAGGACATAGAGAAAATCCTCATGATGGTATGAGGTCATGGCTACAAGAGTAAACATTCAGATCAAAAGGTAATAAGGTGAACATTAGGATCACCTTCTTCATTATATTTGCTAAATTGGGAAATAGGGACACTAGGAGGAAGTGTCAATGGTGGAACTACAGGACTTATGGGATCATCCTAGTAGAAATCCATAATCTTGACAGTCTATGAGGTAGAGGCATTAAGCCTTTTCAACTTCTATTTTATGTCTTGGATCATCTGGAAGGCTTGATCTAGACCCTATGGTGGCCTTTCTGGTTATGGGGTTTGTACATAAGGCTATGGTTCTTGTTGTGAGGCTTGTGGCCTTGTTATCGATTGCATGATAGAAGTGGTTGCGTTATAGTTATGGCTTGTGGGCCAAACAAGGAAAATGATGTTTATGCCAATACCTGAGGCACAAATGGGAAAAATGGGATGTGTGACCCCTAGGTCACTTGAGGTTCCATGGTGGACCTTACATGAGTAGCTAATGGATTTGTAATGGTAAAAACCATCATTGATGGTTGCACTGATTGAGGCCATGTGGCAAACGACATAGATGGGTTATGGATCATAGTTTGTAACATCGATTGAGTTTGATACATGGTTATGATTGGTGTGGGATCAACTATCGTAAGGTAGGAAGGAGTAGAAGATGATGTCACCATGCCCATGGAGAAAACAAAAGTGTTAGAGGAAGGCGTTATGACCTTGGGATACATTTCTTGGAATAGTCTTCCTAGGATGTTTTTGGGCTCAAATTCAACTCTAAAACCATCCTCCTTCTCTTGTTGTTCCTCAAAGATATGCTTTTCGTCCTCTTTCTCCATCTCAATCAATTGGGCTAGTATACCTTTATAGACATCAGATAGAGGTATTTGGTCATAGGGGGAAGGGATGTGCTCCTTATCATTACAATGGATAAGTTCAAACACCCTTTTGGCTTCTGCCTCCAAACATGGAATCAACATGTTAGCCTATATTTTGGCATAAATGAAGTTATATTGGTATTCATTTATGATTGCAAAATTATGATTTTTCCCTCTAACCATCAAAGATTTCCTACATTTGATGACACTAGGGTCTTTGGGATCATATACCCTCATGACTTGTTGGTTAGGACCTTTACCACTAAAGATGAGGGACAAGTTGGTAGATTGCTAGAAAAACATGGCTATGGTGTTGAGAATGGCTTAAAAAAGGCTATAAATGATAAAATAGAGGTAAATTCAAATGAATGGAATTCAAAAATGTTTAAAGAAAACAAAAATGGCTGAAAATGAAGTATTTAATAAAATTAGTAAGTGGGGGTAAGGGGGTAAAAAATGGCTGAAAATGAAGTATTTAATAAAATTAGTAAGTGGTGGTAAGGGGGGTTTACCCCTTTAACAAAAATGAAAAACTAGAAACATTGATGTTAAACACCCTCTATGTTGACCTCCTAATATGGAAGGGGGGATGAGATAATGAAAATCTCACACCTTCTTATTTTAACATTGAAGAGAGGGGGGAAAGTTTGAAGGCCAAAATTGAAACCTGGCAGTTTCCAAAGATGGTTTTGGCAAGCTACCAACTTTTATCACAAAAATGAGGAAAAGCAGGCTTGATTGGTATGAAACCCAACATTGGTTTGTAGCAAAAAATGTAACAACAAAAAACATAAATGGTAGCTAAGACTTCCATGCTGGTTTTTTTCTGGAAATTCATAGCAAATGTTATGAAATTTTAGCATCCACATCACCTGCAACTTACACATTGGGGTTTCTACTATAGGGGGTAAGGATAGCTTTGGATTTATTGGGAGTTTTGGGATTCAAAAAATTAGAAAATTTCTTTCAACTTGCAATGTTGGTAATGAATCAAAAGTAGATCTAGTCATTAAGTTGGTAGCAAACCTCATCCATGCTAGCCTCCCAATTACCTCCACGTTGGATATGGCAAAGGGGAAAAAGAAGGAAGGTGAGATGATAGAAATCTCACACCTCCTACCTCAACATTGATGAGGGATAGGTTGAAAACATAAGTGGAAAGTTGGTGTTTTTCCACTAAGACTGGTTTTAGCTAGTAACTAATTTTTCCAACCTAGAAAACTGGGGGAAAGCCAACTTAAAGAAGAGTTGCACCACCCACTTTAGAAACTAGAGAATAAAATATTGGTAATAAAAAGAAAAAAATAAGGGAAAAGAGATACCCAAGCTAGCTTTGGGCTATAAAATTCATAGCAAGTGCTGTGAAAAGCCAACACCCAACCACCTATGACTTTCACGCTACAATTTGAATCACAAGGGGGGAAAGATCAATGTTGATTCTTCAAAGGTTTTGGCTGCAAAAAATCAAAGAAAAGTTTGTAAATGGCCACATTGGTAATAAGGAAGATTGATTTTAGACATAGAAATTTGGCAGAGGCCCTTTTTCTAGCACTAAGAAAAACTGTTGCGACCAGAAAATTCGATCACTAGAAAAAATTGAAGGAGATCTAGTGCATAGTAGTTTCTCAACCCAAAAATCCCTAGAGCCTCTGTGAAAAATGGAATTCAAGGTACCCTAGCTGATACGGTAGATCAACCAAGGGCATGAGGGGTTTGTAAAATAGTGTAATGAAATGGAATGCAAAAAACTAATGATAGATCTGAATAATGCACAAAAAATAAACAAATACATCTTGCACACAAAACTCAAAACTTAAACTTTATTAAGAAAAAATAAAGAATAAGTTAGAGAGATGTGTACAAATGGTGCTTGAATGGGCAATAGGGGGGTTCACTTCGATAGGGATTTAGGATCCATCGAAGTCAATGTGATCAACTCCATGATCCAGGTGTCCTAACACTCCCAATGTTATCGAACCTCCTATGTTACAATCTCATATTTGTAATGCTAGCTATGCTGGGGGATGAGAAAAGTGAAAAATCTGGTTGATAAAGTGCGGGTTGGGAATCCTAGAAATGTAGTGTTGACACCCAAAACCCGCAAGTCTCAAGACTATACTGCTTCCATGCTAGGGTTTAAGAGAATGCAAACATGGGAGATTACAAGAACTCTTGACTACTTGAGAATGTCTCAATGTGAAATAATAGAAAATTTTGTTTTGAGTGTTAAACTAAAAAAATTTTCTTGTGTAAAAATTGCTAAACCGTGTGAAGTGCTAAACCTGTAAATGGTGTTTGAGGCTGGCTTTTATAGGTTGTGGGCCATGAATGGGGCTGCAAAATGGCTATGATTTGGCTATAAATGACTACAAATTGGCTACCAAATTTCTACTTTGTTCAAGTGAGATGGATGCCCAAATTTGGGGGGTTATTAGACATAGTAAGTGCTTCACCCCATGGACATTTGGTTTACAATAAATAGTAACTGAGGCACACCTTCCACATTGAAGATGAATCTTCCAGACTAAGATCTCCACCATGCTTTCTGAAGTGGCTAGTCAACGGTGAAGTGCATGAAGTGATGAATTTTGGCTTTTGTGGCTTCCACGCTAGGGGATGCAATTTTTAGCATTGGGGGTAAAGACTCTACATTGGGAGGAAACTTCCATGCTAAGAGGGAAAGGTTTCCAAGCTATGCATGTAGTCTCCACGTTGAAGGAAGAAAGTTTCCAAAACCCCCATCCTTCCACATTGGGGGTAGGTGAGATTTTCCTCATGCATGTGTTTCAAGCATAGAAAAGTGTATACCCCCCATAAAACCCATCAAATTTCCATTTTTGGCATTCCAAAAGGCATTTTTAAACCCCTCCCCTCCCCCGCCAAAGCCCAAATATAAACACTATGTAACTTTTTCCACTTGGAGTATAAGGCTTAAACCACATATGAGGTATTTTCTAGCCCCAAAAGTATAAAGTATGTGAAAATATCCACTGTGGATTATAATCTTCACATTTAAAATGAAGTTTTGCCTCAAGTTTCATGGGGTGAAAGCTACATGATGAAGATCAAGTATAACATGCAAATTTTTGTGGTGTCTCACTTGCAATTTCATGTGAAAAAACTTCATGGGAGTTTTGAAGGTCCAACAAATCCCTATGGGAGTAAGTTGTGGCCTTAAAGGAGGAGAAAAAGAGGCAAGCCCAAATGATCACCGATCTTCAAGATCATAAGGCCTTTGTGGAAGCCCAAGTGGCTAAAACAAAAAACTTACAAACCAAGAAGATCATGTAAGCCTACTACTGGAATGCCATCCATGACAAGGTTTCCCTTGCCAGGGAGATGGTGGAGCAATGGATACAGATGAACCTCATCTCCTGCAAAGCTAAGGATTGGAAAGATTATTGTGCCTAGGTCCTAGAATGATGTCAAGCATAAAAGGACTACAAAAGAAAGTACAAGGTTGATCACGAGGCATATCTAAAGTGGCTTAAGGAGGAGACTACTGAACGACACAAGATGGAACAATTCATAAAAGGGATTCAAAATGAGAGTGCTGATAAAATTTTTGAAGGCACTCTCACAGTAGCTAAATCTCCTACTCCTTAGTTCTCCATGATTACGAGTGAGGTTTCTACTGCCATAGTGTCACAAGAGCTACCCACATGGATAGACATTACAAAGGACTAAATCCTCAATCGCTTAAAGGTTGGTCTTCAACATCTTTCCCTAGAATTCATCAAGCCAAATTCCCCATAGGTTTGATCATCTTCATTTGGTTTTGTGTTGTTTTAATTTTACTCAAGTTATTGGCTTGTTTTTGTGATGCATTAATTACTAATTGGTCTTGTGTTGTTATGTTACAGGCACTAAGTGATATCAATTACCCTAGTGGTTAGGATAGGGATGATCACCACTTCCTCCTCTAGATACCCCTTAGCATTACCAACTACCTTCTTTTAGTTTTTCTTATTGAAAATCACTAATGTTGTTGTTGATGGCTAGTATTAACTAAGGTTTTGGTTATGAATGGTTTTAGTTTTATTGTTTATTATTTAAAAAAAATTTCCACACAATGTGGCTATGGCTACTTATGTTGTAAACATTTTAAATTTATTTTAAGTTTCAGTTCTGGCTATATTGTTTTTGTCATTAAGGCTTTATTCATGTTACGGTCACATGGTTATAAATGTTGTTCATGGCTACATTTGCTAACTTGGTCATAAGGTTGTAATGCAATCAAAATGGTTGGCTAGGTAATATGGCTAGCAACTAAAATGAAAATAAGTTAAAATGTTGCTTGCTAGTTTTAGGCCATCACGAGCCATAGGATTTGTTAGTTTAAGGCCATGGCAGGCCATGTGATTTGTTTGCTAGTTTAAGGCCTTAACAGGCCATATTTTCTTATCAGTTTTAGGCCATGGTGAGTACTTTATTGTTTGCCAATTTTAGGCCATGGAGGGCCCTATGTCAAACAAAAGGAAATATATATTTTTTGTCTATTTTATGTTTTAAAGTTTTTATGAGTTTTTTGGTTTTAAAGTTTTTATGAGGTTTTTTGAGTTTATATCATGCTAAAAGAGAAAAAAAAGTTTTAATAAATAGAAATGCAAACAAAAGTAAATTTTTAGGCTACATGAAAATCAAAGCTTAGCATAAAGTAAATGAAATGGAATAAACATGTAAAACATTATCTAGGATAACATGTTGTAAATACATATGGTTACAAAGGTCATAAGTGCATAGGGTTGGAGGATTAGGGGCATACATCAGTTGTGCAAATTTTTTCTAATCTTCAAGAGATTAGGAAATGTGTATGGCCTATTTTGCACAAGCTTAGATTCCCCATCCCCTTCACTAATGATGTTGAATGGGAGCTCTCCCCATAATATATCCTCTAGTCCATCATTATTGTATTTGGCCTTCTCCACTCCATCGAGTTGCTCAACTTTGTAGCTAGGAGTTTCTTCTTCAAACTCCACTTTTGATCCTTGCTCTATGTCTACGTTGTTAACTTCTAGGGGAACCACGCTATCACAATGGATGAAAATTTCACCTCCCTCATAAGTTAGGTGAATTTCTTGGTGAATGGGCAAAGATGCAACTCATAATTAGGCTAGCCAAGGCCTTCCCAAGATAAGGTTGAATCCTAGTATTTCCTCCACCACCAAGAAATTAGCGGTTATGGGGAATTGCTTCCTTCTCACAAAGTCTAAGAAGATAGAGCCCTTGACAGCAACCGATGATCCATTAAAAGATTTGAGAGTTGATGTTGATGTATGTTGTATATGCTCTGTTAGGCCTAAAAGTTCAACTCTGGTATAAGGATGATGTTCATTGCAGCCCATCATCTATGTGCACTCTATGCACTTTGTATCATCCTATCCAAAATAGTTATAAAGAGAAGAGCCTTGGTCACATCATCGTTTTGGGGATAGGTTTTGATTTCATTATCGTAAAACACTAGTGATTTTGACTTCTTCTTCTTAGGTGAAGATGGTACCATCACCGCATCGATGGTTTTTTTGTTAGTAGGAATGTCCTCACTAACGGGGATGAAAGTTAACATCTTAAATAGGGCTTCATGGTGTGTAGTGAAAGTCATGACCATGTTATATAGGGTGAGGGTTATGTTCTTTTGCTTTCGTAACTATTTGACCTATTCCATCTCATTTAGCAAGTCTTTGTTGTTGGTCATGGCCTTGTTATTCTTAACTTCCTTCATGCATCCCAAAATTCGTACTTCATGTTTTGGCTATTGTTGCAATTTCTTCTCTCTCCCTTTCCCTTGGGGTTTAGGGTCCTCCCGTGGTTCATTAGTTAAAGCAGCCTGGGTTGTGGAGGTCATGGAAATAAATGATGTGGAAATGGGCTTTGGAAAATCCACTTCCTTTCATGCCTTAGCCTGCTTATCATTTTTGTTCTTGGGATTTTGTGTAAGATTCCTCCTTTGCTTGGTTGGGGCCTTTTGGTTATCATTGATTGTTTGCGAGGAAGATGTCATTGCATTAGCCACTACGAGGGATCATTGTTTGATTGTGCGGGTGGACTCAGTTGTAGTAGGAGGGGGAGGTATTCTAATTACAAAAGGCTATTTGGGGGGTGTTGGTGATTGTACCCTTACAACAAAGGGGGGCCTTGACCTAGTAGAAGTTGAAGGGCCCCTTTCATTGCAAGAGGATACTCGAATCACAAACAGTTCCCTCGCAAGCCTAAGATCATGGTTAACATTGAACATCACTATGGGTTAACATGAATCAACTACTTTTAAGGCCAAACTGGGTTAGAAACATCAATTACCAACTCACCCCTATCTATCATCTTTTGTAAGTCATCTTTCAACACAAGGCAAAAGTCAATGTCATGACCTGGCAATTGATGATAGAGAAAAAAGTAATCAAGCTTAAAATACTTAGGCACCTAAGGATCATCCTTGGTTGCTCAAGTGGGATCTTTGGCTATATCACATAGCATCTCATGCATCTTTCGAGCATTTTTGGTCATCTGTTTGTATTATATCCTCCCACTCTTCAATAGTTAATCCACGAAATCTGATGATTTTAAAGGTAGCCTAGTGTATTTGGTTCGATCTTTTTGCTCAAAGTTGGGCCTCAAAGCAGTTGATGTGATGGCCCCAAATGCTAAGGATTGGTTGTTGTTGTTGTTAGCAAGGGCCTTGGGCCAGTAAGTTCTTGGCCCTTGGTTGGTTGTTTTGTTCTCTTTGGTTATGATGGCCACTGTCACGTTGTTTTTCCTTTCCCTCTCTTTATTCCTTCGTGCATACTGGTTTTTATACACCATGTAGGTAGGGTCATGGCTAGCCTCTACAACATTCTCTATGTATTTATTCTAGGAAAAAGCTAGACTTAGTGATCATGGATCAAGATAGTAGAATTTTGACTTGATAAAATCATTAACTGCACCCTTAAAAATAGCTAAAAGGTGGTGATGAGTTGTCATTTGGGCGACCACGATATCGCAACCTGTCTCCTCATCTATAAATAAGAGGTAGACAGATGAGTCAGAAGGAAGTAGGAAGTAAGTCAATTTTAGTTTAAGTGTTTTAATTTCTTTCTCTCAACCCTTTTCCTCCCAGTGTATGCCCACAGTGTGGTGATTGTAATTGTACGGCATCCTTTATTCAAGTGTGACGTACTTGGACATGCACATGACCGACAATAAAGATCGAAATTACTTCATCATTGCAGCATTCACTTAGATTAATCATTTAATTAATTGTTATTTACTACTTTCCTAGTTAATCTCTCTCTCACCCTTAAACTCATGTTAAATGTGGAATGAGTACGACTTGATTACGAGCATTTAAGTGTGACTACTTGGTAACCCAGTGGCATACCTAGGATTTGTGCTTGGTAATCCTAGTGGTAGTCATGCATGAAGTCTAAGATATGTACGGATAATCAAGGAACGGATGCTCATCACACTTAGGCTAGCTAGATTCCTTCTCACCCTTTTTCCCTTAGCTTAGTTAACATTATCTTCCATTGCCTTCAGGAGTAGCATTAGGTTAGAAACACATCATACACCTCACTCTAGACTAAATAGTACATGACAAAGCCAATACTAGTCCAGGTGGGAAGACAGCAAACTGCGACCTAAGGCTAACTATCTAGATGCCACAACTAGTCCATCTATGGAGTTCAACCAGATCGCATGTGTAACGCTCATATTCGTATGGTTTATTGTAGGGGTACCTCACCACTCATCATTGGCACCGTTGTCGGGGATGGTGTTAGTTATCTAGATTATTTATATCATACAAGGTCGTTGTATAGGACTTAACGATATATCTTTTAAGAAAAAATAATTATAAAAAGTCACATATAAATTCACACACAATTTCACAACCATGCCTCTCCTACAAGACTATAATAATGTCACACCTCATGAGGAAGTTCATTAGATAACCAACGAATTGTATGATAATGAAGATTGGAGTACGCAACCTGAGGTGGGGGTTTCTTATAAACATGAACAAAAGCAACTTCATCCCAATGCACAAAAGCATAACTTACGTGATGACGATGAACCCCCACTATCCACTATAAGCCTAACACAAATACAAGAGGTTGTTCGAATCTCCCGTAGGCATCGTAAAGAGAGCCGTCTACCCAAGCTTGATTTAAACAACTTTTTCAATTTTTCAAGAGGCTATGACTTAGATCCGCATCAACATTTACAAGCCTTCTATGATGCCTGCACATGGAACAACATTGAAAATAGATGGCAAAAACTCAAGCTCTTTCGTATAACACTCGTTGGCCAAGCAAAAGTATGGTATAGATCGTTAAAACCAAATTCAATACAACATTGGTCAACAATGGTAGAACTTTTTAATGAAAGATATCAAACCTACGCAAGAGTGTCAGCCTTGAGGAAACAAATCCAAGAGTGGAAACAAGCAAAACATGAACCCTTGGACATGGCCTTACAAAGATATTATGCACTGTTAAACAATTGTCCAAGCCATGGGTTTTCCGAGGAAAGGCTAATGTACCATATCATTGATGGACTTCATGATGCAACAAGAGAAACCCTAGGGATGTATGCCCAAGGTCAACTATACGAACTACGAACCCATCAAGTCTAAGAGCTTATTAAGTGGGTAGCAAAAGAAGAAGCAGAATTGGCTAAATTGGAGTGTTGAAAAACATCAACAGGACCAAAATCTCAACTTAACAAAGGTCCATAATCATAAAAAGGAGAAATCAACCTCTCACACGGAGGAAAAATCATCTTTGCCAGCACCACAATCACTAGAAGAAGTCGAGGCAAAGATTAATAAGATGTTGGAATGGATGTATAAAAAGTGTTGAGAATATATCGATATTATTGGAGATAGAGTTTTGACAACCCGAGAAGTAGGACAAAGTATCAATAGACAATCGGAAAGAAGGGATAAGGAAAATAAGAGCTCAACTGTCAATCACATATATGAATGCAACATTTTCCTATACAATCACCCCAAGGACTAGTGCCCAATCTTGTTACATTTATATGAGCATTGGGGAAACACGTTACACCCATAGTTCATACAGAGATACTGTGTTCGATCACAGTGGCAACAATCCTAGTCGTGGGGGAAGCCACCCCTAAACTGGAGACACCCTTCTTATCATCCGAACCCAAACACTTATCTAGTCCAGTACCCTATTTCTCCAATTGGGCCAAAATACTCTATCTCGCCACAATACCATTCTCCTCAATACTATCATCCCATTCCTTCAACACAACCACCACCTTGTGTATCCTACACTTCTTCCAATTTTCAACATTCTCATCCTTTCCCTCCTTCTACAGAGCCACCAACTATTCCTAAAGTGTTTGCACCACAGCAACAACCTCTGAACGTCACTTGTGCTACTACTACCAACAGTAGTGAGATGCCTCCTCAACATCCAAAGCATCCCTTCTTTAAACATGACCGTAAGAAGGGACAACACAATTCCAAGGCCACTGCATCCTCCAACTCAGCACAAGTCCAACACTGTGGTGCATCCTTATCTTCAAACCCAACGCCTCATGTTACTTCATCAGGGCCATCAATTAACACTCCAACAATCATACGGCCCAATGAACACAGGAATGGAGAGCAACAACCTGATCCTTGCATACCATATTCCGGTCACAAACATCATAGTGGGTCAACTCCTTACCCAAGAACCACATCTTACAAATTTCCCCACTATGCTTACTATAATCAGGTGTGTAAACCCCAATGGGGTAAATATGACCGAGTCCGAATATTTCCAACATGAAAGGATCCTCATCTTCCATTTATTAATCCTTGCCATCCTCAACCATTTAGTTATGGGGGATATCCCCCGTTCTAGTAATAAGCACAATTAATAATCACTTTTTATTTTCTTCAATTTTACAGCTTTTTATTTTCCAGTTTTTCATTTTTCAATTTCTTGTTTTATCTTTTTGTCTTTTTGTCTTTTTACGTTTTTGTAAGTAATCTCATCTATGAATAAAACACTCATGTGGCTCATTGGTTGGGGTGTGTTCTATGTTATCAAGTCTCAAGTGATCAATTATGTGAACGGTGAGCCCATTACACCCACTCATCCATTCTACAAATAAGAGGTTCTGTTCAAGGGTACAGTGATATTCTTGAAATTCTTAAAACTTAAATTTAAATTTGTGTTCATTGTACCCAGAATGAAGAAGGATGGACTAAGAGGGAATGATTAGGGTGTGACATCAAGGGAACTTATGGATTCTCTTTGGTAACGTCTGTGAGAGTTATCATGTAACGTGGTTGTACTAAGATCCTTGTAGATCTAACGAAAAATGGAAGTAAGAGTAATCAAAAGGGCACTCAAAAATCCAATGTTGTTCTAGGGGGTCCCACTAGAAAGACATGCACCCATGCCTAATGGTTGGCGGCTTCTCTAGATTCAGTGATCGAAAAAAAAAAGGAAGTGACACAAAATAAAAATCACTCCTCCCTTGAACAAAATGCCAAGTGATCGTATGCCTTGTTGTTATGGTACTCTCATAGTTGCTCATCATGGGATGAACAATGCGATGTCACTGATTAAAGGAATGGACTTGGTCCTGATCTTGGAACGACGGGTTAATGACACATTAATCATGCTTTACACGCAGGATTCACTATGCCCTGGGTCAGTTACCTCATGTCCCAATCTCTACAATCCTTTTCTATAGTTCATCTCATCTCACTGTTCATGTAATTTTAGCTCGTGTTGGGTCTAACATAGAATTCTTACCTCATTCCAGTGATATTTACAGGTGTCTGTTTGATGGAATTAGTGCGGATTACATTTAACCCTTCTAGTGCCCATGGACACTTTAAGTGTGGTTACACAAGGGTATTATAGGTTGAAACCTGCTTTGGGGAGGACCCACATGTGTAATTTTTTGTAATTCTCACTTATGACATAGCTCACGCCTACCATCTCTTACCCTCAGCTTATTTTTAATAACATTCTTTCCCTATTATTATTACCCCTCCGAATTCCAACGTTCCTATGTACCATTACATAGCCTTTTTCTCCCATCCAAGGTCCTTATTGATAAAATCCACACCATCGTAATTAATTGTGCCTTTCAAATTAATGGAATTATCCTAGCAACCTTTAACATGTGCCACATGTCCTTGCTTTTATATTTTATTTTCCAAAAAATCCTAAAAATTTGGTTTTCTCCCTCGGGCCTAAAACATCGTTAGGCCACGATATTGCGTCCCATAAACCTATAAATAGG
>MNCI01002011.1:95940-122464 GCA_015680685.1 Gnetum montanum | reverse complement strand
CCCTCCTGCAACACTTAGCATCATTTTTCACAATTCACACGAGGGAGTTTTTCAAATTTTTCTCTACGACTTGCAAGTGTGACACCCTTGCTTTTCTACCTATATCTTGCTTGCTAGTACTCCAATTTTAATTCCGCCTGAACCTACTTGAACCTAGAGTGTTCAACTTAGTCATGGGGGAGGGACACCTGCCGAATAGCACCTAAATTTTTTGGAATTTATCATCACCCAAAGGACATTATCTAGGGTAATTAGCTATAACATTTAAAATAATTTTGCTAAGAAAACCATTCAATCCCTTTGGGTACACTGGGAAATTAAAATTAGAAACCACCTAAGTAAAATGGACTCATTATTACAATCTTTCGGGCAATATCACATGGAGATAAAAGAAATTAATTAATTAAGGCAAGCAGTAAGGTATAATTTAACTTCAAAAACAACTTTACTAACGCTTGGCCCCGTGTGATTTCAGATGGCCCCGAAACATGGACAAAAGGAAGGTCCTGCTCAAGGTGGAAGCAAACGACCTAGGAGAGGTGGAAGACAAGATCCTACCAGACAACATGCAGAACAAGAGGAACAATTGTTTAGTATTCATCAAGAGGACCCTCCTACCGTATAGTCCAGGCAGGCATAAGGAGGAGTTGTTGCAGCGCCTAAACAGGGACAACATCTCACGTTGCCCCAAGATTGTGTTCAGGCCATCCACGAAAAGTCCACATTCGCTGCAGTGATTGTGGAATTGAAATTTGAATCTTTTGCAGAGTTCGCTCCCGAGGCTATTAGGGATCACCTCAAAGGATCTCCCTTATGGCCTACCCTCTCCGAAAGTGGTGCCTGGTACCTAGGGGAGATGTACCAATTCTGGCACAATAGAGAGCAAGGCACCACCATCAATATTTGTGGTGTGACAGTCGATTTCTCCACGCAGGCCATTTCGAAAGTATTACACCTTCCAAATACAGGGCCTAAGGTTGCTCATTTATTCACCTATTCAGACCCCGATGTGCGACGGGATTGGTTGGAAAGGGCGTATGGCAGAGATAAGACATTTGGTGAGTTGACGACAGAGGAGAGGATCTACTTTAAAATTGGAACTTATCACCTCTTCCCCACAAAGGGCTTAAAAAGAATATCAACTTATGCGGCAAGAGGATGTGCAGTGCTGATGGGAAAGGTTAATGCTAACCTACCCCATCTATATTTAACGAAGATCCTGAGGCAGTTTGAGGAAAGGAAGATAGGGAAGATGGCGTTGCCCTTCCCTTGTCTTATCAGAAAGCTTTGCCGACGTGCTGGTATCAGGGGGTACACCAAAAATGTCCTCTGAAAAGCCCAAAATGCTTCATATGCATAAATTTTAAAGCCACCAGCCGCAAGGAAAATCACTGGTGAGACGTTGGGACCAAAAGAAGAAGAAGAACAGATAGCTGGACCAACTGCAACTCAACTTGTAGGACCCAACCAACCTCCAAGTACAGGACCCAGCCAACAATAGGAAGTAGGGCCTAGCACAGGCCAAGATTAGCCGCCGCTGCCACAAGACTACAGACCGTCGATGAGCCATCTCAGGGCCATCACCGAGATGGTCAGTTGGGGAAGTCATGATGATTCAAATCTCTTCCACATCATTAATAATGCCATACAACCCATAGTTTCTTTGGATCATAAAAGGGGTGAAGTGTCTATTCATACAGGAGGAAGGGAAAGTACTTGGTCACAACAGATCTCAGGAAATGCAGCATCTTTCCAAGTGCAATTAGAAACTGGTGAATGGGCCATTGTGGTGGTCATGCAACACCAGGATGTCGCGGGAGCTGTAGAAGTGGTTGCAGACCACATCAAAGAATCGTTCAATGTACCTGTTGTACCACCGATAGATCTCACAAGAGCACGGGATGCTCAAACTTTGGCCAGAATCTCAATGACTCCTACGGAACATGAGGATGCGCTTGATCAATTGCTACAAATAGGACAAGTAATGACATCTCTATTTGACATCCCCTAGGATGTTACGGTAATTTAGTCAGACCTCATTTCCATGAAGGGAAAGCTAGTTTTAATAGAAGTGAGGGCCAAGCATGCTGAAGCAGAGGTGCAGAAATTACAAGAGTAGCTCATGGCCCTATAAGCAGCATAGCAGGATCCGTTGTAATTTGTTCCTCCAGACCAACTAGATAGCTTCAGAACTAAGTAACTAACTAAGCTATTAATGGAGAATAAAAAGGTGGCTGAAGAAAAAGAGAAGGTTGTTTGGGATGCCTCTGTAGCATAGGTGCAAACTCATGTGCATCTCAAAGCACTCAACGCCTTCCAAGAAGAAAATAAGCAGCTTGTTGCTGACAACCTTCGGTTGACCACTGTGGAGAAGTAAAAGAATGTTCTCGAGGAACACTTCCATCAATTGCGAGAACAATTCATCTGGGTCAACCAAGACATGAGCCATTTAGCCGGGGAGAATCAAACTCTCTTAATGGAGAGGTACGTGCTATTCACCAAAAGCTAGCTATCGAAATCAGTGCATGGCAAAATGAGGCTAAATGGCATGAAAAGCTAAATGAGCACTTCCAAGACTAGGTGGGGATGTACAAACTAATCCTTGAGAAAGAGATCCATATGGCCAAGGCCTATATCAATGCTATCAATGCTCAACACACTGACTGGTGGGCCATATTGGAGACATATGCCTTTGCCCACCAAGCGGAAGTTAAGAACCGGGACCTACAGATTCAGGATCTAACAGAATACATGGAGTTGGCAAACCTACGGTATGACAACCTTGCCATGTTAACAGCAGGATGCCCAAGAACAGAGCTCGAGCAAAAGGTAGCTACCACCTATGTCAAATACGAAGCAGAATTTGCAGAATGCAAGAAGTATGGATAATCAAGAAGTACAGAGCTCGAGCAACAGGTAGCTACCACTTTCCTAATTAGTCTCTCTTACCCTTAAACTCATGTTAAAACGCGGAATGAGTACGACTTGATTACGAGCATTTAAGTGTGACTACTTGGTAACCCAGTAGCCTACCTAGGATCTGTGCTTGGTAATCCTAGTGATAGTCATGCACAAAGTCCAAGATGTGTACATATAATCAAGGAACGAATGCTCATCGCACTTAGGCTAGCTAGATTCCTTCTCACCCTTTCTCCCTTAGCTTAGTTAACATTATCTTCCATTGCCTTTAAGAGTAGCATTAGGTTAGAAACACATCATACACCTCACTCTGTACTAAACCATACGTGAAAAAGCCAATACTAGTCCAGGTGGGAAGACAGCAAACTGCGACCTAAGGCTAATTTTCTAGATGCCACAACTAGTCCGTCTGTGGAGTTCGACCGGATCACATGTGTAACGCTCGTATTCGTATGGTTGAGTGTAGGGGTACCTTGCCACTCATCAGGTGGATTTTAGCTATTGATTCCGGTCTTTCATTGAGCAAAGTGCTCCATCATTGGATGAAATTTTGCATCAATTCAAGGGGTCCTTGCTTGACCTTCATCAGTTGGTCAAGGATGGTATCAGGCTTCAAGTTGTAATTTAAGTAGTTAACAAATTGTAAAATCAAATCTTCTAATGAGGATATAGATTCTCTCGATAGGATGCAATACCAATCAAGGGCCTTTCCTATAGAATATTCTTGTTATTGGGTGTAGCTAGGCTTACAGTAATAAACACTCAGAGTAGAAGATTATGAGAGGAGATTTGGGATCACCCTCATCATTATACTTAGTGAATTGGAACATTGGAACACTAGGGGAAAGAGTTATTTGTGGAACCATAGAACTAATGGGATCATCTTGATAGAAACCCATGATTTTTACAGTCTCGGATGTAGAAGTCTTAAGTCTGCTTAACTCTTTTGTTAGATCCTAAATCATCTAAAAGGCTTGATCTAGACCCTGGAGTGCCCTCGTCGATTGTGGAGTTTGCACAAAAGGTAGTAGTGTATGATGGAAGGCCTATGGCCTTGCTATCAATTGTGGCACAAAGGGAAGAGGCTGGGTCATCATGGTGGCAAGTGGGCTAAACAATGAAAAAGAAGTTTGTGCTAATATTTGGGGCACAAACGGGATCAAAAGGGATATGTGACCCCTGGGTTACTTAAGGTCCCAAATTGGGTCTCATCTGGGTGGTAAGAGGGTTGATGGTGGTGACAACCACTGATGATGGCCACATAAACCATGACTGTGTGGTAAAAGGAATGGAGAAGTGAAAAATTGTAGGTTATAATACCAATTATGTTTGGTGCACTACTATGATAAGTATGGGTCGAAACATGGTTGGGTGGGAAGGGGTTGAGGACTGGGGCATTTGTCCCATGAAAGCGGTGAGGGGGATTGAGGTAGGCACTATGGCCTTTGATGAGTGGCGAGGTACCCCTACACTCAACCATATGAATATGAGCGTAGCACGTGCGATCTGGTCAAACTTCACAGACTAAATGCCTACACGCCTCATGGAACACTTAAGGTTAACCATTCGTTGTCTTTCCAGACTTACTTGTAGTTGTCATGGTGTATGGTTAAGTAAGTCCGAGGTATATGATTTTTATAGATTTTTATGTTTTTCTCCTATGCTAGTGAGTTGAAGGGTTGAGAAACTAATTGCTAACTCTAACTAATGAACTAAGTCTAAATTACCTAGCGTCAGCATCCATTCCCACTTACCGTACACACCCTAAACCGATGCAATCGTGGCTACCAAACGCTAATCATTACTGGGATTACCACACGTAATGCACGTGCTCGAAGTGGTTGTACTGAGGCACTTAACTAGGAGGAAAGGGTTGAGAGAATCTAATCTAGCCTAAGTGCAATGAGCAGCCAATTCCTTGACTATCCATACACATCCTTCGTGCACGACTACCACTGGGATTACCAAGCACAGATCCTAGATACGCCACTAGGTTACCGAGTAGTCACACTTAGATGCTCGTAATCAAGTCGTACTCATTTCGTGTTCTAGGAGATAAGGGTGAGAGAGAGAAAGCAATAAATAACATTAAAATAAAATCCTATTCCATGCACTACAAGGTTTATCCAGGAAGTTCGTCTTTATTGCCGTACACAACTTGTGTTCAGATGCAATGTTGCTCGAATAAAGATCCATTCACTTTAGGACTCCTACTATGGGCACATGGAAAATATTCTATCTCTGGAGTGATCAATCTACCAAAGTTTCCCTACTTCTAGCCTAGGATGATGAAACAAGGGAGAGCCGCCTCTTATTCATAGATATGACGATGCACCACGATATCGCGTACGCAACATCACAGGGCACGACGCGATATCACGTACGCGACATGGGATGCGATATCGCGACTGCCGCGATATCGCAACCTATGCGAATCGCGTCTCATCATACCCCCATGATAGAATGAAAACTCGTCCTTGAGTACCTTACAAAATATTGGGAAGGTATGAGATTATTGAGGAGAATGGAACTAATGGGATGACATGTGAACGGATCATCATTACAAGACTTGACAAAACTGGTGTTCATGACAACAAGGGTGAACACCTTATTACATTGACATTAGGCCTTAGTTGGTAGCTAAGAAAGAGAGAGAGAGAAAGAAGTGTTGTTGCTGCCAACGCCAAGATTGTGCCTTTCGTTGTTCATCGGTAAGCGTGTCATCGATCTTGCTCCTTGCATNGAAAATCTCATTCCAACTCTGGCCTCAAACCAACCACATCCAGTGACTTCGCATCAATGCATTCGGCTAAACCATCCACTTGGCGTAACAAGAATGCACCTCCAAAGAGCCACCACCATTCCGACGAAACAAAGGAGAGAATGGGAAGCAAGAAGGGCCTTAGTTAGAGGGAACACTTTTGGTTCCATAACTAGTGCGTGTAGCCCAAGTTTATTTCGTCTAAGGGATGTGCTTTGAATTCTCACTTTCTTTCTTTTCTTTTCTTTTTTTCTCTTTTTTTTTTATTTTTATGCGTGAGAACCACACCATGCAAAGACTTGATTATTTTTATTATCTCAGCTTCCGATAATTGGGTAACATCGGAACGATAAGAAAACTCAAGAAGAAAACATCCAAGCACCCAAGAGAACAGCCAACACAAATGCATCAAGTTCCCTTGAAGTCACACCTTTTTCAATCCTTGAGTCCTTCCTTAGTTTGATAAATGTCCAGTCACCGATTCATTAAAGTTCTTATTATGAAGGGGACTGTACATTTCCAAGCCACGAGAGAGACCATAGAAACGAGTGGGTGGATGGATGAAATGATCTCATTACCTGCCATATCAAAAGAAACATACCTTAGCATCAACATTGTGACTTAAAAGTAAAAACCAAACATTAGCAATCAATATGAAAATAGTTTATACCATCATTCCAAACACTTATTGGGTGACAAACTTACAGGGTGGATCACACACACACAGACACAAAATGGAAAAGTATAACGATGTTGTAAAACAAAAATAAGAAAATTTAAAGAAAGTTGTAAAACAAAAATGTGTAAGACAAAAACATGTAAAACAAAAACGTGGAAAACAAAAACTTGTAAAACAAAAACATGTAAAACCAGAAATTGAAAAAGACCTTAGGGCCCCATATGATTAGCATAGGTGGCCATCTCCCCCATGACTGAATGGAAAGGAAGAGATCTGAAATAATGAGCGCCTATTTGAATTTTGTAGAAGTGCCCAACTTCTCCCCATTGATGTTCTCAGATTAAGGGTTGGAAGTCGGCGACGCTCATATTCCAATGTGCCTATGCCTTCGTTGTTGGCATGGGTTGTTGCCTCAGTTCATTCCATGCATATTTGGTGTTTTCTCTTCTGAGTAGCTATCAACCACGGGGTATCTACTACTGGTTGTGTGGTTGCTACATACAGGCATCTTTGTTTCAAAGTTTCAAGGGCACACCTGTTGCATGGAGAAGATGTTGTGCATTCCTCCATGTCATCACCCGATGAATCACTGTATGTGATGCATGGAACTTTCCTCTTCTCGATCTTTCCATAAATGTTTATCTTAGATATTTCTAAGGAAAGATCGCGGATCCTAAGGCATGCATCTACTATGCTTAGCCATTCCCTTTCCATTATAATTAGGAAGTCCCCTTCATTGTTGTTGACTTCAATCACCAGGAAATCATCTCGGTACGACCAACCACACACAGTGGTAACGATGTCCTCCACTAATCCCAAGGGAATGGTGATGGACTGGTCAACCAGCTCTAGTTGAATATTACTCTTCTTGAGTGGAGGCAGGTTCCAGGCGTGATACATCTCTTGTGAAATTAAGTTGACTCTGGAACCTGAGTCAAGAAGAGCCCTATGTGGTTCATTTTCGGTGACTTGAAGGTAGATTAAGGGACTACTAGGGTCAATTAGTTTCCTGGGAAGGTGGCCTACCTTGATCCAGTCGATTACAGTATGCGTTAACATAACCGTCTGCGTGAAGCTCTGTTGTTGGATGGAAGGGTGCTTTGAAGTGTTAGGTGATGGAGTAGTGTACCTGGGCTCAACCGCTTTTTGTTGCGAGAGTTTTTCTGGGATTTTGGTTCTAAAGAAGGGTCTTTTCTTTTTACAGTTGTTAGAACCAGCAGCAGGTTGAATATTTACAGCTCTCACAGCGTGACGTTGCTACAGTTGAGTAGGGAGTTCCCCTTGCATTGTTGGAATAGGAGGTGTTATGGGAACTACTGGTGGAAGAGGTGCAGATGAATTGGAAGGATGGTATGGGTATGGAGTGTCTCCCGGAGGAGAAGGGGTCCTCCTAAAGTACTCTTGAACTTGGTAGTAACGGTGGGGGGTTGTGTGACCCATAGAGTCACTTGGATAAATCGGTTGTTGCACATAATAATCACAAGGATCAAGCTATTGGTAAGGGTATTGATGTTCCAGCGGCGGCATCCCCCATGACTGTGGGTATTGCCACTGTTGATGTTGTCCGATGGGTTGTGGTGGAGTTTCACTTGGATAGTATGTTAACAATTGGTGGAACTGTCTTGGGTTACCTTGAGGATAAGGTAACCTTCAAGGTGTCTACCGTTGATTAAGTCTTGGGTTGAGCGCATACACCCCAGACTCTTGTAGATGTGAGATGATTGGACAACAACCCTTAGGATGGTCATAGTGGCAGATCTCACATCCACCGTCATCATCTGAATCTGAATCCACGACCACATCGAAGTTAGTAATTTTTCCCTTATCCTTGTTATGTGCAGGGCCTAAATCTCCCCGCTTTGTCTTACCTTTGTCACTACTTTGTTCCACCTTAGACTCCTATACGATTTTTAAGACAATTTCAATTTTAGAGTCTAAGGAACTCCATACATCATCTACCTTAGCCACTATTTCCATTGTTAGCTTCTGAAGTGGTAAGGTCTTTCTGTTTACCAACTCTTCGAGTGGTGACTCATCCTCTTCATTGCAAAATTTCACTCCCTTCTTTCGAAGAGAGGGATCACGGTTGTATTCTTCCGCACTTTCCCTTTTTCGTAGCTCACCTTCTTCTTTTGCTACTTGTTCCAACAAGCGATGAACCTCATGGGATCTAAGTTCTGATAATCGCCCTTAGGCATAAGTCCCAAGGGTTCTCCTAGTCTCATACCTTAGCCCATCTACGATGTGGCGGAGTTGATCCCGCTGTGCGTAGCCATGGCTCGGGCAATGATGTAACAGTGCGTAGTAGCGGCCCATGGCAGCATCCAAGGATTCATGAATACCTTGCTTCCATCCTTGGATTTGCTTACACAAATTAGACACTCTGGAGTACATCTAATACTTATCGTTGAAGAGTTCTAACATCGTACTCCACCTCCTAATAGTCTCCGGTTCTAAGGACCGATACCAACTCTCTGCTTCCTTGATGAGTGTCCTGGGAAACAACTTAAGTTTTTGCCACTTGTTCTCTATGTTTTGCAAGGCGTAGGCATCGTGGAATGCCTGTAAATGATGTTTCAGGTCTACATTATATCCCCCTTCAAATCGTGGGATGTTGTTCATGTCTACACGTTTGATCCAAGTATCTTTTAAATGTGTTGTTGGGATTCTCACTGCCTCCATTATATCGAGCATACTTCGGGTTGCAAGTAGGGGCTCTTCATGATCATCTCTTTCATGACATCTGTGATGTCTGCATTGTTTCCTACTTTCCCTTCGTTCATGCCCTTGTCCTCTCTCTCAACTCTCTCATCGAGGTCTCTCATTTCTCTTACTTTTATCCTCTCCATTATGCCCTTCATGATTGCACCCAGATCTGGAAGGAAAGGTTGAGTGATAAAATGAAGGGGAGGAAGAAGGAGAACCATCGCCGTGATGATGTTTCCTACCTTCTCTTCGGTTATCCCTGCCCCGATCGTGGTGACGATCAGAGTGCCCATCCTTGTTTTTTTTTGTCGTTCCCTCTGTGAATAGTTGACGTTCACGGGAATCAAAACTAGGGTTTTGTATCTTTGATCGTAGGTTCTGATACCCAACCTCCTCACTATCGTTAGGAGGGGAAACACCATTCGTTAGAGAACCCGTGATAATGGGCCCATCATCTCTAGTTTCGCTAAGGATGTGCAGGACCTCTTTGCCCTTCAACAGTGTATGTTGGCTCTCCTACCTTGTGTCCCTCATACGTTGTAAATCTATGGGATGATAATCCCTCATGTCAAAATCTTGCATAATGTATTCAGCATAGAGCTAAGTCATGCCAATCTGTGCTAAGGCACGAAGGAGCATGTTGGAGACTGATCAATCTGGAGGTAACACTATGTTACCAAACAAATCTCTCCAGCGCATTTGTTCATCTTGATGGAGGATATAGATATAATTCTAAATATACTCATCAAGATGAGTATATGTCATTCTATATTGTTGAGGAACTGGCTGATTTAGGCTATGTGTTTTTGGTTGCCGACTATTCTTTGTATGATCCTTAGGTGATGTGCTCTTGTGAGAAGAAGAAGAAGACATGATGTCTTATAGGTGTGCTAATTTTACCGTTATTTATTATTTTTTTCTTATTTGATTAACCCTAAGGTTCGTTTAAGCTCCCAACGATGTAAATGATCTCTTATGTTCTACTTAGCCCACAAACACTTAGTCCCCGGCAACAGTGCCAATGATGAGTGGCGAGGTACCCCTACACTCAACCATATGAATACGAGCGTAGCATGCGCGATCCAGTCAAACTCCGCAAACTAAATGCCTACACGCCTCATGGAACACTTAAGGTTAACCATTCGTTGTCTTCCTAGACTTACTTATAGTTGTCACGATGTATGGTTAAGTAAGTCCGAGGTATATGATTTTTATAGCTTTTTATGTTTTTCTCCTATGCTAGTGAGTTAAAGGGTTGAGAAACTAATTGCTAACTCTAACTAATGAACTAAGTCTAAATTACCTAGCATCAGCATCCGTTCCCACTTACCGTACACACCCTGAACAGATGCAACCGTGGCTACCAAACGCTAATCGTTACTGGGATTACCACGCCTAACGCACATGCTCGAAGTGGTCATACTAAGGCACTTAACTAGGAGGAAAGGGTTGAGAGAATCTAATCTAGCCTAAGTGCCCGAATCCTTGATTATCCGTACACATCCTTCATGCATGACTACCATTGGGATTACCAAGCACAGATCCTAGATACGCCACTAGGTTACCAAGTAGTCACACTTAGATGCTCATAATCAAGTTGTACTCATTTCGCGTTCTAGGAGATAAGGGTGAGAGAGAGAAAGCAATAAATAACATTAAAATAAAATCCTATTCCATGCACTAGGAGTTTTATCCAGGAAGTTCGTCTTTATTGTCGTACACAACTTGTGTTCAGGTACAATGTTGCTCGAATAAAGATTCGTTCACTTTAGAACTCTCTGGAGTGATCAATCTGCCAGAGTTTCCCTACTTCTAGCCTAGGATGATGAAACAAGGGAGAGCCACCTCTTATTTATAGATATGACGACGCACCGCGATATCGCATATGCGATATCGCGGCCTATGCGAATCGCGTCTCCTCAGCCTTGGAAGTCAATTATTGAAAGAGTCCACCCATGAGATTCTCATGTTCAGACTCCACCCCAAACTCATCCTCTTCCTTCTGCTACTTATCCGAGCTAGTCTTTCCATCTTCCTCATCCATCTCAATCAACTGAGATAGGATGCAAGCATAGGTTTTGGTAAGGGATATACGGTCATACAAGGAAGGAATATATTTCTTCCCATCATGGTGTATGAGCTTATACTCCCTCTTGGCTTCTACTTCCATCCTCAAAATTAGCATGCCAACCTAAATCTTAGCACAAATGAAGTTATAATGGTCTTCATTAATGATTGAGAGCTCAAGACTTTACCCTCTAAGTCTTATGGATTACCTACATTCAACCACAATGGGGTCCTTAGGATCATGCATCCTTACAACCTGTTGGCTAGACCCCGTATTGATGAAGTTGAAGGGCAAGATGATTGATTGTTGGAAAGACATGTTGAAAATGTTGAAAGTTTGGCTAAATGAAATATTTGATTAATAAAAGAAATAAAAATTCCATCAAATGAAATTTTCAAAATGCCAAAAGGGGTATGTGACCCCTAGGTTACTTGAGGTCCCATGTTGGGTTCCATCTAGGTGGTAAGAGGGTTGGTGGTGGTGATAACCACTGATTATGGCCACACAAACTATGGTTGTGTGGTGAAAGGCATGGAGAAATGAAAGGTTGTAGGCTATGGCACCAACTATGTTTGGTGCGGTGCTATGATAGGCGTGGGCCCAAACATGGTTGGGTAGGAAGGGGTTGAGGACTAGGACATTTGTCCCATGGAAGAGGTGAGAGGGGTTGAGGTAGGCATTGTGGCCTTGGGAATCAATTATTCAAAGAGTTCCCCCATGAGGTTCTCATGTTCAAACTCCATCCTAAACTCATCCTCTTCCTCCTACTACTCATCCAAGTTAGCCTTCCCATCTTCCTCACCCATCTCAATCAATTGAGATAGGATGCAAGCATAGGTTTCGGTAAGGGATATATGGTCATACGAAGAAGGAATATATTCCTTCCCATCACAGTGTATGAGCTTATGCTCCCTCTTGGCTTTTTCTTCCATCCTCGAAATTAGCATGCCAACCTGAATCTTGGTACAAATGAAGTTATAATTATCTTCATTTATGATTGAGAGCTTAAGACTTCACCTCCTAAGTCATAGGAATTACCTACATTTGACCACAGCAGGGTCCTTGAGCTCATACACCCTTATAGCCTATTGGCTAGACCCGGTATCGATGAAGTTGAAGAGCAAGATGGTTGATTGTTGGAAAGACATGTTGAAAATGTTGAAAATTTGGCTAAATGAAATATTTGATTAATAAAGGAAATAAAATTCCAGCAAATAGAATTTTTAAAATGCCAAAAGGAGGTATGGTTGTCAAAGGTTGTTGGCTGTAAAGTGTAGGTGGTTGTCAAAGGGGTGAATACCCCTTTACTAGAGAAAAGGAAAAAATTTTGGTATTAGACCCCAACCATGTTGGGCTTTCTAGCAACACCAGCGCTAGGGATGAGAAGGAGGGAAGAAGGGCATAAGATGAAAAATCTAACACCTCTCTTCATAGTGTTGGGAGGATCTACTTTTAGCATGTATGATTTTTGGCTACAAACAATACTTGTTTTGAAAGGTTGTCAACACTAGCTCTGCTGGAAAGTTTTCATAGCATGGGGATATGGTTTTGCAGGACACCAACACTAGCCTTAAAATTTTCAACAATTGTTGTGGAATTTTCAAAACCCAAATCACTTGCAACCTCCATGTTGGGTCTTGGTGATAACGGGGATGGATGTCAATGTTGGTTTGGTAGTAAAAAAGGTGTTGAAAAAAAAATTTTAAAATTGTTTCAAAGGTTTTTGTTTACATCAACGCTATCAAATAGGCAACAGGTTTTGGCATAGAATTTAGATGGAGGTCCTCCTTCTAGCATTAGAAAACTGTAACACCTAAAAAATTCAGTTGTTGGAAAATCAAAAATTCCAACGAAATAACTTTAATCCTAGATCCCAAGAGCCTCCACAAAAAATAGGATTTAAGGTGCCCTAGACAATCCAACAAATCACCTAGGGACTTACAAAGTGTAAAGGGGATTATTGAAAAACAAAAATAATGCAATTCTGATATGGAAATAATGCATAGAATAAAGAAATGTAACCTAATTTGTACAACAAACAGAACTTTAAAATTTATTATAAAAATAAAGAGGATCCATAAATGTGTACAAGGGGGTGCCTAAGGATCTAAGTGGGTTCACTTCGATGGGTGCTTGAAATCCATTGAAGCAAGTAGCCTTGGATGCCACAGTCATCTCCACGATCCAGATGCTCCACAACTCTTGAAAATGTGAAACCTTACTGCAATCTTCACTAGATCTACAACATTGGTGATGTAGGCAGTGACATGTGTGGGGGTTGTTAGCTACCAAGATGAGCCATGCTGGGAGTCTCAAAGCCCAAGGTGCTCAACATTGGTGCAAAATGCCACACAATCTCAAGGGGTCAAAAAATGGTTACAATGGTTGTAGGTTCCACGCTAGGGATTATTCAAAAGCTTTGTGTTTGTAGGTTTTCCAAAGATCTTGAATGCAAAAATATGCTTGGATGTGCAAAAGTGTGGAACCTTTCTATGATGTTGTAGCTTGGATTTTATAGGTTTCATGCCCATCAATTTTGTTGTACATTTCTGCGTAATTGCTAAGAGATTTTTGCTATGTGCAAGTGTTGCAGGTGTACAAATCCAGCAGGGTTACTATGTATGGTAAGTTTTGATACCCCCATGACATCAAAACCATTCCGTTTACCAAAAATAGTAAACAAAAATTTCACCCACACTGGCTTCTTCCACCCACGCTGGGCCTTCCAACAACAATGTTGAGGTGTAGGATCAATGTTGGAGCTAGAGCAATGCCGAAATTTCGAGCCATGTTGGAGCAATGCTAGGGGGGAGGTGCAACACTAAGGATGAAGGAGTTATACCTACCTACCTACCTACCTACCTACCCCCCCCCCCCCCCCCCCCAATGCTAGGCATAGGTGGGGTTATACCCCCCACTAGGTATTTCTAGCGTAGCCAATGCTATACCCTCCACAAAACCCATCAAAATGTCAATTTTGGGAGTCCAAAAGGCATTTTTAACCCTCCCCCAAGTTCCAATATAGGCATGATATAACCTTTTTTCACTTGGGGGTTGAGGCTTTGACCACTTATAAGGCATTTTCAGCCCCAAAAGCTAAAGTATGTGAAATTGGATCTCTTGGATTACAATCTTCACATTTTACAATCAAGTTTTAGCCTTAGGTTTCATGAGGTGGGGGTTACAATGTCAAAAAGGTTGCAACATGCATTTTTTGTGGTGTTTCAATTACATACTCATAATAATTTCGGTTGACAATAGTTATGTATTTTCCATGACAAAGTTCACCCAATACATACTCATAATAATTCCCATTAAAATATTCATCTCCATCTTATGGCCAAGGTGACAAAGTCCAACTTATATATATATAGATACCTGTAGTTGGCCTTTTGATCAAAACAAACAAAGCAACAAGCTTTCAAATTAAGTTATTAGCTTGAACCAAGTAAAGCCACCAAGTGAAAGGGGCATTGGAGAAAAAGAGGTGTTGGAACCTAAAACTTTTTCAGGTATACATACATCCTAACATAAAGGGAACATGATCCATAAAAGATGTCTTGCCACAAATGACTTGCAACAGAGATTCCAAATAGCATAGCATCTTCTTCATATGTGCCCAGCCACCCAATTCACGCTACACCCTAAAGATACATACACTGGCTTGTTGGGTGTTATAGCATTAATGCTATGCTATAATGTTTTACAAATTTATCCAATGTCTAAAAACAAATTATTCTTAATTGCAAACTTAAAACATTCACAATGAAGATAAATAAAACATCCATCACCAAAGTAAAATAAATTACGGATTAATGTTTGGGTGTAGACTGATTTAGTTGATTTATAAGGCATTAATTCAAACAAAATAACTTTTTAAGGTAGACCCAATTTTTATGAATTGCCTCTTTCGAAAGTGTTGATTGCCTACCCTCCTAAAAACATTATATAAAGCACATATCTCAAACTCCTTTTATCATCACAGTTAACATCTGCCAACAACTCACCATTTTAAAAAAAGAAGAATTGGCAATGACTACACGTATAATATTTGCTTTTGAACATTCAAAAAAACGCATGCCCATGATCTTGTGAACATGGAGATAAAAGACTACCTCTTCACTTGGAGTGAGCAAAAAGCAAGGGTGGGATCATGTTTTGTCCCGAATTGATAGTCTTGGTCAATTCCAAAATCTTGATGAAGCATAAAATTCAGGTTTCTAGGAAAGAAAGATAGGCTTCAGATCATCAATCGCTGATCTATCAGGTTGGAAGGTCAATGCACCTTGCTTTCTTGTTG
Organism: Gnetum montanum; assembly: GCA_015680685.1. Classification (NCBI taxonomy): domain Eukaryota; kingdom Viridiplantae; phylum Streptophyta; class Gnetopsida; order Gnetales; family Gnetaceae; genus Gnetum; species Gnetum montanum. Next base: position 107,031 of record MNCI01002011.1, on the reverse strand, counting down.
TTCCATTTTGAGTGATCTTGGCTATTCAAGTCTTGGTTAAGACTATTGATCTTGAAGGTATGGGCTTAGTATCTTGCTCAAGGGGATCCTTGGGACTTTCTCAAGTACGACCTCAACACATTGAAAAGGGAGATTCGGTCAAAGAAGAAAGAAGAAAAGTATTCATTTTGTACCCACAAAGACACTTTACAAAATACACTAGCTGATATACAAGGCCACCAGGAGCATGGGGAGTCCTTTGAAGAGGCTGAACAAGAGACTCTTAAGGATCTTCAAGCATTAGCTGAGGAAGAGGCTACATACTAGTGACAGCCATCTTGGACTAGATGGCTAAAAGATGGGGATAGACCCACTCATTTTTTTCTTTGTCGTGGCAAAGTCAAACAGCCAATCCAAGAAGATTCATCACTTGGTGCATGAAGGGACCACTCTAGTCTAGGCTCAAGAAATTGTACAAGTAATTCAAACTTATTGGGCCAATATTTGGCATTGCCATGACACTCTCCTGCTTTCTGTCCCTATGCAGAGAGTGATTAGTATGGACGATGACTATTGGCTGCTTGAACCTTTCACCTAGGTTGAGTTGGAGGCCACTATGGCTACTCTAAAGTCCGATAAGGCTCCTAGGCCAAATGGCTGGCCTATTGAATTTTTTAGGGAGTTTGTTGATATCCTTGGGTAAAATGTGCTAAACACTTTCAATACTATGCTCCAATGGCAATAGGTATGCCACAAAATAAACTACTCCAGAATAGTGCTTATCCCCAAGACAACAAACCCTACATACCCATCTCAATTTAGATCCATCGAAGTTTGTAATACTTTGGTTAGGTTATTCACCAAGATGTTGGTGTGATGATTGGCTCCTTTCATGCTGGCACTTGTGGGCGAGCATCAAGTTGGTTTCATTAATGGGCGAGTCTTTCAAAACCAAGTGATTCTATTATAAGAAATTCTTCACTCCCTCCAAATGACTAAGTACCTCGGTATGTGTCTCAAGTTAGATATTACGAAAGCGTATGACACTATCAACTAGGATGCCTTGAGAGAAATCATGCTTCGCAAGGGATTTCATCCTAATTTTGTTAACCTTTGTACACATCTTCAAGCTTTGGCTGCTTACTCCTTTGATATCGACAGGAAGCTTTGGGAGTTTTCCTCCCCCAGACAAGGTTTAAGACAAGGAGAACCTTTGTCTTCCTATTTGTTTATCATGGCCATGAATACGATGCAGGTGTACTATAAAAGGAAAGGGGTGAAAGGTCTTAAAATTGAAGGGATGGACTATTTAGCATAGCATGACACTGATGACATGATTCTATTTACATGGGTAGTAGTGCCGTAGGTGATTGTGGTGGACAAAACTCTTGGCATGATGACAAAGGAAACTGGATTGAAAATTAACAAAGGAAAGTCTGTACTTCACCTTATCAATATTGATGGGTGTGTGAGGGGGGGAATTATCCACGTGTTGGGCATCTTGCTAGGCATAGATCACGATTCCTACTTAGGTATGCCTATCTTTGCTTGGCATAGGAAGAAAGCTTGGTCAATGTTGATTCAAATGCTACATTAGTAGATTGGACATTGGACAACACGTTTCCTTACCATGAAGGGGAGAATTGTTCTTGCAACATCTATCCTTTCGACCATTAACAGATTTACAACTTTAGTGGCTCCACCTCCTAAAGACATTATACTTGAGATAAACCAATTAATTAGAAACTTCATTTGGTCAAGGAGTAAAGAGAGTGAGTGTATGCATTTGGTTTGTTGGGATACTCTGGCCAAGCCCAAGGAGGCTGGTAGTCTTGGGGTGCTAAAGTTTTCTAATGTAATCAACATGGAGTATCAACTACTCACTAATCGATTGATGCATGCAGGAGATAATCCAACCCAATGGATTTAGATAATAAATAACAAATACCAGAGATGGATGGCTGGGAACCAGGACTCACTCATTTGGAAAATAATGTGCAGATATGTCCATGAGATGGAGCAAAGGGAAATGTTGGGGGAGCACCCACATTTAATCATTAAGCACAAATACCCCACAATTGAGGGTTGTCAACTGATTTGGAAAGGTCGGCTCCTCGAAAAGATTAAAGCTTTTATCTGATGGTGCCCCCAACATTTAATCATTAAGCACAAATACCCCACAATTGAGGGTTGTCAACTGATTTGGAAAGGTCGGCTCCTCGAAAAGATTAAAGCTTTTATCTGATGGTGAGTTGTGTTGAGTTGTGTTGTGCTTTGAGTGCAAGCCATGCTCAAGGGCTAGATGTTAAACATTAATGGTGCTTGCCCACTTTGTATGAGGGACCCCAAAACATTGAGTCATTTTATTTGTTGATGCCCATACATCACTGCCACTTGGCAGGCTACAACAACCCCCCTGCCTCTCAAATTTTGGACAATGACTCTAAGGTGATGATGGTTTTGTGGAGTATCTAATGGACTTGTAACAATCGGATCTTTCAAGATTTGCTACTTCCCTTGCTTGCACAAGTCACTACTAATGGTTTGAGGTTGTGGTGGGAGGCATCGGCTGCTATGGGGGTAACTCCTACCTTTGGGCCTTCATGCACGTTGTTTTAGGAGAAGTTGGCATTATGGAGAATGGTGGAGAGGGTTGGTTAGGCCAACCTCCTACTGATGCTTATGGGAGATCCCAATCTCGTTGATGATTCTTTCTTCAGAAATTGGAATATGGACTTCACCATTTTCAGAGGCATGCAAATTGAGCTTGCAGAGGGGGCTCCAACTAGAGGGGAGGTAATTCTATTGATGAGGAGAAGGCTTATGGGAGATCCCAATCTCGTCGATGATTCTTTCTTCAGAAATTGGATTATGGACTGCACCACTTTCAAAGGCATCCAAATTGAGCTTAGGAAGGGGGCTCCAACTAGAGGAGGAGGCTCCATGATGTAGAGGATTTCTTCCCTGACCTTGTTCCCAAAACAACCAATGGGCATGTGCCCAAGTTAGCCCTGCCGCAACTATGGCAGGATGCCATTGAACTTATGGAGAGATTCTTTGTTCAATCAGGAATGTGTGGAAATTACTAGGGTGAAATGCCTGCAACTGGGACATGCAATGAACATTCCTAAATTTTTTCTGGCTTCACTGTGACAAGGGTGACATGGTTGGTACTCCAGGCTCCTAAGGCGGCCATGCCTTTGGAAGTGGATGCTACCATTGGACGGTCGCCTTCCTCAAATGAGTTGATTCAAGAGATGCAATGACAGGGCAAACCAAAGATGGAAAGAGATATGGCGAAAGCTGCTCTTGGAGGCTAAGTGGCAAGCACAAGAAGAGGAGTTCTTGCGTTAGCTTGTGTAGTCTGAATTACACTGGTAGATGGCCAAAGAGAACATGAGGTAGAGGGAGACTGCTAATGTTGTAAATAGGGTTGCACTTGAAGATGAGTTACACAAGTAACTCAAAGATGAGATCTTGCAAGAAGAACAGCCTCGGATCGTACAAGAAATGGAGGAACAAGAACGTAAAGAGCAAGATTGACTGGAAGTCAAACAATCGTAGAAACAACAAGATCATACACACAAAACCAATGTTAAGCTTCGCAAGGGCAAATGCCTTTTTGTAAGGATGAATATTAATCGTAATACGTCCTTTGACGCCTCATATGGAGGACCTCTGCTAAATTACATCCAAATGGAAAGGGTGACATGGCTACTTCTGCACAAAAGCAAGAGAAATTTAAACACTTCTAGTAGGCTCTCACCTTTTGTGAACATGAAAGAATATCAGGCTATGCTGGATGCCATACATGCTCAGGAGTGGCTATGCTGGATGCCATACATGCTCAGGAGTGTGACACTTGTAAGTGCAACCAACTAACTCAACATATCTGAGGGAAATGCCTTGTTCGGGTTCCAGGGTTATTTGGTTCTCATCTCTTAGTTAATGTTGTCTCGAGGTCCAGTTGGGGCCCATGTTGGATGTGTTTTAGGTCAACCATGTTGGTGCCCAACCTGTTGTTTTTCACTGTCTTGATATCTGTGGGTGCTTGGGAAGTTATCGTTGGGCGTTTTGGTTCGGACAGGGGCTGGATAATAGGGTTGGATGGGTGGGGTGGGGGTTTTCTCCTCTTGGTTAGGGGTGTTCTACCCCTTAACCCGCTTTTGATTGTACATCAATTCCGTGGACTTATTAATTTGATAGCCCGAACTTTTCTAAAATAAATAAATAACAATCTACTTTGAAAGCGAGGGGTAAGCTATGCGCATTTCCAAAAGAAATCATTTGAAGCAAGGTTTGTGCATATGGGAAAACCATGTTTCAAACTTTTGATAAAACGACAGCAATTTTTCCATATGCAATACACCATGCAAAATGAAAAAAAATCGACTAACAGATACCATCTAGATCATCGCTCTATATAGCTTTATAAGTAACTCAAGATTCTGTACAGGTTCCATAATGCTAACCAAAAACAAAAACAAATACTGATTAACACTGTTCAGGAAACCAACATCATTTCAAACGCCATTCCTAACTACCTATACAAATACTGATTAACATAGTTTATGGTTGTCACTGAAACCTTATGATTAAGCTCTTAGGCTCTCACACATATTAGAAGGCTGTTCCATAAAACAAGATACTTACAATGAACCAGTCTTAGTTAAGAAGGATTCAACATTTTGTTCATTTGGAACAAAAAAAAACAAGCCATGAATATTTTTACCTGATTTTAAATTTCTTAATTCATTAAGTTTAAATTTTGTGAAAAATTAAATTATTAAAGTATTAAGCACAAGAATTAAAAAGAAACTAGGTTGCCAGAAATAGTATAAAGAAAAAGACAGCCATTAAGGGAAAACTATCCTGAGGTTGCTTAATAAGAAGATGATTTAGCTTCAGAGACATGTGGTCTTAGAGAAATATATCTTGATTTCTAGCTTTGTTAAGGTATTTTTCCTAGTCCACAAAGTACAGTCCTCTACCTTATGCCTGGAGAATGCATTCAGGCAAATATGCTAAATAAAACATGTTACAGAGTTACTGGCTTCAACCGCACAACAATTTACAATAAACTATACCAATGAGGCACTGTAGTATACACACCATAGCAAACAGAGACAGTTGCATTCCATAACTAAAAAACATCAACCCCTTCTACATAAGCACCAGCAATTGACGAAACGGATCCTGGCAGATAGATTAAACTATAAATTTCACGTTCAAAGAATCAAGTTACAAAGACGTTTATAGATGAATCTGAAATATCTGCATAAATAAATTGCAAAAAAAATTGACATTCATTTTTGCTTATTACATCAAATCTTTGATAAATGAAATGTCAATGTTAATTTCAATGATATTAATGCATCATCTTTCAAAAGTGTTATCATTCAGAATAGCTAGCTAGTTATGACATACACTTTCCAATGTCTGCTTCTACAGAGATTTAGGAAAGATAGATGAATTACAGTACAAAGGCAAGGTTTATGCCCTATTATAATCATATTGGATATCATATTATAATTAGGCTGAAAATAAATTATACTTTCCTTATGAACAATTAAGAAATCATGTTATTGGTTTCATCCATGGACAGATTCATTAATGAAACAAAGCTTAAAAGCTTTACAACATATCGTGCTAAATAATGATTGGCAGGAACCCAGAAATTTTAATGAGTGGATTTTAAAGAAACATTTTTGAAAGAATTCAAAGCAAACAGAAACTCTACCTTCATTAGAAGCACTAGCGTCCCTCCTCGTAGGAATTGCTTTAAAAACATTATTTGCAAAAGCCTTTACATTGCACTATGATTCAACAAGAAACTTATAAATTTGCAATGCCTATATCATACCATCAAGAAAATAAAAAGGCTTTAACAATTTTAAAAGATCCTAATTTTCCTACCGTGATTCTCTCTCAACCTGGACTGTTATGTGACCAATTTTATAATCCTTTATGCAATAAGCTCTAACCTTTTGCAAAATGTCATCTGCGTCAGCATCAGGGTCAATCCTCACATGGCAAGCCAACAAAATTTTTCCAACAGTGATTGCCCAAATGTGCAATTCATGAACAGCAAGCACCCCAGGGATTCCCAGAAGGCCCTCCTCAAGTTTAGTGGCATCGATCTCACGTGGTGTGCTCTCCATCAACACTTCTATAATATTTCTCAACATTTTAATGGTTGTAGCCAATACAAGAACAGAGAATAGGAACGTGCAAAATAAGTCAACATATGTCCATTCAGGCTTCACCCAGATAACAGCCCCTCCAATCATAACTCCAATGCTTTGAATCAAATCCCCAAGAACATGAAGAAATGCACCTTCAACGTTTATATTCTTGCCTGGCTTGCCTGTCTCACATCTTGTTGAACCGATTTCAAGGTCTTCATCTAACCAGAGACTGTTGCCATGTGAACTTTTCTTGTCAAAACTCCTCCGTAGGGTCGAATGTGAACTTATCAGCAATGGTTCCTTTATTTCATCTTCATGACTATGCCTATGATGGTGCTCCTCATCATGTCCATGAGAATGCTCTTCTTTATGATCATGCTGGCTGTGCTCAATCCCGTGTTCATGACTGTGGCTATCAGCATGACTGTGTTCATGTCCATGAGCATCACCATGACTGTGTTCATGTCCATGAGCATGGCTATGTCCATGACTGTGGCCATGCTCATGACCGAGTACAAAAACCATTGAGAAATTTACAATAAGGCCAAATGTTGCAACAATAAACATGAGCTTCCCATCTACAGGTCTGCTGTTATTATTGATCATTCTATCAATAGCTTCATACACCAATATGCCGGTGATAAGCCAGATAAGTTGAATGGACAGAAGAGCACCTAAAATTTCAAGACGGAAGAATCCATAGCTTTGACGAGGTGTTGCTTCCCAACTTGATGCCCATATGGCAAAAAGAGAGATAGCAAACCCAGCCACATCTGATAATAAATGGGCAGCATCGGTCAAAATAGCAAGGCTGTTTGCTTTGACGCCTCCAGCAATCTCAAGAATCATGAAGAAAAGGCACAGAGCCACAGCCAAACATAGACGTTTCACAGACCGAGAACGCTCCTTGGTATCTGCTGCACGATTCTCTGCATCAGCAAAACCGCATCCTGCATCTGTTCCACAATGAATGGATGCGTTGCCCAGTCCTTGCCTTGAATTCTCTCTCTCTACGTTGTCAGTACCACGACTAGAAACTTCACCTTCACCTGATATTGTACTGCTGCTTGCCATCTAAAATGTACAAGCAAATCATCTGTTAATAAAAATCTTAACCTGGATGCTTCATAAAATGAACGCATCAAAAGCATTTTCTTTGGATAAAGAAAGTCACCGTCTGACAATTACAACAAAAGAAATGTGAACAAGGTAAAGCGGTATTTCCCAAAATGCTTGACAGAAGTACTATGAAAACCTGATATTTAATATAAAAGAAATGGGAATAAAAGAACAATGTTTTCCAGATATGCTTAACAACAGTATGGAAAACCTAGACCAATTTATAAAAATGCTTACCGTGTTAAAACATAACAATACAACCAACACTTAAATCATTACTTACAAAGTCCAGTCCAAAAATCCTAGGAAAGAAACATACTGATTGCTAACGGCTTATGATTAAAAGAGAGAGAGAGAGATAAACAGGTAAGAATTTCAGAAACATATAGCTATGATAAATATGTTTAAAACGATTGCCTAGCAAAATTGAAAGCCACACAAAACGACATCAACAAAGACGCCTAATATAACTATTATAGAAATGAAAAGCAATGCATAAACATTATCTTGCTATCTGTGCACCGAAGCAAAACGTGCAATTCAACCGTAATTTAGATTGAGGAAAGATTTGGAGACTCAAAACAAAACCGCATACAAAGGATACTTGCCTTTAGAACACAAACTATGAAGAAAGATTTGGAACGGCAAAATCAGGAACAAGATACTTCGATTTGCCTGAAACCAATGATGAACCGAGCAGCCTTTGAAGGGAGATGCCTGCTGCGACCCGTGGAAAATGAAATCTAGCTTTCCGCAACGGCGCCAAAACCTTCCAGACATTCAATGAAACTGATTTCGTCCCGCAAAAGAGAGAAAGATCGAGGAAGGCCACAAAAAGTTGTCGCAGAAAAACATACATACATCTAAATGCTTAAGCGTTTCCCATGTTAGAAATCTGTGGAAAGTTTTTAGAAAACCCAGACGACCAACATTGGTGGGGTTCTTAGCCGCACTGGAGCCCTAGCAAAACGGTATGACAGACACTGGAAAAACAGACAATTTCAGGTTTCCTGGACGACTTAAGTGCTAGTTTTGGGCTATAGCATGAATCGTGTGTGTTAGGTGAGGCAACAACTTCAGTAACATTGAAGGTTGACGGTGAAACCTTTATCTATGATTGGGTCTACCTCTAAAGTTGCTGCCACGTTTTTTTTTCTCTTTTCTTTTTTTGTTTTCTTCTGTTCAATTAAACAATAAAGATAAAAATACCCTTCCTCCCATCAATTTCAGTTGGGCGAGATACAAGTAAGTTTTGACTATATAATATGATTGTTGGGGGACCCACACAGCTCCCTCCCCTTTCCCTGGTCAAAGACAAGACTAAGAATGGAAAAACCCTAAAACAATCAAGACGTTTCTATGCTAAGACAAAGGCGTGTGGGGAAATTGGGGCATGGCCACGTACATTTAATGGGAGAAAATGCAGTGAAGTTCGTTGAGGGAAACGTGCATACTATGATGGGCTGCTTGCCCTTTTCCATGAATTAGTCTATTTTGCGAGTGTAAAATATTTTATCTTGGTGTCATCCAAAGTGTAAATTTGATTTTTTGTTTCTTCTCCTGTCACCATTAAATATTGAAAACGGTCTGAGCCTATCCTCAAGGAATCTTGCATGTCTCTTTCACAGACCATAGCTTTGGACTACGTGGCAAGACCTAATTAGACGTAACTGGTATCTTTGTACATCAGCATAAGTACAACCGGAATGAATACAACTAAGTGTCTTTCCACATCCATTACTTTATTTTGCCAATGTAGAATATTTTAGCATGGTGTCATACGAAGTGGGACTTTGATTCTTTCTAGCCAAAACTTCAACATTATGTAACAATATTTATTAAAAACATGCATCGGCACACGAATAGAATATTTTGATAAAATAAACCTATTACCTTGACTTTTCTCCTCACATCACCATTAGTGGTAACTGGTATTGCTATTACTTCAACACTTGCAAAGATGTATGTTCCCACAAACATGGCTTTAGACTATGCAACAAGGCTTAATCATATGTAACTAATGTCTTTGTACATAAGCAAAAACACAACCCGAATGAATAGTTTTTGCACAAACTTTGTGTCTCTAAACCATCAATTAAACATTATTTTACTCTTTTAAAGGAATTGTTTTAATGCCAAAATAATGTCTGACCATCTTTTGCACTTCACTTCGATAAGAATGCTAAATATTAAATCAATATGATTGATGTGTAACTCTTACAAAATTGGAAATGATTGTTACTAAATTATTAGAAGTCCCTTGCATAAACAATGAAGTGAATTACTAGAAGTGCACAAGGATCATGCTACTCTAGGTTAAGGGCTTACATGGAATTAGCACTAATTATTATTGTAGGAAAAGATGACAATCATTAATAGTAAATAATAAATTGTCTGAGTGGAGTTGTTGATTACAATTCAAATGTGAGTAGCTACTATTTGGGTTGTGTTGGAAAACCAAGTCTATGATCTATCAAAGAATCAAGAACTTAGAAGGATGGTTGAATAAGTACTAGCCAATGAGACCCAATTCTTGCACAATAGATGTACATGGTTCTCCAACTTGGGTGCATCCAAACTTGGAGGGTAGGATCCTTACATATATCTAGACTTTGTTCCTTAAAAAAATGTGGTTTCAAAGACACCATAACCTTTACAAAGTCTTGAGCTCCACTAGGGATGTTTTTCCTCAAAAACACATTCAACCCCTCAAGGTCCCAACAAGGTCAAAGGATGTCTTCTCTCAAGCAACACATGCAACCCCTCAAGGATTACAATGAGAGATAGAAAGATCAAGGAAGAAAATGAACTAAGCTAGCTCAACACACAATAAACAATTCAACAAATGATAAGAAAATGAAGTACAACATATCTCGAAAGATGTATCTCAAAATATCACATGAACAATGCTTGCATTTCCCAAAAAAGTATCACTTTCTTTTATAGCTTTGTCAACATCATATGTCTATTGAAATTCATACAATGGCTAGAAATAGCTAGTTGAGATGTCTTCCATGAGCCCAACATATCTTACTATGTTCTCCATCTTGCAAGCAAGATGTCTCATTTGCCTAAAATGTCTTGGTTGAGACATCTTGACCTAATCCAAGATGTCTTGGCTAAGACATCTTGCCACAACTTGAGATGTCTGAGATGTCTTGTCAACTCCATGACATCTTCTTTGGAATTGAGATGTCTTATATCCTTGTGATTTCATTCAAATCCTTACATTTTCTTGTTGGACATTAGTATTCAAGTTTGTCAATTCATGCTCTTGTCTTGGTCTTCTTAATATTATTTATTCACCTCTCTTAGACCTATAAGATCTCACAAGCACACTACAAATTCTTCATTTTCTAAGATTTTGACATATCAAAAGGTCAACACTCTCATGGTTATCTTTATTTCATTTTTGTTGAGTCTGCAAGCATCTCTTACTTTAACTTTTGTTTATCTTTTCAATGTCATTTTCATTGATATATAAATAAGGCTTTCGTTTTTTTTTTCTTCACACTCTTTCATGAGTATGATGGTTTTAAGTTTTGGCGTTTATTATGTATTGGATGGTGCAATTATAGGGTAATAAGCTGTGAGAAATAATAATCCATGCCTTAAGGATTATTTGCAAATAAGATAGTTCTAGATTTGAACTGCCTTGCATTCATGTCATAGGACTCTTCAATAATACAAGAGCAAGGAATGCAATGAATAGAGGAATTTGTTAAAATTTTCATAAGGAATAATGATGAGTGGCGAGGTACCCCTACACTCAACCATATGAATATGAGCATTTCACGCACAATCC
>MNCI01002011.1:80553-93669 GCA_015680685.1 Gnetum montanum | reverse complement strand
AACTCCAAGGACTAAGTGCTTACGTGCCTTAATGGAACACTCAAGGTTAATCAATCGTTGTCTTCCCAAACTTACTTGTATTGTCACGGTTGTATGGTTAAGTAAGCTTGAGGTGTATGATTTTTATAGCTTTTATCTTTTTAATGTCTTATGCTAATAGGGAAAGGTAAGGAGAACTAAGTGACTAACTTTCATTAACTATTCACTAACTAAGTTCTAATTGTTCCTAACACCAGTATCCGTTCCCACTTGCCGCACACATCCTGAACTAGTGCAATGCTGCTGGGATTACCAAACGCTAATCGTTTCTGGGTTACCAAGCGCTACACACATGCTCGAAGCGATCGTACTAAGTGTACTTAACGAGGAGAGTCAAGGGTTGAGAGAGAGATTAATTAACTAGGAAAGCATTTAAACATTCAACAATAATTAATTACTATTTAGCTTAATCTGTATGCTGCAAGGTTTATCACAAAGTTCGTATTTATTGTCGTACACAAATGTGTGCTCAGGTACAAATTGCTTGAATAAAGATCCGTTCACTCTATGACTCCTACTGCAAGCACATAGGAATTATTCAAACTCTGGAATGGTAAAACTGCAAGAGTTTCGCTAAGGGTCTAAGTCTTACCCTCTAGAACAAGGGAAGCCGCCTCTTATTTATAGAAAATGAGGTAGGCCGCGATATCGCATACGCGATATCGCGGCTCATCATACCCCCATGACTGAATGAAAACTTGTCCTCGAGTTCCTTACAAAATATTTGAAAGGTATGGGATTATTGACTTGAATGACACTAATGGTGAATGGGGTGACACGTGAACAGATCATCATTACAATACATGGTAATATTAGTGTTCATGACCACAAGAGTGAACACAATACACATTTGACATCCAGCCTTATTTGGCAGCTGAGAGAGAAGAGAGAGAAAAGAAGAAGATGTGTTGTTGTCGATGCCGAAATTGTGCCTTCTGTTGTCCATCCATAACCGCACCATCAATCTTGTGCCTTGCATGACTATTCTAGCACCAGTCCATCCTAAGTGTTTCCTCTAGCTCTAGTCCATTGTTGTATGATTTCCATCTGCACACACAACATAGTCTCATATTAGCAAGGATAAATAAATCACAATGCAATTGATACCTTGCCTCAAAGTATGGTTTATTGGCTGAGTTGTGATATGGCTAATACGAATTCTAGAGATATAACACTGGCGACTACCCAAGGTGTAGGGGTTAGGAGAAAATTAAAAAAATTGGACTAGGACCCCCATGACTAAGAGTGATCCTTCGATAGCGATAAAATGGAAAAATATAAGGAATAAGAAAGATGGAGAAAACGAAACAACGGCAACGCCGATAAAATGGATGTTAGAGGTGGAAACGAAAAAAATAAACGTTAATTGCAGAAATGTTTAAGGGAAAGAAATTAACTGATGCACCAAGTAGGAATGCCAATGGGTCCTCCCCAAAGAAGGCTCATGTCCTTAATACCCTGACAATCCCACATTCAAAGAGTCCGTAGGCTCTGGATATGTCATTGGGAAGCAAGAGTTAAAGTCTTAACCACAAGAATTTACCAAAAAGAAAATAATGCATCAACCAAAATATAGACTATTGATACAACCAGCAATGAGGTGGAAAATGGAGAAAGAATGATGAGGAGAAGAGAACGGAATCAAGTCCCAAGAACAAGGTGGTGTACAACCCCTTGTGTATGTATGGTTAATGTGACTTAGTAGATCTCATTCCAAATCCAGCCTGAAACAATACACAGCCAGTGACTTCACATGAATACACTTGGCCAATCCATCCACCTGAAGTAGCAAGAATGCTTCCACCAAAGAGTCACCACCATTCTGAAGAAACAAAAAAGGAAAAAGTAGGGAGCGAGAGAGGGCCTTAGTTAGAGGGAACATGTTTGTTTAGTTCCATAACCAATGCTTGTAGCCCAGATGATTATTTTATCTAAGGGGTGTGCTTTGAATTCTCACTGTTTTTTTTATGCGTGAGAACCACACCATGCAAAGACTGATTATTTTTATTAGCTTAGCTTCCCGATAATGGAGAAATGTTGGAATGATAAGGAAAACTCAAGAAGAAAACATTCAAGCACCCAAGAGAATGGCCATCACAAAGGCATCAAATCCCCTTGAAGTCACACCCTTTTCAATCCTTGAGTCCTTCCTCAGTTTGAGAAATGCCCAGTCACCAATTCGTTGATAGTTCTATTATTTAAAGAAAGGGACTATACAGTTCCAAGCCAAGAGAGACCATAGATGCATAGATGACATGGACTCATTGCTTGTTATATCAAAAGAACCATACCTTAGTATCAACATTATAACTCAAAGGTAAAAACCAAACATTAGCAATCAATAGAATACAGTTCATACCACCATCAGGAGTACTTATTAGGTGATGAACCTAACAACACAAACAACCACATAAAGAATGAAAAAGTATCAACGATGTTGCAAAACAAAAACAAGAAAAGTCAAAGAAATTTGTAAAACAAAAATGTGTAAGAAAAAAGCTTAAAAAGGAACTGAGGGCCTCAATTGATCAGCAGAGGTGGCCATCTCCCCCATGACTGAGTTGAAAAGGGAGAGATCTGAAATAATGAGCTGGGTCGTCCCTTCTCAAAGGTATTATGGCCACTAATCGTTCTAGATTCATGGTAAGGTTTGGTCTATTGCACATTAACTAGCAATTTCTTATCGGAGCACTTGTTTGAATTTTTTAGGAGTTTCCAACTTCCCCCAATTGATGTTTTCAGGTTAAGGTTTGGAAGTTGGCGACGAACTTGCTCAAGTTCATCTATGCTTTCGATGTAGGCATAGGTTATTCCCTCAGTTAATTCCATGCATGGTGGTGAGTTGCTCTCTTGATCAGCTATCAACCACTGGGTTTCTTCTTGTTGTGTGGTTGCTACATATAGGCACTTTTGTATGTTAATTTCTTGTGCACGCCGGTTGCATGCAAGCAATGCTGAACATTCCTGCATGCAGTCACACCCTGTATCACTGTATGTGATGCATGGAACCTTCTTCTTCTCGATCTTCCCAAAAGTGTTTTCCTTAGATATTTCCAAGGAAAGATCACGAACTCCTAGGTGCGCATTTATGGTACTTAGCCATGCTCTTCCCATGATTATTGGGAAGTCCCCTTTATCATTATTTACTTGTATCACTGGGAAATCAGCTGGGTGTGATCACCCACACACAATGGTAATGATGTCCTCCACCAGTTTGAAGGGAACAGTGATGGATTGGTCAGCCAGCTCTAGGCGAATATTGCACTTTTTTAATGGAGGAAGGTTCCAGGCTTTGTACATCTCTTGTGATATTAAGTTGACTCTGGAACTTGAGTCCAGAAGAGCTTTACATGGTTCATTCCCAGCGACTTGAAGATAGATTAGAGGGCTTCTAGGGTCAGAGAATTTCCTGGGAAGGTGGCCCTCCTTAATCCAGTTAGTAACGGCATGTGTTAACATAATCGTGTGTGTTGAGCTTGGTTTTTGTTTTGAAGGGAGCTTTGAAGCCTTATTTGATGGAGAGGCGTTTAGAGGTTCAACCACTTATGGTTGTCAGGGCTTGGTTGGACTATTGGTTCTGAAGAAAGGTCTTCTCTTCATACGGTTGTTAGAACCAGCAGTAGGTTGAAGATTCACAGCCCTCGTAGCATTGCGTTGCTATGGTTGAGTGGGGAGTTCCCCTTGCATTGCTGGAGTGGGTGGTAATGGAGCTATTAGTGTGAGAGTTGTGGATGGATTTGGAGGATGGTATGTCTATGGGTTATCTCTCATAGGAGAAGGAGTCCTATAATACTCCCAATCTTGGTAGTGATGTTGTGGTGTCACGTGACCAACAGAGTCATGTGGAGAGATTGGCTACTGCACGTAGTAGGCATATGGATCTGGTTACCGATAGGGGTATTGTTGCCTTAGTGGTGGCATCCCCCATGACTGTGGGTATTGCCATTATTGGTGTTGCTCAACAGGTTGTGGTGGAGTTCCACTTGGATAATATGTTGAAGGTTGGTGGAACTACCTTGGGGATAAGGTAACCATGAGGGTGCTTGCCATTTATTAAGTCGTGGGTTGAGTGCATACACCCCAGACTCTTGCAGATGTGAGATTATTGGGCAACATCCCTTAGGATGGTCGTATTGGCATATCTCACATCCACCATCATTGTCCATATCTGAATCCACAACCTCTTCAGTGATGGCCATTTTACCCTTACCCTTATTACGTGCATTGTCCACTTCTCTCTTTTTCTTTTTGTCATAGTCACTACCTCACTTCCTAGGCTCCTCTCCAATTTTAAGAATAGTTTCAAACCTACTATCTAAGGAGTTGCACATTTGGTCTACCTTTGTTGATACCTTTGTTGTTAACTTTTGGAGCGACGAGGTTTTCCTATTCACCATCTCTTCGAGTAGTGACTCTTCCTCCTCCTCACAAAATCTCACTCCTCTTTTTCGAAGGAAAGGATCTCGGTTGTACTCTTCTGCACTTTCTCTCTTCCATAGCTCACCTTCTTCTTTGGCTACTTACTCTAGCAATCTATGGATTTGATGAGACCTAAGCTTGGATAACCTTCCTTGGGCATAAATCCTAAGGGTCCTTCTTGTTTCATGCCTAAGTCCATCTACGAGATGGCATAGTTGATCCTACTGCGAATAACCATGGCCAGGGCAACGATGTAACAGTGCATAATAGCAGCCCATGGCATCATCCAAGGGTTCATGATTTCCTTACTTCCATCCTTGGATTTGCTTTCACAGGTTAGACACTCAGGAGTACATTTGGTACTTATCATTAAATAGTTCTAACATTGTACTCCACCTCCAAATGGATTCCAGTTCTAAGGAACGGTACCAGCTTTCCGCTTCTTTCACTAGTGTCCTTGGGAACAACTTCAATTTTTGCCATTTGTTTTCTATGTTCTACAAGGCACATGCATCATGGAATGCTTGTAAATGGTTTTGAGGATCAGCGTTGTATCCCCCTCCAAATCATGGGATGTTGTTCATCTCTAACCTCTTGATCCTGCTATCCTTTTGGTGCCTTGTGGGAACTCTTATGGCCTCCGTTATGTCTAGCATGCTTCTAGTTGTGAGTACGGGTTCTTTGTGGTCATCTCATTCATAGCGTCTATGGTGTCTACGCGGTTCCCTACTCTCCCTTATTCCATGCCTTGATTCCTTAGAGTACCCTCGTCCTTGTTCTTGACTATCTCATCGATGTTTTTCACTCTATTTACCTTTATCCTCACGGTTGGTTTCCTTATGACTATGGCTGCATACTGAAGGAGAGGATGAATGTGATGATGAAGGTGATGAAGAAGGAGAAACATTGCCATGACAATGTTTTCTACCTTCTCTTCGGTGGTCTTGGCCTTGATCGTGATTACGATCAGAACGTTCGCCCTTATCGTGTGTTTGTGTTCCCTCGTTGAACACTTCGTGTTCATGGGGATCAAAACTAGGGTTGTGAACCGTGGAGTGGAGGTTTTGATACACCACCTTCTGACCATCATTAGGAGGGAGAATATCATTTAGTGGGGAACCTATTGAAACTGGTTCACCATCCCCAATTTTGCTTAAAACGTGCAGGGTGTTATGGGGCCATTTACCCTTCAAGGATGTGTGGTAACTCTTCTATCGCAAGTCCCATTGATGTTGCACTTCTGTGGGATGATAGTCCCTTATGTCATGATCACATGCAATGTATTCTACGGATAAAAGTGGCATGCCTATTCGTGTGAGAGCACGAAGGAGCATGTTGGGAACTGATCAGTCTAGAGGCAACACTATGTGATGAGTGGTGAGGTACCCCTACATTCAACCATACAAATACGAGCGTTACACGCACGATTCGATCAAACTCCATAGACTAAGTTCCTACATGCCTTATGGAACACTTGAGGTTAATCATTCGTTGTCTTCCTAGACTTACTTTTATTTGTCACTGTTGTATGGTTAAGTAAGTCTGAGGTATATGATTTTTATATCTTTTTTGTTTTATCTCCTATGCTAGTGAGGTGAAGGATGAAGAAACTAATTAACTAACTTTAACTAACTAACTAAGCCTAAATTAACCTAGCATCAATATTTGTTCCCACTTATCGTTCATACCCTGAACCAATGCAACCTTGGTTACCAAACGCTATTCATTGCTGGGATCACCAAGCGTAACGCACGTTCTCGAAGTGGTCATACTGAATGCACTTAACTATGGGAGAAGGGTTGAGAGAGATTTAATTAACTAATAAAGCATTTAAATGATAAACAATAAATAACAATAAGTAAAGTCCTATTTAGCCTAGTCCATGCACTACAAGGTTTATCCAAGAAGTTCATCTTTATTTCCGTACACAAACTTGTGTTTAGGTACAATATTTTCTCGAATAAAGATCTATTCACTTTGGAGCTCCTACTGCGGGCACATGGAAATTATTCTATCTCTGCAGAGGTAAAACTACCAAATTTTTGCTATGGTCTAGGCCTAGAATCAGAAACAAGGGAAAGCCACCTCTTATTTATAGATTTGGTGGTGCACTGCGATATCGTGGGGGACAATGCAATATCGCGGGACCCATGTGATATCGCGTCCCATCACTATGTTACCCTCCAAGTCTCTCCAACACAGTTGTTCATCTTGATGGAGAATAAAGGTAAAGTCAAGTACATACTCATCGTGATGAGTATATACCACACAAAATTGTTGAGGAACAAGTGGATCTTCATTACATGTGTTATGCCACCGACTATCTCTTGTGTTAGTCCTAGGCGGTGAACTGCTCTTGTGTGAAGAAGAAGACATTTTTGTCTTGTTCGGTGTGCAGTTTACCATTGTCTTATCTTTCCTTGATTAACCCTAAGGGTTTGTTCTAGAGTCCCAACAATATGAATGATTTCCTATGTTCTATGTAGTGCACAAACAACTAAGTCCCCGGTAATGGTGCCAATGATGAGTGGCAAGGTACCCCTACACTCAACCATACAAATACGAGCGTTTCATGCGTAATCCGGTCGAACACCAAGGACTAAGTGCTTACGCGCCTTAATGGAACACTCAAGGTTAATCAATCGTTGTCTTCCCAAACTTACTTGTATTGTCACGGTTGTATGGTTAAGTAAGCTTGAGGTGTATGATTTTTATAGCTTTTATCTTTTTAATGTCCTATGCTAATAGGGGAAGGTAAGGAGAACTAAGTGACTAACTTTCATTAACTATTCACTAACTAAGTTCTAATTGTTCCTAACACTAGTATCTATTCCCACTTGCCACACACATCCTGAACTAGTGCAACGCTGCTAGGATTACCAAACGCTAATCATTTCTGGGTTACCAAGTGCTACACACATGCTCGAAGCGGTCGTACTAAGTGTACTTGACCAGGAGAGTCAAGGGTTGAGAGAGAGATTAATTAACTAGGAAAGCATTAAAACATTCAACAATAATTAATTACTATTTAGCTTAATCTGTATGCTGCAAGGTTTATCATAAAGTTCATCTTTATTGTCGTACACAAATGTGTGCTCAAGTACAAATTGCTTGAATAAAGATCCATTCACTCTATGTCTCCTACTGCGAGCATACAGGAATTATTCAAACTCTGGAATGGTAAAACTGCAAGAATTTAGCTAAGGGTCTAAGTCTTACACTCTAGAACAAGGGAAGCCATCTCTTATTTATAGAAAATGAGGTACGCCTATCGTGGCTCATCAAATAACAAGTAGGCATATTTGATGGATATGACAATGTTTTTCCACAAAGCTTTTTATCGTGGCTATAATCATTTTTCCCTTGAAAAAGGTATGTGTATGCTTTATTTGTTTAAATAAGAAAAGAGAGTCATTGAGTCAAGCTAGGACACTTGTGCAAAGGCTCTATAGTAGTGCATAGGATGGGGCCTCTTCTTGTTATTCTTAGTGTTTGATCTTTATCACTTAGTAGTAGTGGTTTAGGATTCATGAAATAGACCAAAGAGAATTTTGAGTAATTACGAAGATAAATTTAGACATGAGCAACCCATAACCCATAATGCAAATGACTATTTCACTAAATAAACCTTTATAGAATCTTAAGGTAACTCTTACATTGATTTGTTTTTATGTTTTTATGAAAATATCGATTTTATTAAGGAGTTGAAAGTTGGAGAAGATTTAGTGGAGTCTTGCCATCATCGTGTTGAGTTTTTGTTGCAAATTCCAATTGTTTCTGAGACAACAAGAATAGAAAAAAATGTCAATATAGACTTACCCTAATAGTCAAAGAAAAATATATGAATGCAACATATAAAAAATGGGCTCTTGAAGATGACATAATGATCTTGAAAAAATTTTGCTTATAGCAATTAAGAAAGTTTTGCATTCACAACAACAAGGTGCTCAAAAGACTTAGCTTAATGAAGATTGTATGCAGGCTAGGCAAAATATTAAGAATGAAAATAAGAGTCACGAACAAAGTTTAGTTAAGGAATATAAATGCTTGATTATAATCAAGAGAACTAAATTTATTAGAGAACAATATGAAAATTTTGCTTACAGTATTAAAAAGGAACCTAAATAGTTTTGATAATGTTTTTTTCATAAAGCCTCTTCATCATTTAATTTTTCTTTTTAAGATATTTGCTCATTTTACATTAAGCTATTCACAAGACAATATGATAATTCTACTACTATTGTACATCAAGAACCTCTCCAATTTACTCTTGAGGAAGTTACAAAGAGTATTAAAAAGTTAGCATCTAGCACATCTGTAGATTTAGATGGTTTATATATAGACTTATTAAAGTGGGAAAGATTTGCTATTCATAGAGAAATTTGGCACAAATTAAATTTAGCAATGGAGCAAAGATTAAATCAACTTTGGAAAACTAGTAAAGCCATATTATTATATAAAAAGGTAGATAAAAATAATTTGAACAATTATCAAATAATCATTGTGAGTAATATTTTCACTATGTTACTTACTCTACTAGAAAAGAGAATGAGTTCTTGGGTTGAAGGTACCCAAGTTAGGGTAAGATGTTAAGCAAATTTTAGATAAAATCACTATACTATTGATCACTTAGTTACTCTTTGACACTTCATGGAGTTTTCAAAAATTCTTAATAAATTTTTTTTATTTATTTTATTGATTTTGAAAAGGCACATGATTCAGTGATTTATATAAAAACTATGGTTGTGCTTGCATAAAATTGGCATCCTTTCAAATTTGATTGTAGCAACTTAAAGATTGTATGAGTAAGTAATTATTGAAATTACAAACAACAATTTAGAAAAAAAAATTTAATTCTAGAGAAAAATTGGAGTTAACCAAGGTTTTCTACTTTTTCCAACTCTCTTTGATATCTTTATTGATGAAATGTAGGAATGATTATGCAACAACATAGTAATACTATCAAAATTGAATTCCAAGCAGTGAATCTTCTTTATATGCAAATGATTTTGCCTTAATCTCTACTACTAAAGAAAGTATGCAAAATATGTTTCCAATTTTATAAAATTATTATCATTCATTTGGTATTCAAGTGAATGTAGGTAAAACCAATTTAATGATACAAGGTATTCATAGGCTCTGGCTTTGTCTTTGTATTCGTGAAGCTCTGTGAGCCATCGAGCCAACTCGGTTGCAACATCTTTCTGTCCCTGGTAGCTTTCTTTTACCACCGCAAGTTCAGAATTTGCAACATCTAGTTTCTCAGCCAGCTTCTTGCACTCTGCAAATTCTGCTTCATATTTAATATGGGTGGAAGCTACCTGCTGCTCGAGCTCTAACTTCGGGCATCCTGCTATTAACATGGCCAAGTTGGCATATCTAAGGTTTGCCAACTCCATGTATTCTATTAAGTTTTGGATTTGCAGGTCCTGGTTCTTAACTTTCGCTTGGTGGGCGAAGGCGTAAGTGTCCAATATGGCCCTCCAATCAGTGTGCTAAGCACTGATGTTGTTGATTTGAGCCTTGGCCATATGGATCTCCTTCTCCAAGATTTGCTTATACATTCCCACCTAATCATGGAAATGCTCCTTCAGCTTCTCGTGTCGTTTAGCCCCATTCTGCCACGTGCTTATCTCGATGGCTGATTTTTGGAGAATAGCACATACCTCCTCCATTCAGAGGGTTCGATTTTCTCTGGCTAAACAGCTTACATCTCGGTTGACCCGAATGAACTATTCTCGTAACTGATGAAAGTGTTCATCGAGAACATTCTTTTGTTTCTCCACAGAAGTCAATCGAAGGTTATCTGCAACCAACTGCTTATTCTCTTCTTCTAAGGCCTTGAGTGCCTTAAGATGCGCATGAGTTTGCGCTTGTGGCCGGAGGCATCCCAAGTGGCCGTCTCCTTTTCTTTTGCCACCTTCTTATTTTCTGCAATTAGCTTTGTTAATTGCTCGGCTCTGAAATTTTCTAGCTGGTCTGTGGGAACAAATTGCAAAGGATCCCGCTGTGCTGCTTGTTAGGCTACGAGCTGCTTTTGTAGTTTTTGCACTTTAGCTTCAGCATGCTCTACCCTTACTTTGGATATGACCAGCTTACCCTTGGCAGAAATGAGGTCTGATTGAATTGCCGTTACATCCTGGGGGATGTCAAACAGAGACATCATTACTTGTCCTATTTGAAGTAATCTGTCAAGTGCATCCTCATGTTCTGCAGGAGTCATTGAGGTTCCAGCAAAAGTTTAAGTATATCGTGCTCCTAAAAGATTTGCTGATGGCACAATAGGTACATTAAAGGATTCTTTGATATGGTCAGCAACCACTTCAGTAGCTCCCGCAGCATCCTGGTGTTGCATGATCACCATAGTGGCCCCTTCACCAGTCTCTAACTGCACTTGAAAAGATGCCACATTTCCTAAGATCTGTTGTGACCATCTACTTTCCCCTCCCCCTGTTTGAATTGATAATTCGCCCCTTGTGCGATATAATAAAATAGTAGGCTGTTCGGCATCATCGATGACATGGAAGAGGTTTGCATCATCACGACTTCCCCAACTAACCATCTCGACGATGGCCCTAAGATGGCTCATTGACGA
Organism: Gnetum montanum; assembly: GCA_015680685.1. Classification (NCBI taxonomy): domain Eukaryota; kingdom Viridiplantae; phylum Streptophyta; class Gnetopsida; order Gnetales; family Gnetaceae; genus Gnetum; species Gnetum montanum. Next base: position 82,616 of record MNCI01002011.1, on the reverse strand, counting down.
TCTGTAGTCTTGTGGCGGCGGCGGTTGATCCTGGCCTATGCTGGGTCTTTCTTCTTATTGTTGGCTAGGACCTGTGGCTGGAGGTTGATTGGGTCCTACAAGTTGAGTTGCAGGTGATCCAGTCATCTGTTCTTCTTTTTCATCTGGTCTCAGCTCTTCGCCAATGCTCTTTCTTGGAGCTGGTGCCTTTAATAACTCAGCATAAGAAGCATTCTGGGCCTTTTGGAGGACGTCATTTGTGTATCCTTGAATACCAGCCTGTCGGCACAATTTTCTGATAAGGCAGGGAAAAGGCAGTGCCATCTTCCCTGACTTCCATTCTTCAAATCACCTTAGAATCTCCGTCAAATATAGATGGGAAGGTTAGCGTTAACCTTTTCCATCAACACTGTACATCCCCTCGCCGCATACGTTGATATTCTTTTTAAACCTTTTGTGGGGAAGAGGTGATAGGTTCCAATTTTGAAATAAACTCGCTCTTCCATCGTCAACTCACCAAAAGCTTTATCTCTGCCATAAGCCTTCTCTAACCAATCCTTTCGCACATCAGGGTCCGATCGGGTAGATAACCGAGCAACATGGGGGCCTGAATTCAGAAGGTTTAACACTTTCGAAATCACCTACGCAGAAAAGTCTACTGTCACACCATAAATGTTAATCGTGGTGCCTTGCTCCTTATTGTGCCAGAACTGGTACGTTTCACCTAAGTACCAGGCACCGCATTCATAGAGGACAAGCCATAAGGGAGACCCCTTGATGTGATCCCTAATAGCCTTAGGAGCGAACTCCACAAAAGATTCAAATTTTAGCTCCACAATCATAGTAGTGAATGTGGACTTCTCATGGATAGCCTTAACACACTCCGGGGGCAACGTGAGTTGTTGTCCCAGTTCAGGCGCAGCAACAGCTCCTCTTTCTGCCTGCCTAAACCATCTGGTAGGAGGTTCTTCTTGATGGATGCTAAATGATTGCACCCCTTTTCTACATGTTATTTGGTAGGGACCTGTCTTCCACCTCTCTGAGGTTGTTTTGCTCCACCTTGAACAGGACCCCCTTGCTGTGCACGTTTCTAGGCCATCTTGCAATCACACGGGCCAAGCATTAGTAAGGTTGTTTTCAAAGTCAAGTTATACCTTACTACATGCCTTTAATTAAATATCTTATGTTATCATGTGATCATGCCCAAAAATTATAATAATGTGTCCTATGACTTAGGTGGGTTTCATTTTAATCTCCCGGTGTACCTAAGGTCATATGATTTTTGGCACAATTTTTCTATGTGTTAGTGTTAATTACCCTAATTAATGTCCTTTTGACGATGATAAATTTCAAAAAAGTTGGGCACTTTTCAGCAAGTGTCTCTCCCCCATGACTAAACTAAACACTCCGGGTTCAAACAGGTTTAAACAGAATTAAAATCGGAGCACCAGTGAGTGAGATATGAGTGAAAAAGCGAGGGTCATGCAATTGCAAGTCATAGAGAAAAATTTCTAAAATCCCCCCACGTAAATGGCAAAATGATGGTAAGTGTTGCAGCAGGGGTGTCCTATTTATAGGAAAATAGAATGTGATGTCGCGTACGGTACATCACATACGGGATATCACGTGGGACGCGATATCGCATACGCGATATCTCATCCCGAGTGATGTGGGACACATGAAAAATACTGAATTTTTAATTATTTTCTTAAAATTAATGGTGTAAATTGAGGACATGGGCAAGTATTAAGATATCCTAGGCTAATTTCATTGATTCGAGAGGCACTCGTAATGATAAAGATGTGAATTTAGCAATTAAAAATTTGGCGGTTATGAAGAAAAGGGAATGTAATGGTACATTGGAACGTTAAAATTTGGGGGGTTAATAATAGGGACAGAAAATTATGAAAAATTAAGCTGAGGGTAAGAAATTGTGTGTTTGAACTCGAGAATTAGTGAAGATTACGAAAAATTACACAAGTGGGTCCTCCCCAAAGCAGGTTTCAACCTATTATGCCCTTATGTAACCACACTTAAAGTGTCCATGGGCACTAGAAGGGTTAAATGTAATCTGCACTAACTCC
>MNCI01002011.1:43435-78284 GCA_015680685.1 Gnetum montanum | reverse complement strand
CTCTTTACGATGCCTATGTGAGATTCGAACAGCCTCTTGTATTTGCGTTAAGCTTGTAGTGGCTAGTGGGGGTTCATCGTCATCTTGTAAGTTATGCTTTCGTGTGTTGTGATGACGTTGTTTTTGTTCATGCTTATAGGAAACTCCCACTTCAGGTTGTATACTCCAATCTTCATCATCATATAGTTCGTTGGTTCTCCAATGAACTTCCTCACTAAGTGTGGCATTATTATCATCTTGTAGGAGAGGCATTGTTGTGTGTGAATTTAGGTGTGACTTTTTATAATCACTTCTTTTTAAGAGATATATCGTTAAGTTCTTTATAGTGACCTTGTATGATATAACTAATCTAGATAACTAGCACCATCCCCGGCAATGACGCCAATGATTAGTGGCGAGATACCCCTACACTCAACCATATGAAATGAGCGTCGCATGCGCGATCTGATCGAACTCCACAGACGAACTAGTTGTCGCACCTAGATAGTTATCCTTAGGTCGTAGTTTGCTGTCTTCCCACTTGGACTAGTATTATATTTGTCACATATGGTTTAGTCTAGATGAGGTGTATTATATGTTCCTAATTCTAATGATACTCCTGAAGGCAGTGGGAAATAATATTAACTAAGCTAAGCTAGAAGGAAAAGGGTAAGAGAATCTAATCTAGCCTAAGTGCGAAAAGCAACCGATTCCTTGATCAATCGTACACATCTTGGACCTCGTGCATGACTACCATTGGGATTACCAAGCACAGATCCTAGGTACGCCGCTGGGCTACCAAGTAGTCACACTTAAATGCTCGTAATCAAGTTGTACTCGTTCCGCGTTCTAGGAGTTTAAAGGTGAGAGAGAATGCAGTAAATAACATTAAATAAATAAACAAATAAATAACAAAGTGAACGCTGCAATGATGAAGTAATCTCGATCTTTATTGCTGGTCATGTGCATGTCCAAGTACGTTACACTCGAATAAAGAATGCTATACAATTACATTCACCACACTGTGGGCAGACACGGGAAAAATAATCTAACTCTGGAGGGGTCAAACTACTAGAGCTTCGCTACTCTAACTCCTAATACCTGTACAAGGGAGAGCCACGTCTTATTTATAGATATGGCAGCAGGCTGCGATATCGCGTACTCGATATCGTAGGGAAGACGCGATATCACGTACACAATAGCACAGGGGATGTGATATTGCGGTGGATGCGATATCATGGCCTATGCGATTCGTGACTCATCACTTAGAAAAAGGGAACTGTACAATTCCAAGCCAAAGGAGACCATAGAGTTGTATGGATGAGTGGACGGCATGGACTCATTTCCTGTTTTACCAAAAGAACCATACCTTAATATCAGCATCATAATTCAAAGATAAAAACCAAACCTTAGCAATCAATATGATATAATTCAATCCACCATCATGAGCACTTATTAGATGACGAATAAAAGTAAATCAAGCAAACAAAGAAATAGTAAAAACATGAGCGATTGTGTAAAACAAAAATAAGAAAAGTTGAAAGAATGTGTAAAATAAAAAATGTGTAAAACAAAAATTCAAAAAGAACTAAGGGCCTAGAATGGTTAGCATAGGTGGCCATCTCCCCCACAACTAAGTTGGAAGGGGAAGATCCAAAATAGTGAGTAGGGTTGTCCATCAAGAGAGGTAGCATGTGTACTAGTTATCCTAAGCTCCTGCAAAGGTTTGGTTTGTTGCACGTTGACCAAAAGTTTCTTATCTAGGCTCTCAGATTTGTATATTATCATGGCCCCTGAAGGAAAAGTTGCATAAATAATATAAGGTCCTTCCCAGAGTGTTTGAAATTTAGTACGTTGTGGCATATGTGTGGGATTCTAGTAGAGAACCTTATCTCTTGGCTAATATTTAACTTTTCTAATCCTTAGGTTATGAAGTTTCTTATTGAATGCCTTGTGCAATTTGTTAGATAACAGGGTAGTTAGTTGATTTTCATCTAGCAAATGAAGGGTTACTAACCGTTGTTTTTGTGCTAGGTCAAGGTCAAGGTTGAGGTCACATGCCATGGATACTATATGGAGCTCAATTTGAATGGGAAGCATTGGTAATTTACCGTACACTAACTCATAGGGAGAGTAGCTTGTAGGGAGTTTCCATGTGGAGCAATATGCCCAAAGAGCATCGTTCAGTTTAGTGCTTTAGTCTTGCCTAAAATTGCTAATGGTTCTCGTCAATATCTTTGTAATCTTCCTATTGGTGACTTCTGCTTGACCGTTCGCTTGGGGGTGGTATGGTGTAGTCAATTTATGCTCAACCCCTAAGTGTTGCATTAATTTTTGAAAAGTTGCACTTATGAAGTGTGTACCATTGTCTGAAATAAGTGTACGCGGCACACCAAACCTGTTTATTATTTGTTGTTGAATAAATCGTGCAGCTATAGATGATGTACAATCTTTAATAGCAGTTGCTTCGACCCATTTTGTTAGGTAATCAATGGCAACAATAATATAAGCTTTTCCATTGGACATTGGTGTAATCGACCCCATAAAATTAATTCCCCAAATGTCGAAGGATTCTAATGGTTGAATCCATTATTGTGGACCCTCCCTTCTAGCAGTCATTCCACCATCACATTGACAGTGCTCACAAGATTGGATGAAACGAAGGGCGTCCCGAAATAATGTAGGACAATAATATCCTGCAAGCAAGATCTTGATGGCTGTTCATCTCCCAGTGTAATGACCCCCACAAGTACCCTCATGAGCATCTTGGAGAACTTGCAGTTGATCTATATCGAGAACACACCATTGAACCAAGCCATTGGGACACACTTTGTAAAGTTGCCCATTGATTTCCATAAAGTACTTAGCTCGATGAAGAAACTGTTGTTCCTTCCTCAAGTTTAACTCTTGTGGTATTTTTTGGGTGAGGAGATAGGTAAGAATGTTATTGTACCAGTTTGTCTCCGTGGGTGATTGATTATTCACTACACCTGCAAAGAGGAATTCATCAAGGAAATAACCAGAAATTGGATACTCATCCTCTTTGTTGTCCCATTGCAATCGAGATATATGATCAATCATCGTAAGATCGAACTCTTGTAAGATTACAAGCCATCGTATGATACAAGGGCTTACCATTGGCTTATTCATGAGGAACCAGATTGCACTATGATCTGTATGTACATATACTTTATATCCTAATACATAGTGTCTAAACTTTTCTAGTGCAAACACTACAACCATTAATTCTTTCTCTGTGGTAGTGTAGTTATGTTGTGCACCAGTGATACTTCTACTTGCATAATGGATAGAATAAGGATGCTTTTGGTTATCTAACTATGTAAGTATAGCTCCTAAGGCATAGTTGGATGCGTCAGTCATGATATGGAATGGTTTGGACCAATCAGGAGCTTGTAGAATGGGTGTTTGTACTAACTTCTGCTTTAAAGTTTGGAAAGCTAGTTTGCATTCCCTGGTCCATTCGAAAGGTACGTCCTTTTTTGTTAATTCCACCAATGGTTTGGCAACCTTTGAAAAGTTTTCAATAAATCTCCTATAGTAGACAGTGTGTCCAAGGAATGATCGAATATCTTTGATAGTTTTCGGTTGATGGGTAATTCCTTGGATAACTTTGATTTTCTCGAGGTCTACCTCTATCCCTGTGTCTGAGATTTTGTGCCCTAGTATTATGCCCTCTTAGACCATCAAATGGCTTTTCTACAAGTTGAGCCTCATCTTGGTTTCTACACATGTTTTTAACACTTGCTCCAACTGGTCCAAGGCTTGATCAAGGTTTTCTTTATAAGTGAAGAATACGTCCATAAAGACCTCCACACATTCCCTATCTATGGTTGGAATATGCTTAGAACTAGTCACTAAAATGTTGTAGGGGCATTGCATAAGCCAAATGGCATCTGTTTGTATGCGAACGTTCCCCAAGGATTAGTGAACGTAGTCTTGGCTTTGCCTTCTAGGGCTATTTGTATTTGGTTATATCTGCTATATCCATCCAGAAAACTATAATAGCGATGCCCTACGATGGTGTCTAAGACTTGGTCAACAAATGGCAATGGAAATTCATCTTTGAATGTTGTCATATTTAGTAGCTTAAAATCTATGCACACCCTCCATTTGCCTCCCTTTTTAGGCACAATAACTAAGGGGCTAACCCATTTGCTATCAGCAATGGGGTATATGAACCTAGCCTTGAGAAGCCATTCAATTTCTTCCTTAGCTACTTGCTTTAGTTTAGGGTTCAATCGCCTCTGTAGTTGTCCTCAAGGCTTCATGGAGGGGTCAGTGTAAATTCTATGTTGGCATATCCTAGGATCTATTCCAGTTAATTTGGGATATGACCAAGCAAAGACTTCTGACCATTTATTTATTACTTTCAGCAGTTATTCTTTCTATTGAGAAGCAAGCTTAGCATTGATAATTACTGATTTTCCATTTTTAAAGAATGTGTATTCCATACCAGTGGGCAATGGTTTCAGCTCGAGGGGCTTCTGCTTAAATTTCTTAGGGATTTCCAACTTCCCCCAATTGATATTTTCAATGTTAAGACTTGGAAGTTGGCGGTGGACTTACTCTAATGCATCTATGCTATCAATATAAGCACAAGTCAAACCCTCAGTTAGTTCTATGCATATGAGTGAACTACTTTCTTGATCAATTGTCAGCCACTAGGTGTCTTTCTATCGTGTGGTTGCTGCATACAGGCATCTTTGTATGTTAATCACTTGTGCACACTAATTACATGCAGGCAATGCTAAACTTTGCACAACCCATGACCTCTACATCCAATTACACCTTGTGTCACTGGATGTGATGCATGGAACTTTCTTCTTCGCTTCTGCTTAAATTTCTTAGGGATTTCCAACTTCCCCCAGTTGATATTTTCAATGTTAAGACTTGAAAGTTGGCGGTGGACTTACTCTAATGCATCTATGCTATCGATATAAGCACAAGTCAAACCCTCAGTTAGTTCTATGCATATGAGTGAACTACTTTCTTGATCAATTGTCAGCCACTGGGTGTCTTTCTATCATGTGGTTGCTGCATACAGGCATCTTTGTATGTTAATCACTTGTGCACACTAATTACATGCAGGCAATGCTAAACTTTGCACAACCCATGACCTCTACATCCAATTACACCTTGTGTCACTGGATGTGATGCATGGAACTTTCTTCTTCTCAATCTTTTCGAATGTGTTTTCCTTTGATATTTCTAGGGAAAGATTGCGGATTCCTAGGCATGCGTCGACTATGCTTAGCCATGCTCTTCCCATTATGATTGGGAAGTCCCCCTTACCATTGTTCACCTAAATCACTAAGAAATCAACTGGGTACAACCACCCACAAATAGTGGTAACAATGTCCTCCACTAGTCCCAACAGGACAGTGATGGACTAGTCAGCTAGCTCTGAGCAAATGTTGCTCTTTTTCAATGGAGGTAGGTTCCAGGCCTTGTACATTTCTTAAGAAATTAAGTTGATAGTGGAACCTGAATCCAAAAGAGCCTTGCATGATTTATTTTCAGTGATTTGTAAATATATCAAAGGACTCCCAGGATCAAAGAATTTCCTGGGAAGATGGCTAGCTTTGATCCAATTAGTGATGACATGTGTTAACATGACAGTATGCGTTGAGTGTGGTGGTTGAGTTGAAGGTGGCTCGGAAGTTTTGATTGATATTGAGGCGTCTAAGAAATCAGTCGCTTGTGATTGCAAGGGCTTGGTTGGACTGTGGGTTCTAAAGAAAGGTCTTTTCTTCATGTGGTTGTTGGAACCAATAGTAGGTTGAGAGCTAACAGCCCTTATGGCATTATGTTGTTGTGGTTGGGTAGGGATTTCACCTTGCATCGCGAGAGCAAGTGCTAGTGGAGCTATTGGTGGAAGAGATGCAGTCGAATGAGAAGGATGATATGCTTGTAGAATATCACCTCTAGAAGAGGGAGTCCCATAATACTCATGGGCTTGGTAGTGAGGTTGAAGAGTGACATGACCAGTAGAGTCACGTGGGGAGATTGGCTGTTGCACATAATATCCATATAGGATAGGTTACCGATAATGATATTGTTGCCTTGGTGGTGGCATTCCCCATGATTGTGGGTGCTACCACTGTTGATATTGCTCAATTGGTTGTGGTGGAGTTCCACTGGGATAATATGTTAAGGGTTGGTGTAACTGCCTTAGGTTACCTTGAGGATAAGGTAACCTTCGAGGTGTTTACCTTTTGTTTAATCATGGGTTGAGTGCATACATCCTAGACTCTCGCAGATGTGAGATTATAGGGAAACATCCCTTAGGATGGTCATATTAACATATCTCACATCCACTATCATTGTCTTTTTCTAAATCTACAACCTCTTCAATGATGACAACTTTTTCCTTACCCTCGCTACGTGCATGTTCGGCCTTTTTCTTTTTTCTTTTCTCACTACCTTACTCTCTAGACTCCTCTACTATTTTAAGAATAATTTGAAATCTATTATCTAGGGAATCCCACATTTGGTCTACCTTTGCTGAAACTTCTGATGTCATCTTTTGGATAGGCAAAGTTTTCCTATTCACCATCTCTTTGAGTGGTGACTCTTCTTCATCCTCACAAATTCTTACTCCCCTCTTCTGAAGGGAAGGATCTCGGTTATACTCTTATGCACTTTCTCTCTTCTGTAGCTCACCTTCTTCCTTAGCAACTTGCTCGAATAGTCTTTGAATTTGATGGGACCTAAGCTCAGATAGTCTCCCTTGGGTATAAGTCCCAAGGGTTCTTCTTGTTTCATGCCTAAGCCCATCCACGAGATGGCACTATTGATCCCTTTATGAATAACCATGGCCAAGACAATGATGTAACAGTGCATAATATCGGCCCATGGTAGCATCCAAGGGTTCATGTCCTCCTTGTTTCCAACCTTGGATTTTCTTTTGCAAGTTAGACACTCAGGAGTACGTTTGGTACTTGTCCTTAAATAGTTCTAACATAATACTCCACCTATGAATGGATTTTGGTTCTAAAGACCGGTACCAGCTTTCCACTTCTTTAACTAATGTTCATGGGAACAACTTAAGTTTTTTCCATTCGTTCTCTATGTTCTATATGGCACACGCATCATGGAATGCTTGTAAATAATTTTGAGGATCAACGTTGTATCCCCCTTCAAATCGTGGAATGTTGTTCATATCTAATCTCTTGATCCTACTATCTTTTTGATGCCTTGTTGGAATTCTAATAGCCTCAGTTATGTCCAACATACTTTGAGTAACGAGGAGGGGTTCATCTTGATCATCTCATCCATGGTATCTATGATGCCTATGTTGTTCCCTACTCTCCCTTCTTCTGTGTCATGACTCTCTAGAGTGCCCTCGTCCCCTTTCCTGGCTATTTTGTCTGTGACTTCCACTTTTCCTACCTTTATCCCCATGGTATTTTTCTTTATGAACATGTCCGGATATTGAAGGAGAGGATGAAGGAGATGATGAAGGTGAAGAAGAAGGAGAACTGTCACCATGATGGTGTCTGCTACCTTCTTTTCTGCAGTCTCGGCCCTGATCGTGATTGCGATTAGAATGTCTACCTTTATCATGAGTTCGTGTACCTTTTTTGAACCCTTTATGCCTATGGGTATCAAAACCTAGGTTATGAATAGTGGAATCAAGGTTCTGATACACAACCACTTGGCCAAAGTTAAGGGGAGGAACATCATTAAGTGGGTAACTGCCTGAGGTAGGTTCACCACCCTTATTTTTACTTAAGACATGTGGGGCATCCTGGGACCACTTACCCTTTAAATACTTATGATGTTTATCTTGTTGCAAGTCTCTTTGACATTGTGCCTCTGTGGGATGGTATTCTCTTGAGTCATGATCTTGCACAACGTATTATGCATGTAAGTGCGGCATGCCAATTTGTGTGAGAGCACGAAGAAGCATACTTAGGACTGAACGATCAGAAGGTAACACAATGTTACCTTCTAAGTCTCACCAACACAGTTGTTTGTCTTGATGGAGGATAAAGGTGAAGTCTGGTATATACTAATTGGGATGAATATATACCACTCGAACTTGTGGAGGGACTGGTGGATCAACATCATGTGTATTACGCCGCTGACTATTTCCTATTTCAAACCTAGGTGGTGAGGCAATTCTATACGAAGAAGCAGACATACTTGTCTATTCAGTGTGTAATGTATTCTTGTTTATTATTTTCTAAACCAACCCTAAGGGTTTTTTCCAATAATGTGAATGATTTTCTATGTTCTAGTTAGCGCATAAACAACTAAGTCCCTGGCAACAGTGCTAATGATGAGTAGCGAGGTACCCCTACACTCAACCATACGAATATGAGCATTTCACGCACGATCCAGTCAAATTCCAAGGACGAAGTGCTTATGCGCCCTTGTAGAACAAGGATGGGTTGGTTGATCATTATCTTCCCAAGCTTACCTGTATGTCATGATTGTATGGTTAAGTAAGCTTGAGGCATATGATTTTTATAGCTTTTATGTTTTTATGTCCTATGCTGATAAGGAAGGGGAGAGGTAACTAAGTGACTAATTTAACTTAACTACTCATTAACTAAGTTCTAACTAATCCTAACACCAGCATCCATTCTCACTTGTCGTACACATCCTGAACCAGTGCAACACTACTGGGATTACCAAACGCTAATCATTACTGGGTTACCAAGTGTTACACGCATGCTCGAAGTGGTCGTGCTTGTGTAATTTAATGATTTGCTTAATTGATCAAAATGAATTGCTATGTTAATAACAAAAATGTAAAGTGCATAAAATAAAATNGGGCACTTGGAAAATACTCTAACTTTCTAACAAACTACAAGAGTTTCACTACTTGACTGCTAAAAGACTTCCTTCAATTGTGCGACTAGGCACTGTATTTATAGACTTGGGAGCAACTACTCTAATAATTAGAGTAACCACTGTAATAATTAGAATAACTACTAAAGTAACCATTAGAGTAACCACTCTAATAATTAGAATAACTGCTAAAGGAACCACTCTAATAATTAGAATAATTACTAAAGTAACCGCTAGAGTAACCACTCTAATAATTAGAATAACTGTTAGAGTAACCGTTAGAGTAACCATCCAAGTAATTAGAGTAACTCCTCTCATCAATCATGATTATTTCTAGTAGTTGCATATTAAGGCATTTAGCAAAGACCATGAGTGGAGAAACTTCTATCAACATACGGCGTGCATAAAACTAGCTTTAGACCTAGGGCCAAATCAAGCAAAGATGTTGTTAATTGGGTTTTCTCTAAAACAGGGTACAACAAGAACTATTTAAAATTCAAGTATCGGCAAGAACAAATAATAGATTTCAATCCCAAACAAAGCTATGAATTATATGGTGTTCCCATGCCTTGTCGCTATGAACAAGATACCCAAAATGATTACACCATAGCAATTGCAAGGAACATTATATTGGAGAATTGACAAGAGCTACATCTAGTAGGATCAAAAAATTTCATAGTTTTTGGCTACAAGAAGATGTTTCCTAGCTTCAATGAACTCATGTTTCATCATCACATTTTTATTGTCGATTTGAATATTTGCTCAGGTTCTAATGTTACTTCTATTTTGGCCCAACATTTAAAAGTTCTAGTCATTGTTGAAAATAAAAAGTCTTTTGATCTAGTTTATTTCATGAACACCCAATTACAAACAAGTATACTAGACACCATGGCCTATAATACTTAATTTAATATGAGTTTCATTATTATACCATGTTTTGACCACTGTTCCAAGCCTTGAGAGGTTTAGATCTATTTTCCCCTAATACATTGAAGAAAGACAAACAAAAAAGGACATGGTCCTACTATGAATTTTATCCTATTATATACCATTAGAATTATTTTGATGCTTAAATCCTTGAATTTCTCATGAATGTTATTTATACACTTATGTACCAATTTCTAACCAACAAAGTTGTACCAAGGATTGAGTAGATCATAGTAGATGAAATCAGGGCCAAATGTAAGGAAGGAGTCCTTTTATATGTCCATTACACAGAAATTATTATAGGTGGATTTGAAGGAAGGCCAAGAAAATTACCAAGATTTATGGCTTCTTATTTAGTAGCTTTGAAGGTATGAAGACAATTGCAGAATAGCCAACTACGACATGATTACATGGTAGGACAAGTTTTTCCATTGCAAATCGACTTTTGGTATTTTGAGAATGCCCCTCACGTAATGAATATAGGGGTTAAATTTGAAAGGGAAATACTCTTAGACATAAGGCACAAGTTCTATAATCCTAATAAGAATTTTAGAAATACCTATGAGCACCAAGAGAATGATGTGGTTTATTCTTTTATGAATGATGAATTGGTGAATATGGCCAAATTATAGGTAGAGGGTGAACTTAGGAGGACTCTTTCCATCATTTAGCTAGAAGAGCAATGCAAAAGGGAGGAATTATTGGCAAGTAGATGGTTCGAAGATAATAACCACATCTTAGCCAAATTATTTAGTTAGGGTTAGTTAGATAAAATGAAAGAAAAAATATTTCTCATAGAAAATTGGTAGGCGAGATGAAGCCTTAGATTCTAATGCCTTCACTTGGTATAAAAAGGTTAAAGAGTGAAGGATGAGGCAACTAGAATATCTTTCTAGAAAGAAGACACTATAGCTTGAAAAAGACCAGCCATCATAAGATATAATAACCACTAGCACTAGTCCTTCAACATCACAGAAGGCCATGAATCTAGTTGATTCCTTCAGGATATATCATTAAAGGAGGCCTGAAATCTATGAAAGTTAAGGCTACTAAAGGAAGGCTAATTTTTGAGCAATAACATCCAGAGAGGCTAGGGGTTGAAGAATCAATTATTTTTCAATACAAAAATATAGATCAAGAAATAGGAAAAATGAAAATGACCATGTCACATCATGAACTAATAGAAAATTTATCGACAGTCATCATAGATTGTTTGAAAACTACTAATCAAACTATCAAAGAGTAGCAATAAGATTTGAAAAAGTAAAAAATCAGCATCATTCTATGCAATTAGAATTTGATGTACTAAGTAATAAATATGAGGACCAAATGAAGATATCTCAGATCAAAGAGACTAGCATAAAATCCCTAAAGATGGAGAATGTAGAATTACAGTGAGAACTGGCCAGAAAAGATAATAGAATCTCAAGTAATAATTTGAAGCAAGAGGCTGATTTTAAATTTTTCATGAATGAGTTAATGGCCATGAAAGAATAAGCAAATATAGTTTTATCTGATATTACTACACTTAAAAATAAAAAGAAACCTTTTGAGCAAGTTTTTACAAAAACAATTAAATTTGTAAGCTAGGCTAATGCAAAGAAAGATCAATTACATGAACAAGAGGCTACATTTTTTGATGATGCTATGACTAGTGACAAGTGTAGGGTTGAATGAATATGGAAAGTAATGGTAGATCTTGAGGTAACGATGCAAGACATGCAGAAATATGAGAAGAAGAACAAGCATAGAAAGGAACCTTTTGGGAAAGTTTTTACAAAAACAATTAAATTTGTAAGCTAGGCTAATGCAAAAAGAAATCAATTATATGAACAAGAGGCTACATTTTTTTATGATGCTATGAATGGTGACAAGTGTAGGGTTGAATGGATATGCAAAGTAATGACAGATCTTGAGGTAATGATGCAAGACATGCATAAATATGAAAAGAATATAACTAACACCATTGATACCACAAAATTAAATGACGGCAGATAATTAGAGGAAAAAGTAGTGTAGTCAATTTCTACTACTGAAGTAAAATGAGTGGCTAAAGCATTGTCATTATTATACAAGCAAAATTATTACAAACATCTGGTTCAACAAGAGGATGAACATATCAAAGAGTTCTTGATAGAAACTCCAATTGTAAGGGAAATCCAATAGCACTTAAGACATTTATAGTTTATTAACAATGCCTTTGATAAATGAGTGACCAACTGTTCTACCTAATAACTATTTTTGTAAATTCTTTATAGTTATAACTAATTCATTTATGTCTTGCTAAAAAAAGATAGGGTCTTTTTGTAATGGCATTTTGAAGTAAAATTTTATTTAACTTCTATTTCTAATTAGTGAGTTATCTTTATTTTTCCTTTATCATTCTAGCTTAGCTATTAGAAGAGTCATAGCTTACTTTACATTCATTTCTTGGAATTATTTGAATTTCTTATCATAGTCAAGGATTTAGTAATTTTGTTATCATTGATTAACCAAAATAACTTCATTTTGGAGTGTTCTTTCATATTGATGATATCTCATTTAATGTTTAAGATTTCATCCAATCCTACTATTTGATACTATAAATCCATTGAATTTTGCTCTATTTCCTATTCTTCTTATGGAATTATCTCAAAAGAAGATTGGAGTAGATTTGTAGGGTTGTTTCTAAACATTGAATGAAAGGAATGATTGGTATAGGTAGCTAAGGATCAATATCGTATATGTTAAGTTCATTTGATAAAGTTGGAAATTATTTTGGCTCATAGAATAGAGTTCTAAAAGCTAAATCCTTTATTAAACTGTGATTTGCTATTAAAACTTTAAGATAGTATAAGATTTATAGTAAGTGTAAACCTAAAAACACACTGCTCATACAACCACTTAGTCTTATTTGGAGGTATCTAGTCCTTGATGTTTCAAGAGACTAAAAAGTACCTAAACTTAAGTTTGAAAGAACCCATGCTTAGGCAATTTTAGTTGCTAAGTGAGGGACTCATCGCATTGGCAATAAACATGAAGTTCAAAGTGGTCACCAACAAAAACATATAATGAATGAAAATTTATGATGTTAAGTAGTAAAAAAAAATACCATGTTGGAGTGTTAAAAATGTCAAAAAGATAACTATCCTAAATGTTTTTCTATATCAAATAATATGGATCCAAGAGAACAACCATGTGAATTACAAGTATTACTGTAAGTTCAAGAAATTCTAATTACAAGGTTCAATTCCATAATTCAAGTTACACATGCTTGTAAAGCTCAACTAAATTATAGACATCATACAATTCGTGTTCTACAACATCTAGAAGAACTAGCAAAAAATTGCATCAAAGATTACAAGAGTTACCATTTATTATTATTCAAAGAAATGATCATGTAGGTGGAATGTATGATTTTATTGTGAAAACGCAAGAGTGCTAGTAGCATTAAAATTAAAAATACATAACGAGAAGTTCTACCAAGATGTTTGATGAGTTGTCATTCAATGGATTTGACATCGAATACATGACATCAAAGCCTTGACATCGAGTAATAAGCGACATCACATACCCAATGTCACCTCATCTAGATGCTACCTATAAATATGATGCTAGGGTACTCGGACGAGACAAGAAGTAGTAGAGTCAGTAGATAGTTTAGTTTTTAGTTTCTTCTCTTCAAAGTCTATTAATTCCAGTGCATGCCCACAATGTGATGTTTGTAATCGTAAAACACCTTTGTTCGAATGTGATGTAATTGGACGCGTTACATGACTAGCAATAAAGATTGAGATTACTTCCATTATTGTAGCATCCACTTAGATTATTGTTGCTTTAATTATTTATTTACTACTTTATTTAGTTAAATATTCCATTTATTTCTATTTACTATTCTCATTATTAAGCAGAATGCATATGCCTTAATCATGACTATTTAAGTGTAGATACTTGGTAATCTAGAAGTGTATCGTTTAGCACAACTAGTGATGTACACTTGGCAATCCAGAAGTAGCCTCACAAAGTCGAAGATGTGTATGAACAATTAAGAGCAGATACTTATCGCCCATAGGCTAGTTTAGATCTTATATTCTATCATTCATTTAGTTTAATTAATCCATCTCTTTATCACCATAAAGAGTAGCGTAGAATTAGGAACAATATCATATGCCTCACTTTGGACTAAACCATACAGGACAAAGCTACCACTAGTCCAAGTGGGAAGATAGTGAATTGCAATCAAAGTATCATGATCTAGATACCACAACTAGTCCCATCCATGGAATTCAACCAAATCGTGCTTGAATGCTTATGATTCGTATGGTTCAGCGTGGGGGTACCTCGCTACTCATCATTGGCACCATTGCTGGGGGTGATGCTAGTTATCTAGATTAGTTATATTATACAAGATCACTGTAAAAGGTATTAACAATATATCTTTTCAAAAGTATTAAATCACACACACTATAAACCAACAACCATGTTTCTCTCACATGGAAATGACAATGTATGGTATAGTAAACACATTCATTAGAGAAATAACGTGATAGATGATGAAGAAGATTAGAGTGATCAACCTTATGCAGGGGTTTCTTATGATCATGACCATCCTACCGACACTGAAAGACTACATTCACCTAAGGTAGACAATCTTGGAGGAGATGACATAGGTCCTAAATTAGGGGAGGCCTCAAGGCCTAAGACCTACTCAAAACCTAGAAACGATAAACCAAGGGACCCTAAGGAACACCATAGAAGCCATGGCAATTCTTCTAGTTTCTCATCTTCTTCTTCCCCTTCAACATTTAGTTCTAATGAAGATGAACGTAGGTGTAGAGATAGATCTCCACTATAGGGTCAAAATAAAAGTAAAAATTGAACCCACAGACACACTCAAGGTCATGAACATGAACACAAGTCCAATCATCACCATCAACCAAATAGAGATTTTCATCACAACTTGTCTAATGACAATGAACCCTTCTTGGCCACTAAGAGCCTAATGCATATCATAGAGTCCATTAAGATATCTCACAGGCATCACAAAAAGATTCTTTTACCCAAGCTTGACATGAATAATATTCCTAAATTTGCAAGATGCTATGATTTAGATCCACAACATCATTTACAAGCCTTCCATGATGCATGTGCTTTCTATAACATTGAAAGTGGATGGAAAAAGCTTAAGCTCTTTCCTAGGATACTAATTGATTGAGCCAAAGTGTGGTATTGATTGTTGAAACCAAATTCAATTTGATGATGGTCTACAATACTGGAACTTTTCAATGAAAAATACCAAACCATTCAAGAGTGTCCAATCTGAGGAGACAAATCCAAGAGTGGAAGCAAGAATAACATGAACCCTTGAACATGGCCTTAGATAGATATTATACTTTACTAAATAGATGCCTTGTCCATGGTTTCTCTAAGGAAAGGCAACTTTACCACATCACAAATGGGCTTCATAATGAAACAAGAGTGACCCTTCGGATCTATGCCCCAAGGCAATTATATGAGCTTCAAGCCCATTAGATCAAAGAACTAATAGAGTGTGTGGAAAAAGAAGAAGGAGAAATATGTAAATGGGAGAATGTTAAGAAACATTAATGAGACCTAGCTCTTAAATCGAAGGAGGTCCAAATTTATGGTAAGGAGAATGAAACTACTCTTGATAAGGTGATTCTGTAATAAACTTTACCGATAAAGAAGTCTATTGATGATTTAGAAGAAAAGTTTAATAGGATGTCGAAAAGGAAAAATGAAAACGTCACAAATCTTATTGAAACAATCATAGAGACAATCATGTAAGACACACTAGATGAACATAATAAACAGAGGACACAGAATCAAGAAACAGTTAGGAACACTTTTCAGTAAATGAAAAAAGGGACTGGCGAAAGTAAGGCTAAAGACTCCACCATAGAAAAAGATGATGGATGCTACCTATGTATATATGACCATTTGAAGGGCCAATGCCCTATATTGTTGCATCTACAAGAGTATTGGATAGGTGCTTTAAATCCAAAATTTGTGCAAAAGCACATGCCTGGGAGACTTCCTCTCCCACAAGGTAATTATAGACAATCCCAAAACTAATTGTACCATCCTAGGGGGACTTACCACCAACCTCAACATGATTATTAATCACAATGGCAACAACCATAATGATGGGGGAGGCCATCACCAAATCAACCATATCCATCAAAACCACATGGATATTATGTTCAACACCTTGTTTCTCCAACTAGTTCGATGTCCTCCACTTCAAATCGCCACTACCACTCTCCCGAGTACCATCAATACATGACATCCCCTAAAGGATCACCACCTCATGCCTCTTACCATCCAACTTACCCTTGATAATTTCAAAATTCACCTCCTCCAATGTCATCACTAGTAACTCAGAAAGGTTCAACACCATAGTGTCAACAAATGAGTGCCACTTGTGCTGCAAATGTGCATAGACATGCAAACACTAGTGGGTCGCAACTACAATGCCAGAAACATCCCTTTTAGAGGACAGGACATAAGCTGAGGCAAACCACGCATGAACCCATCACATCAACCAAGCCAGCACAATGCCAATCTGGTGCACCACCTTCCTCGTCTCAACCAACGTCCTCCAACTACACACAAGGGCCATCATCTATCCGTACTTCAATTCCACATCCAACCAATGAATTTACAAATGTGGGGAGACAAATGCATCCATGCATACCATCTCATGATCAAGGGTTCAATCATGGGCTATTCATCCATAATGTTAACATGCCTCCTATCCTAACCCACCATACATATAAAAATTAGGTGTGTGACCCACAATTTTTCTACCCAATCACCACACCACCAATAGACACCCAGTGGCTAAGGTATGGATAGTTCCCAAAATTTCATACATGCATGGATCCTATTCATCCACTTATTAAACCTANCTTTTTTGTCTTGGGGGTTAACCCCCCCCCCCCCCCCCCCCCCTCTCAATTCTAACCTAACCTTTAGGATTCCTAAGTGTTTTTCATTTTTTGTTTTACAATTTTTTGTCATTTTCCTATTTCTTAATCTAGTTTTTCCTATTTCTTCTACTTTTTTCTACTTGTTGTTTTAATTTTCCTTGTTATGTAATCTCTCTATTGATCATGTTGCCCATTGTGGTGAGGTTTTCTCTATGTTGCCAAGTCATAAGGGACTGATTATTCGACCATTAAGACCACCACATCCATCCACCCATTTCATTAATAAGAGGTTCTTGCTCTAGTCATAATGATACTCTTTTTCATCATCCAACTTAATACTAACTCCATAATCATTATGTCTAAATAGAAGAGTGTAGAAGCAAGGCAAAATGTAAGGCCTGTGACATCAAGGGGATTTTTAGATTCTCTTTGGCTACTTCTATATGTTCTATCATGTTGCTGAGGTTGTAACCATATCCTTGTAATGGGAGTAAGAGCAACTTAAAATGGCACTCAATAAACTTCTATGGGTCCCATTGGAAAGACATGTACCTGTGCTTGAAGGTTGGCACCAATTTGCTATCGCCCGAAAGGTATCATAAGGGTAAGAACGTTGAAAACCTTAAAAATTATAATGAAAAAACACTCACGGCAATGTTGGAAATCCAATTTTTCTACCCCATAGGCCCATAACCATTATTATAAGCCACATATAACGAAAAAGGAAACCAGTCAAGAGGGTCATAGAAAGAGATAGACACTTTTTGGGGGATTTTTCTTGAAATTTTCCTAACCCCACAATCATATGCATTATGAGCTTAATGAACTAAGGTTATGAGTAAGGTATAAATTGATTAATGATAATAAACATAACCTTGGTGATGAGTGGCAAGGTACCCCTACACTCAACCATACGAATACAAGCGTAACACGCACGATCCGGTCGAACTTCGCAGACTAAGTGCCTACATGCCTCATGGAACACTTAAGGTTAATTATTTGTTGTCTTCCCAGACTTACTTGTATTTGTCACGGTGTATGGTTAAGTAAGTCTAAGGTATATGGTTTTTATAGCTTTTTCTGTTTTATCTCCTATGCTATTGAGGTGAAGGGTTGAAGAGACTAATTAACTAACTTTAACTAACTAACTAAGTCTGAATTAACCTAGCGTCAGCATCTGTTCCCACTTACCATTCACATCCTAAACCAATGCAACCATGATTACCAAATGCTAGTCATTGCTGGGATCACCACGCGTAACGCACGTGCTCGAAGCGGTCGTACTGAGGCACTTAACTAGGAGAGAAGGGTTGAGAGAGATTTAATTCCTAATAAAGCATGTAAATGATAAATAGTAAATAACAATAAATAAAATTCCTATTTAGCTTATTCCATGCACTTCAAGGTTTATCCAAGAAGTTTGTCTTTATTTCCGTACACAAATATGTGTTCAGGTACAATATCTACTCGAATAAAGATCTGTTCACTTTGGAGCTCCTACTGCGGGCACATGGAAAATATTCTATCTCTAGAGAGGTAAAACTACCAGAGTTTTGCTAAGGGTCTAGATCTAGATGAGAAAATAAGGGAGAGTCGCCTCTTATTTATAGATATGACGGCAGACTACGATATTGCGTACGCGATATCGCGGGGGACGACGCGATATTGCAGGGGATGCGATAAAGCTGTGGACACGATATCGTGGCCCATGCGATATTGCATCCCATCATACCTCCATGATTGAATGAAAACACGTCCTCGAGTTCCTTACAAAATATTAGGAAGGTATGGGATTATTGACTCAAAATGGAACTAATGGGATGACATGTGAACGGATCATCATTACAAGAAACAACAAAACTGGTGTTCATGACAACAAGAGTGAATACCTTATTACATTGACATCAGGCCTCATTTGGTAGCTGAGAAAGAGAGAGAGAAAGAAGTTTTGCTGCTGCCAATGCCAAGATTGCACCTTTCGTTGTCCATTCGTAAGCACGCCATCGATCTTGCTCCATGCATAGTTGTTTTAGCACTGCTCCATTCCAAGTGTTTCCTCCAGATCTGGTCTGTTGTTGCATGATCACCATCTTCACACACAACACAGTTTTATATTAGCAAGGGTAAATGAATTTCAATGCAATTGATACCTTGCTTCGGTGAAAAGGTCCATTGGCTGAGTTGTGGTATGGCTGATTGTGGGTCTGGAGATATAATATTGATGACTACCGAAGGTGTAGGGGTTAGGAGAAAATTGAAAAAATTAGGCCCCATACCCCCATGACTAATCACAAACCTCTAGTAGCAATAGAATGGAGAAAGAAAAAGAATCAAGAAAGATGGAGAAAAAGAGACAACTATGACATCGATGAAAGGGATGTCAATATGGAAATGAACAAAATGAAATGGATTGCAAAAATGTTAGGAAAAAGAATTTAACTGGTGCACCAAAGAGGAATGTCAGTGGGTC
Organism: Gnetum montanum; assembly: GCA_015680685.1. NCBI lineage: Eukaryota > Viridiplantae > Streptophyta > Gnetopsida > Gnetales > Gnetaceae > Gnetum > Gnetum montanum. The sequence goes on along the minus strand of MNCI01002011.1, from coordinate 59,156 downwards.
CTCCTCACAGCAGGCTCATGCCCATAATGCCCTAACAAACCCACATTCAAAGAGTCCGTAGGCTCTAGGAATGTCATTTGGAACAAGAGTTAAGGTCTTAACCGCAAGAATTTACCAAAAAGAAAACAATATATCTACCAAAATATACACTAATGATACAACTGGCAATGAGGAGAACAATGGAGAGAAGGGTGGCGAGAAGAGAATGGAATGGAATCCCAAGAACAAGGTGCTATACAGTCCCTTGTGTGTGTCATGATTAATGTGACTTAGCAAGTCTCATTCCAACTCCGGCCTCAAACCAACCACATCTAGTGACTTCGCATTAACGCATTCGGCCAATCCATCCTCTTGAAGTAACAAGAATGCCTTCACCCAAGAGCCACCACCATTCTGATGAAACAAGGAGAAGAGAATGGGAAGCGAGAAGGGCCTTAGTTAGAGGGAACATTTTTATTTTAGTTCCATAACTAGTGCTTGTAGCCCAAGGGATTATTTTTTTAAGGGGTGTGCTTTGAATTCTCACTTCCTTTTTTTTTTTTTTTTGCTTTATGTGTTTATACATGAGAAACACACCATGCAAAGACTTTGTTATTTTTATTGCTCAGCTTCCTGATGATTGGGTGACGTCAAAACAGCAAGAAAACTCAAGAAGAACACATCCAAGCACCCAAGAGAAGGCCAACACAAATGCATCAAGTTCCCTTGAAGTCACACCCTTTTCAATCCTTGAGTCATTCCTTAGTTTGAGAAGTGCCCAGTCACCAATTTGTTAGAGTTCTTATTTAGAAAGGGACTGTACATTTCCAAGCTGAGAGAGACCATAGAAAAATTGTGGATAAATGGATGAAGTGGACTCATTGCCTGCTATATCAAAAGAACCATACCTTAGTATCAATATCATGACTTAAAGGTAAAAACAAAACATTAGCAATCAATAGGAAAATAGTTCATACCATCATGAAGAACACTTATTAGGTGACAAACTTACAAGGTGGATAACACACACACACACACACATAAAATGAAAAGGTATAACAATGTTGTAACACAAAAAATAAGAAAAGTTAAAGAAATTTGTAAAATAAAAATGTGTAAAACAAAAATGTGGAAGACAAAAATGTGTAAAATAAAAATTTAAAAAGAACTGAGGACCCCAAATGATTAGCATACGTGGCCATCTCCCCCATGACTGAATTACAAGGGAGAGATTTGAAATAATGAGCATTTGTTTGAATTTCGTAGAAGTGCCCAACTTCTCCCAATTGATGTTCTTAGATTAAGGGGTGGAAGTTGGCGACGCTCATATTCCAAGGTATCTATGCTTTCATTGTTGGCATGGGTTACTTCCCCAGTTCATTCCATGCATGTTTGTTGGTTGCTCTTCCGAATAGCTGTCAACCATGGGGTGTCTACTGCTGGTTGTGTGGTTGCTACATACAGGCATCTTTGTCTCGCAATATCAAGGGCACACCTGTTGCATGGAGGAGATGTTGTGCATTCCTCCATGTCATCACCTGATGAATCACTGTATGTGATGCATGGAACTTTCTTGTTCTCAATCTTTCCATAAATATTTACCTTAGATATCTCCAAGGAAAGATTGTGAATCCCTAGGCATGTATCTATTATGCTTAGCCATGTCGTTCTCATTATAATTGGGAAGTCCCCTTCGTTGTTGTTGACCTCTATCACCAGGAACTTAGCTGGGTAGGATCAACCACACATGGTGGTAACAATGTCCTCCACCAATCCCAAGGGAATGGTGATGGAATGGTCTACCAGCTCTAGTTGAATGTTGCTCTTCTTAAGTTGGGGCAGGTTTCAAGCTTGATACATCTCTCGTGATATTAAGTTGACTCCGGAAACTGAGTCAAGAAGAGCCTTATGTGGTTCATTCCTGACGATTTGGAGGTAGATCAAGGGACTTCTAGGGTTAGATAGTTCCCTGGGAAGGTGGCCTACCTTGATCTAGTCGGTTACGGTATGTGTTAACATAACCGTATGCATTAAGTTCTATTGTTGGACTGAAGGGTGCTCCGAAGCCTTATGTGCTGGAGGAGCGTACCAAGACTTAACCGCTTGTTGTTGTGAGAGCTTGTCTGGGCTTTTGGTTCTAAATAAAGGTCTTATCTTTTTATGGTTGTCAGAACCAGCAGTGGGTTGAATGTTTATGACTCTCATAGCATTTCGTGGCTGCGGTTGAGTGGGGAGTTTCCCTTGCATTGTTGGAGCAGGAGGTGTTATGAGAATTACTGGTGGAAGAGGTGTGGATGAATTAGGAGGATGATATGGGTATGGAGCATCTCCCGGAGGAGAAGGAGTCCTTCTAAAGTACTCCCAAACTTGCTAGTGACGTTGGGGAGTTGTGTGACCCATGGAGTCACTTGGAGAAACCGGCTGCTGCACGTAGTAGCCATATGGATCTGGTGGCCGATAAGGGTACTGTTATTTTAGTGGTGGCATCCCCCATGACTATGGGTATTGCCACTGCTAATTTTGTTCGATGGTTTGTGGTGGAGTTCCACTTGGATAGTATGTCAATGGTTGGTGGAACTATCTTGGGTTACCTTGAGGGTAAGGTAACCTTCAGGGTGTCTGTCGTCTATTGAGTCTCGGGTTGAGTGCATACACCCTAGACTCTTGTAGATGTGAGATGATTGGACAACATCCCTTAGGATGATCATAGTGGTAGATCTCACATCCACCGTCATCGTCTGTGTCTGAATCCACAACCTCATCGGAGATAGTTATTTTCCCCTTACCCTTGTCATGTGCAGGGCCTGAATCTCTTTGCTTTGTCTTGTTCTTGTTACTACTTCGTTCCTCCGTAGACTCCTCTATAATCTTTAGGACAGTTTCAATTTTACTATCTAAGGAGCTCCATACTTCATCTACCTTAGCTGCCACTTCTGTTGTTAGCTTCTAAAGCGACAAGGTTTTCCTATTCACCAACTCTTCGAGTGGTGACTCATCCTCTTCATTGCAAAATCTCACTCCCTTCTTTCGAAGAGAGGGATCATGGTTATATTCTTCCATGCTCTCTCTTTTTTGTAGCTCCCCTTCTTCTTTGGCTACTTGTTCCAACAAGCGATGAATTTCATGGGATCTAAGTTCTAATAATCTTCCTTGGGCATAAGTCCCAAGGGTTCTCCTAGTTTCATACCTTAGCCCATCTACGATGTGGATGAGTGGATCCCGCTGTGCGTAACCATGGCCCAAGCAACAATGTAACAATGCGTAGTAGTGGCCATGGCAGCATCCAAGGGTTCATGAGTACCTTGCTTCCATCCTTGGATCTGCTTACACAAATTAGACACTATGGAGTACGTTTGATACTTATCGTTGAAGAGTTCTAACATCGTACTCCACCTCCTAATGGTTTCCAGTTCTAAGGACTGGTACCAACTCTCTGCTTCCTTAATGAGTGTCCTAGGAATCAAACTTTAGTTTCTACCACTCGTTCTCTATGTTCTGCAAGGCACAGGCATCGTGGAATGCCTATAAATGATTTTTTGGATCCGTGTTGTATTCCCCCTCAAAGCGTGGGATATTGTTCATGTCTAAGCGCTTGATCCGGCTATCTTTTAAATGCCTTGTTGGTATTCTTACAGCCTCCATTATATCTAGCATGCTTCGGGTGGCAAGCAGGGGTTTGTCATGATCATCTCTTTCATGACGTCTATGGTGTCTACGTTGTTTCCTATCTTCCTTTCGTTCATGCCCTTGTCCTCTCTCTCAACTCTCTCATCGAGGTCTCTCATTTTGTCTACCTCTATCCTCACCGTTATGCTCTTGATGGTTGTGCTTAGATGCGGAAGGAGAAGGTGAATGATGTGAAGAAGGGGAAGAAGAAGGAGAACCATAGCATGATGATGTTTCCTACCTTCTCTTCTGTGGCTTCAGCCCCGATTGTGATGACTATCTGAGTGCCCGTGATTGTCATGTGTTGTTGTTCCCTCAATGAATAGCTAGTGTTCATAGGGATCAAAATCAAGGTTATGTATCGTGGAGCATAGGTTCTGATACCCTACTTCCTCACTATCATTAGGAGGGGGAACATCTTTCAATAGAGAACCTGTTATAAGTGATTCACCATCTCCGATTTCACTTAGGACGTGCGGGACCTCTTTGCCCTTCAACAGTATATGTTGGCTCTTCTACCTTGAGTCCCTTAAATGTTGTGTGGCTATGGGATTATAACCCCTCATGTCAAAATCTCCTATATCGTACTCAGCATAGAGCTGAGTCATGCCGATCTGTGCCAGAGCATAGAGGAGCATGTTGGGGACTACACGATCCAGAGGTAACACTATGTTACCTTGCAAGTCTCTCTAGCACATTTCTTCATCCTAATGGAGGATAAAAGTAAAATTGGGTATATACTCATCAAGATGAGTATATTCCACCCTATATTGTTGAGGAACTAGCGGATTTAGGTTATGTGTTTTAGACTACCAACTTTTCTTTGTATGATCCCTGGGTGGTATATTGCTCTTGTGAGAAGAAGAAGAAGACATTGTGTCTTATCGGTGTGCTATTTAACCGTTATATAAATTTTCTTTTAATTAACCCTAAGGTTTGTTTAAGCTCCCAACGATGTGAGTGATTTCCTATGTTATACTTAGCGCACAAACACTTAGTCCCTAGCAACGGCGCCAATGATGAGTGGCAAGGTGCCCCTACACTCAACCATACGAATATGAGCGTAACACGTGTGATCCGGTCGATCTTCGTAGACTAAGTGCCTACATGCCTCATGGAACACTTAAGGTTAATTATTCATTGTCTTCCCAGACTTACTTGTATTTGTCATGGTGTATGGTTAAATAAGTCTAAGGTATATGATTTTTATAGCTTTTTCTGTTTGATCTCCTATGCTATTGAGGTGAAGGGTTGAAGAGACTAATTAACTAACTTTAACTAACTAACTAAGTCTGAATTAACCTAGCATCAGCATCTATTCCCACTTACCGTTCACACCCTGAACCAATGCAACCATGGTTACCAAACGCTAGTCGTTGCTGGGATCACCACGCGTAATGCACGTGCTCAAAGCAGTCGTACTGAGGCACTTAACTAGGAGAGAAGGGTTGAGAGAGATTTAATTCCTAATAAAGCATGTAAATGATAAATAGTAAATAATAATAAATAAAAGTCCTATTTAGCCTATTCCATGCACTGCAAGGTTTATCCAACAAGTTCGTCTTTATTTCCGTACACAAATATGTGTTCAGGTACAATATCTGCTCGAATAAAGATCCGTTCACTTTGGAGCTCCTACTGCGGGCACATGGAAAATATTCTATCTCTGGAGAGGTAAAACTGCTAGAGTTTCACTAAGGGTCTAAATCTAGATGAGAAAACAAGGGAGAGCCACCTCTTACTTATAGGTATGACGACGGACCGTGATATCGCATACGCAATATCGCAGGGGATGCGATATCATGGTGGACGCGATATCGCGGCCCATGCGATATCACATCCCATCACTTGGTAACACTTGGTTTTTACTTGATTATAGATGGTCCTAACAAGATGTGCTTAGGGTGAAACCTCATAGAGAGTCGCTAACCATCCACATGATGGTTGCGATCAATAAGGAGAACATGAGGAACATGTTGAGTAGGAGGCCTAATCCTTCAGTATTCATCAAGAGGCCCCTGCTACTAAGCAATAAGCCCAAGGAGAGGTGATAGAAGCACCAGCCCTCAAACAAGGACAATGGCTCACATTACCTCCTGCCTACCTTGCTACCACCTTGGAAAAATCCATACTAGCTTTAGTCATTGTGGAAATGAACTTTGGTCCATTCGTGAAATTTGCTTCAGAAGTGGTGCGAATGCAACTCAAGGCATCCCCATTGTGGCTTATTTTGTCTGATAGTGGTGAATGGTACCTAGGTGAAGTCCATCAATTCTGGAATAATAAAGACAAGAGCACAACTATTAACATTTGTTGGGTGATTGTCTCTTATTCAGTTAAGGACATTATTCTAGCTCTCAACCTGCCCAATGAAAGGGCTAAGGTTGCTCACTTGTCGACCAGATCTGACCTTGAAATAAAGAAACTATGGGTAAGGTGGACGTACGACAAAGAAGAAAAATCACTCAATGAAATGACTGTAGATGAGAAAGCCTACTTCAAGATTGGGATGTACCACCTATTTTCCATGAAAAGGCTCAATCAAATCTCCACTTATGTCACTAGGGGAATTACCATTCTGATGGAAAAATTTGCAGCCAACCTTCACTAATATTACTTTACAAAAATCCAATGGCAATTTGAAGAAATGAAGTCAAGGAGACTAACACTTTCATTTTCCTACTTAATCAAATGTTGTGCAAGCATGCAAGAATCCTAGGATACACCAATGATATTCTTAGGAAGGCCCAACATGCTCCTTCATAGAACTCCTGAAAATGGTAGCACCAAGAAAAGATTCTAGTGAAGAGAAAGAAGTAGAGAAGGAGGCTACACCATGAACAGAGATATAACAAGAGCTTGCACAGCATCCACAAGCATAAGCTTCGCTGCCACTACCATAAGATTATAGGCCTTTGATGATACACCTATAGAGGATCATTGAAATAGTCAACTAGGGAAGTAGGGATGAGGCCAATCTCTTCCAAGTCATGGATGACATTGTATGATCCACCGTATCAGCCGATCCGATGAGGGGAGAGATATCAATACAGTTAAGAGGATAGAGATCTCAATGATCATGTTAGATCTCTGGAAATGTCACATCATTCCAAGTGACATTAGAAATTGGAGAAGGCACCACAGTTGTAGTGCTACGACATGAAGATGTCATAGGCATAGTAGAGGTGATCACCAATCACATCAAAGAGTCATTCAATGTGCCTGTTGTGCCCCTGATAGATTTGGTAGGAACTAGAGATGCACAAATGTTGGCCGAGACCTCTGACTCCTATGGTGCATGAAGATGTGCTTGATTGATAATTGCAAATGAGTCAAGTAATGACCGCTTTGTTTGACATCCCCAGTGATGTCACTATATATCAATCAAATCTCATCACCACCAAAGGAAAGTTGGTTATGGTAGAGGTTAGGGTAGAACATGTGAAAGCTAAGATACAAAGATTATAAGAAGAGTTGGCTATCCTACGAGCTGAACAATGGGATCCTACCTGTTTTGTTGCACTAGACGAAATAAAGTAATTCAAGACAAGGGAGCCCACCAAGCTAGCAATAGAGAAAGTAGCTATAGAGCGAGAGAAGGACATGGTGATTTGGAATGCCTCTGCTACAGACGTGCAATCTCATGCATATAAAAAGGCATTGACCATCGTGTAAGAGAAAAATAAGTAACTTACTATATAGAATTCCTAGTTGATTACTATGGAAAAATGAAAGAACATCTTAGAAGAAAGCATCCACCAATTGCGAGAACAACTAGTAAGGATCAACCAAGATATGAATAGATTGGCTTGGGAGAATAGAACCCTCTCCATGGAGAAGGTACTTGCTATTTGCCAAAAGTTAGCAATCAAAATTAGCACATGACAGAACGAGGCCAAAAAGCATAAAAAATTGAAAGAACAATTCCATGACCAAATTAGCATGTACAAGGAAATCAAGATGGCCAAGGCCCACATCAACTGCTTGTCAGCATAGAATTTTGAATGGCAGGCCATCTTGGACAACTATGCCATGGTCCAACAAGAGAAAGTCAAAAATAAGGACCTATAGATAGAGGATTTAAAAGAATACATGGCATTGGCTAACCTTAGATATGCCAATCTTGCCACGTTAATAGTAGGTCATCACTGAAGTGAGCTACAGAAACAAGTGGTGATCACCTATGCGCAATATGAGAAAGAGTTTGCAGATTAGAAAGATGCCTTACAGAAGTTGTAGGTGGCAAACTCAGAGTTAGACGTGGTTAAGGCTATTTATTAGGGACAAAAAGATGTAGCCTCAAACCTAGCTCAACGATTAACAAATTATCACAAGCTCAAAGATAAAGATAGGGATTTCAAGGAAGAATGACGGCAATTCATGGCATGGTATGTAAAGGTGAATCAAATGTTTCCATAGCTACCAAGTCCATGGGATGTGCCAATGCCAACAGACATTGGTACAGTAGCCTAGACAGTGCATGACCCAAGGATGGAGGAGGGAGAAGTTGCAGGCCTTGCTCAATTGATACAAGTTTCAACAACCTAGTGACAAAGGGCAGTAATCAATGGAAGAGCCACCACCTCTAGTCACCAGATGAGCTTCCCAGTATTTTTTTTATTTTGTTTTGCAATAATGTGTCCTATTTTTGTACTACACCACTACAACATGCAAAGAGTTAATTATTTTTTTCATTGTTTAAGTCAGTCAATAATCCCAACCTACCAATATTTTGTAAGGAACTTATTCCCCATTCTTTTTAATTCAAGGACAAGTTTTCATTTAGTCATGGGGGTATGATGAGTCATCATTTAGTAGTCCTAATGTTGAATATGTGACATCAGAGCCTCGATGTCACATACCCAATGTCGAGGCTAATAAGCGACGTTAGATATGTGACATCAGAGCCCTAACGTCGCATACCCAATGTTGGGGCTAATAAGCAACATCGTGTACCCGACGTCGCCTCATCTGGATCCTGCCTATAAATATGGTGTTGGGGTACTGGGATGAGATAAGAAGTAGTAGAGTTAGTAGATAGTTTAGTTTTTAGTTTCTTCTCTACAAAGTCTGTTAATTCCAATGCATGCTTGTAGTGTGATGTTTGTAATTGTATGGCACCTTTGTTCGAATGTGACGTACTTGGGCTCGTTACATGACTGGCAATAAAGATTGAGATTACTTCCATTATTGTAGCATCCACTTAGATTATTATTGGTTTAATTATTTATTTACTACTTTATTTAGTTAAATATTTCCATTTATTACTATTTACTATTCCTATTATTAAGTAGAATGCGTACGCCTTAATCATGAACATTTTAAGTGTAGATACTTGGTAATCCAGAAGTGTATCATTTGGCACAACTAGTGACGTACACTTGGCAATCCTGGAAGTAGCCTCACAAAGTCCAAGAAATGTATGGATAATTAACAACAAATACTCATTGCCCATAGGCTAGTTTAGATCTTGTTTTCTATCATTCATTTAGTTTAATTAATCCATCTCTTTATCACCATCAAGAGTAGTGTAGAATTAAGAACAATATCATTTGCCTCACTTTGGACTAAACCATACATGACAAAGCTTCCATTAGTCCAAGTTGGAAGACAGTGAACTGCGATCAAAGCATAACGGTCTAGATACCACAACTAGTCCCATCTATGGAATTCAATCAGATTGTGCGTCAACACTTGTGATTTGTATGGTTGAGCATTGGGGTACCTCGTTGCTCATCAATGTTGAAATAGATTTGAAAATTATCAAAGAACTTCCAAAAAATGATGATGTAAGACTTACTAATACAATTGAAATAATTGATATTAATGGACTACAAGATGAACCAAATATTATGGAGTCTAATTTAGTAAAAGATGATGACCATGATAAAATTCATTATGATAGTTTACTTACAACGTCTACAATGTAGTCAAGTCTAAAACAAAGAATGATCTCATTCAAGATTAACTTAATTCACACCAAATTCAAGTTGCAAAAAGCATTTATTGACCAACAATAGATAAAACTCCAATAAATAAATTTCTTTTCAATCTTATTTAATATGGTAGTAACTACTATTTTTCATAATGGAAAATGTGATTTTTATGACTTAAGAAGTAGGCAAGTTTGACTACATGAATATGCCAAACATCTCTTGTTGTACAAAGATGGAAGATTTGTGTGACATCCTAGGCTTAGGTACTATATTTTTAATATGATTAGCAAAAATCATGCACAAAACATAGCCTTAGATTTTATTAAAATGAATTTGAATTAAATGTTAATCCACATCAAAAATTAAAATAACAATTATTTAAGGATCCAAGTAAGAGTTTTGCTAATGAGATCATACGATATAGTTCTAGTTTATGATGCACACGAGCTTACTAGTTGATGAGTGGTGAGTAGTCCCTACGCCCAACCATATGAATCACAAGCGTTACACTAGCGATCCAGTCTAATTCCATGAACTTTATCTCTCTAAATCCACAATAACCAAGGTAGTAACTTAAGGACATGATTGTTGTCTCCTTGGCTTCACTTGTGTAAGTGCAAGTGTATGGTTAAGTATAAGACAAGGCACATAATTTTTATTAATTTTATACTTTATTTAATTAAGTCTAAGTGTGAAATGAAGTAATTAATTATGAATTAATCTAAGGAACTATATAATGTCTTAATCTACTTCTTAACATAAGTATCTGAGCCCACCTTCCATGCACATTCTAAACTCATTAAAAATGCTATTGGGTTACCAAGTGTTCAGCCATTAGGCAAACCAAGTGATAACACCGCTGGGATTACCAAGCATTAACAATATGTTCAAGGCAATCGTACTCATGTGTATTAATTAAGCATATTAATTAACTAAGAACATGAACATAAAATTCATAATGATAAAGTGCATGAAAGTAAACATTATTCTAATCTAAGTGTTGCAAGAAGTTCCAATAATCTCATCTTTATTGCTGGCACATCAAAGTGTTTAGGTACATTGATGCTTAAATAAGGATCTATACAATCCTTGAAGTCCTATTGTGGGCACTTAGAAAATATTCTAATTATTATGAAATGAAACTGCAAGAACTTAACTACTCTATAGATTCAATGGTGCCATAAATGTGGTGGGTATGCATGCTTATATAGGTAAAGACAGACATTACATCAATGCATATGTGTTGATGAGGCTGTGTCAACATGGATGCATCTACAAGGATGCATCAATGCATCCTCGTTAATGCAACCCTTTGCATGATTCATGATACCCCACAACTGATTAAAAACTCATCCTTGAGTGAACAAAAGTAGGATTGAGCTTCTTGCAAAATTGGGAAGGTATGGAATCATAGACTGACTAACTAGATTGACTGACCTTAAGTGCTTGATTGTACAAAATCACCATAATTACAAAAACGGATGCTCAAGAAAACAAAATTGAACACCCTTACAAAAGTGGATAGTTGAAATCCTGTGATGGCTAAAGATGAAAATGAAATCAAATAGTGCCAGGAGGTGGAGGTTCCTAGGGTACTAAGGAACCTTCTCTGGCCTTCAATGCTCATGGTGATGGCATTTGAGGCTAAGGTGGTTGTTGCGACTATCCTACTACAGTTGCTACTTCTGGGGGAAGGTGAAAGACATCCAAAAATACCTTTATCTTCTCCTCCTTAATCTATGGATCATACACATACTTCACGTGGCATCACCAATGTGGGTTGAAACATGGATGTCCCACAGACAAGGCATTAACAAGAATAGTTCCTTAACATTGACAAACCATGCTATGAATTGCTAATGTTCAACATCAAATATCTTGATGATGTTTTCCAGCTCATGGTAGTCATTCATCATATTTGTCAAGTTCTCAGCAACCAATCGCTAGTCTATAAACTAACTTGTAAGAACTTCAAGCTCTGCATTCACTATTTCTAACTTCTGCTTGGTGTCATTGTGATGCTTGAACTTGGCCTTGTAAAGGAGGTATGAGCTAGCCCTTGTTTCTTTAACTCTAACCACAGTCTTCCAGTTGTCAATATTGCTAAGTTTAGGTAATGGAGGTTGGCAAGTTCCATGTATTTAGTCATCTCCTCAATTTGCAACTCCTTTATGCAAATATTTGCTTTGTTGTAGGCATTTAATCCATAAAAGATTAGTTGCCACATATCTTCTCTTTCTTAAAGTTGTTGGAGGGCCTCGTTCATCTTCACCTTAACCAACTAAATTTCTTTTTTGTTTACCTCCTTGAGAAGTCCAACCTAGTCCTTGTAATAATTCTCTACTTGTTTAAATTTCAAGGCCTCATTCTTCTTAGTGGCTATCTCAATAGCTATTTTCTAATATGCGCACAGACTTTCTGCATTGAGAGATTGTAATTTTTAGCTACCAACCTCCTCAAATCCATGTTCACATTGGTAAGCTACTCTTGTAGTTATCATACAAACTCAATCAGCTAGTCCTTTTGTAAATTGACATTGCATAGGTGGTAAATGTTTTTGGTCAAAGTGAGGTTCTCCTTGTAGACTTGTGACAAGTCCTTATCGGTGCTCAAGACTAAATCCTTTGATAAGCATACATCGAAGGCCACCATCTCCTTTGCATTCTCACCTCTTTTACTTTATTCTGAAACTGCAAGAAAGCTTCATCTCATGTAGCTACTTGGTTGAGAATGATGGCATCGACCAAGTGAGCTATCAATTTTGAAACTTTGGTAGCCAACCGTTGATTTTTTATCATGGCTATCTAAAGTTATACATTTGTGATGAGGAGCTTGTCCTTGGTCTCTAGGAGCTTCGAGTGGGTAGAAGTGATGTTTTTATAGAGATTGAAGATCTCTAGAAGTAGTTGCTCAGTTCCCACTAGTCGGTCCAACACCTCCTCATGTTGGACTACACTTAGCATTTCACTTCCCACTCCTATGGATGTCTGCACATCTTTGAGTGTAGCAACATCTAGCATGATGTCCACATGATCATTCAAGGCCTCAAAACTCGATCAGCCAACATGGCTATCTAAAGTTATACATTTGTGATGAGGAGCTTGTCCTTGGTCTCTAGGAGCTTCGAGTGGGTAGAAGTGATGTTTTTATAGAGATTGAAGATCTCTAGAAGTAGTTGCTCAGTTCCCACTAGTCGGTCCAACACCTCCTCATGTTGGACAACACTTAGCCTTTCACTTCCCACTCCTATGGATGTTTACAAATCTTTGAGTGTAGCAACATCTAGCATGATGTCCACATGAGCATTCAAGGCCTCAAAACTCAATCAGCCAACACATCTATCGCTATTTCCTATCTATGGTGCTACATCATGAAGACTATTAACACCTCATCCTCCTCTAGGCACACTAAGAAAATAGTAGCATTCCTGGAGATTTCTGGAAATTTCTATTGTCTAGGGATGAACACTATCACTTCTTAGATGCCCAAATTTGATCTCATGGGTGCCTACATCCTTTTTGTTGAAAATAGTGGCATAGTCTCTTCTAGCTAGCTTATGATTTAGGTTACTTCATTTAAATGGCTCAAAGCTAGCTAGTAGATTAAGGACTCTCCACCACTTGTTTCTTCTTGCTACTGCAGAAGTTACATACAGAGCTTCTTTATACACTCAATTGTCAAATGAGCCTCCAATGTTGTTTCTTAAGTAGGTGGTGGTGGTGGTGTCCGATCTTCTTCAGGTAACTTGGTGGGTGCTTTTTCTTTCATCATCTGCTATCAAGATGTAGCAAGAGCATGATGAAGTGTGTCATTAGCATAATGGGCTATCCCTCCCCTCTTACAAAGTTTTCTAATGAGGCAAGGAAAGGGAAGTGTCTTCCTCCAATGTTCATTCTTTTTGAATCATTTCTTCATCTATAGCAAGATGAGTTAGGGAGGTTAATTGGGAATTTTTTGCTTCGAGCGATACATGCACAAGCAGAGAAGGAATCAATCTTTCTTGTTCTCACTATTGGATTGAGGTGGTAGGTTACAATCTTAAGGTAGGTCCTCTCTACCTTAGTGAGTACACCGCACTCCTTACAATTGACTCCATAACAGCATTAGATTCATTCCTTTTTTGACATTGAGGTCCACTTGTGTACAAATCTCCACCAATCTTGCCCCATTGTCAAGCAACCCAAGGACCTCTACAATGGCCTTGACTGAATAAGAAATACTAATGTCTGTAATCTTCATAGTGGTGTCCACCTATTGGTTATTCTAGAAGAGGTAAGTCTCTCTCACGTACCACTCTCCACTGGAAGTAAGGATGGGCCACTTGGGAGATCCTTACAATTGAATCTTCACCTCTTCTAGTGCCAAGTCCAAGAAGGGACCAAAGTTAAGTTCTTGGAGAACCACACTTTGGACCTCCTTAGAACGAATTTGTCTCAAGCAAGCCTCTATCAATGTAACTTCCAAATTTGGTTGATGCCCTAGCATCTCATCTCACCTAGACTAGCATGTTTCCATGGTGGGAATCTAGCAAATAGATTCCACTTTGGGATCCTTTTGAAGAGGTCCCATGGCATATGTTTCTGTCTCTCCTTCTTGGGATTGTTGTGGCTACTAGCCCCATTCCCCTCTTGGCTACTTCTCCTATGGTTCGGATGGTCCTTCTTCTAGTGGCTTCTTTGGCACCATCTATGATCACAAACATAGCCAAAGATTAGTGTTTTCTGTGTAACTTATAACACTTTGATACCTTGTCCAATTTGACTAGCTACACTTAGGCTTATTTGTGATCATGATAAATTAATTATTTTATTAATATATTATTATAATGGCTATCCAAGTTTGTTGGTGAGGTTTAACTTAAGTGAATTAATGATATTTAATATTATTTTATTAGTTAACCCTTGTGGGAGTTAGAAAAATTCCAAAAAAAATTCTATCAAAAACCATAGGTTTGCAGCCCCCACGATGTAAAGCTCACCTCTAGTAGCTACAAGGTTGAAGAACGAGCAGATTTGAACAAGTGGTTAAGAAGATATGGGCTTGGGAAAGCTTTGGGCTCTAAAAATTGCAAAAACTCTCCTTGTGTGATGAAGCATATATGAAAAATTTTCTAAGTCTTGATGTGTATTTATAGTATTTTTGTGTTGTGTCAACGAGGATGCATCCATGTAGCCAAAAAACAAAAATTTTCACCATTAGAAACTAAGCAAAAGAAGTGTTTCCATGAAATTAGAGTCTAGAGGAAGCCAAAAAAAATCCTAAAATAAGGACAAATGCTTGACAAGGGCTAGGAATATGTTTCAAATGGAGATTTAGTAGGAGATTTGTGTATCAAGGAATGCAAAAACTAGATGCATCAAGGTGAAAAACGTAGGTTTTGAAAGCAAAATGGCAAAGGGATAAGGATCTTAACCATCTTGACCAAGGAGTATGCAAGTCAGTCTTCCCCATAGTAGGCATATGCCTTTAATGCCCTTACATGCCCTCAAATTAAGGAGGCAGTGGGCCCCAATGGTTATGGATTGTTAAAAATTGAATCACCAAAGAAACCATCAAAGAAGGAAGACCATCTCAAAATGAACCCATCGATACAATCATGGGAAGAGGCAATGAGGTGGTAGATAGAAAGAATAGGTGGATGAGAGAGAGTATGGAATGTGAAACATCACTAAATCTTCATGTTGTAACCTTTGTAACCCCATCCCATGAAACCTTAGGCAAAACTTCATTCTAAGTGTGAATATTGTAATCCATAAGAGGCAATCTCACACATTTCATACTTTTGGGGCTGAAAAATGCCTCATAAGTGGCCAAAGCCTAATTCCCTAAGTAAAAAGAGACACCTAGTGTCTATATTTGGGCCTGGGGAGGGGTCAAAAATACCTTTTTGGATGCTAAAAATGTTAATTTGATACGTTTTATAGGGGTAAACACTTTTCTATGCTAGAAAACTTTTGCAAGAGGGTAAATCTCACCTACCCTTCGCATGGAGGGGTGTGGGCCACCTACTTCCAACGTAGAAGCATCAAAACCAACATGGAGTGCAAAGGAGTGGATCTTACCTACCCCCAATGTAAAAGGGGGGTAACTCAACTTGGAGGGATTTGACCTTCACCCCCAACATTGATCTTTCATCTCTC
>MNCI01002011.1:12501-43336 GCA_015680685.1 Gnetum montanum | reverse complement strand
AGGAAGATTCAAGGCCCAAAACCCTATAAAATCAAGCATCCAACATCATTTACAGGCTCCACCTGCTTAGCATTTAGATACTTTGGCATTGGTAACATCCAAGAGCTCTTGCCCACTTGCAAATCAATGTGGAACCCCCTTTTCAGACAATTATTACCCCCCATAGCCATTGTTACACCCCTCTATAAAATCCCCTCTACAGATTTGATGCAAGGAGTAGCAAAGGCTTGAAAGCATTAGGAGTTGTGGATCATCTAGATCATGGAGCTAGGAATACTAAGCCCCTATCAAAGTGAATCCCCCCTACTACCCCAAGCACATTTTTGTACACAATATTTAAACTCTCTTTATTTTTGGTCAAATAAAGTCTATAGTTTTAGTTTATGTATGAAGTAGATCTATTATTTATCTTCAATACATTTTTAGATTTTCAATCATATTTGCATTTTTATTACTTTGTTCACCCTCTTCTAAGTCCTTAGGCGATCTATCAAACTATCTAGGGCATCTTAGATCCCACTTTTTGAATGCCCTAGGCATTCGAGGTTAAAGGTGTTGCATTGGGATTTTTGGTTTTCTAGCAATCAAATGTTTTAGTTGCTATAGGTTTTTGGCACTAGAAGGAGGGCCTCCACCCAAGTTCTCCTTTGAAACTTTTTTTTTCCAATTTTTTTGCCACAAAACCAACACTATAACACATCCCCCCTGCCACAAAAACCCAACGTTGAGGTTGTAGGTAATTTGGGTTTTAGAAAATTTCACAGTAGTTTCTAGAAATTTTAAAGCTAACGTTGGTGTACTACCAAAACCTCATGCCCCTTGCTACAGAAATTTTATAGCAAAGCCAACATGGATGTTCAAGTCTTCGTAGAAAATTCATAGCAGTTGCCGGAAATTTTTCAACAAGGCCAATGTTGGCACCTTACCTAAACCAAGATAAAACCTTTGGAAAATCAACTAAATTTTTACTTTAATTTTTGACAAAAAATTTAAAACCTACCAAAAGGATAACCCTCCAACACTGTGTGGGAGGGTGTAAGATTTTTTATCTTACCCTCCTTTATTCCCCCCTCTTCGCCTTCAGCATGGGTGTTACCCACCTTCGACCACCCAAACACCTTACTGGGAATTTTTTCCAGTACGGTCAATGTTGCCAATTTCTTAAAAACATACTTTTGAAAAAATTATTCATGCTTTCCAAAAAAGTAAAACCCCTCTTACTAACATTGGCAAGGAAAGTGTGAGATCTCCCTATTCTCACCTCCTTTTCTTTCCATCTACTGCACCCAGTGTAGGTGCAACTAGGAAGCCTAGTGTGGGTGAAGTTTGAAAACTTCTTTCCAACTTTTCATTTTTGGCAAAGGAATGTACCTCACTTAACCCCCCACTTACCATTTATAGTAACTCGTTTTGGCTATTTTTATCATTTTTGACCTTTCCTGCAACTAGGAAGCCTAGCATGGGTGGGGTTGATACCACCCTTATCATCTTTAGTAAGGAAGTATACCCCCTTTGACAACCACACTACTATTTATAGTAAGTGATCCATTTTCAACTATTTTTGCCTCTTTTAGCTTTCTTTAAATTCCACTTGCTAGAATTTGTACTTTTCCCACCTTTTGTAACCTTTTCAAGCCCTTTTCAGCATCATATTCATGTCTTTAAGTTAATCAACTGTACTTCCTTTCAACCTAACAAACATGGTGATGAGCTACGATATCGCGTCGACCCCTACGATATCGCATACGTGATATCGCAGCCCGTCGCCAATTCTATAAATAAGAGGCAGATTTCCCTTGTTTCTCAATCTAGATCTAGACCTTAGCCAAACTCTAGCAGTTTTCCCATTCCAGAGTTAGAATAATTTCCATGTGCCCATAGTAGGAGTCTCAAAGTAAACGGATCTTTATTCGAGAAAATTGCACCTGAGCACACATTTGTGTATGGAAATAAAGACAAACTTTCTGATAAACCTTGCAGCATGTGGACTAAGCTAAATAGGATTTAATTACTATTAAATGTTTAACTACTTTCCTAGATAATTAAATCTCTCTCAACCCTCAGTACGACTGCTCCTTCGTGCCCTTGCACGAATAGGCATGTCACAATTATACGTTGAGTATGTTACATGCGATTACAATGCAAGGGACTACCATCCCACAGAAGCACAACGTCAACAGGATTTGCAATAGGAGAGATACCACACATCATTGAAGGGCAAAGGCCCTTGTAATGCTTCAACCATCTTAAATGAAATTGAGGGTGGTGAACCTGTTTTCATAGGTGTACTGTTTGAAATCGTCGGTGCCTAGCTGGAATGAAAATGGCACCGAGTGATCCGCAAACTAGTACAGAAGACCCTACCTTTGCTTGAGGGTGAGCTAGGACTGACGAAGGTAGAGTACCTTGGGTGGTCCGCACGCGGATCAGACAAGGATTTCCCCAAACGTATGCCAATGCACAATATGCTGGGTTATACGTAAATGGCGTAGTAAATGTAATCTAGAACGCAAGCGAGCAGGGATGTAAACAAGACATAAACCAATATGAATGAAAACATGTAACAAATATTAGCCAAAAATGCAGGAACGAACGAGAACTATAACAAATCTTGGCCAAAATACAACAATATTATTACGTAATGAAAATTACAATGCACTGGTCTTGACGCAGTTGTGAATCTGACACAAGGCAGACGAAGAGCCCCGATGGATGCAGCAGGATGATGGTGTGTTGGTTTGGGCTACAGGCACAACGTGAAGACTGTATGCTTAGCGTGTAGGGTAGAAGTCCAGTGTGCAGGGTGGGTGTTCTCGATGCTCTAAGTGCAGATCACCCAAATTTTTGCCCAGATTTTTTTAATTTTCCCCAACCCCGATCTGGTCAAAAATCTGGGTTTTTGTATGGGTTTTGGGCACCAAATTTGGATCTGAGATGGGATGATTGGCTGTGGGATGCTGGAATGTCGGATCGGGTGACACGTGGAGCATCGACCGGGTGCAAAAGAATGAAGCTTTACAAGCATGCAGCATGCTAGCGTGTACATGCTGGGCGTATACACCGGGCATGCAGGCTAGTGTGTGGGCATGAAAACTGCAATTTTAGAGCTTAATCTTGTACACTGAAGTTGGATCCTTGTTACCTAAGTGTTGCTGGTCCTTCAGGGCGTCCGGGGGCTCATTTTGGCTTCACTTTGATGGAGTTTTGGGCACGTTTCTGGTGTGCACGCTGTGGTGTACGTTGGGCATGCACGCTGGGCATGCAGGCCAGCGTGCAGGCATGAAACTACCACTTTTCAAGGTCAAAACTTGATTTTTTGGAGTCAAGGATGATGCTCGATAGTTTCTCTACCTCTGGGAACTGATTGCCTATGAAAATCATGATCTGTGTGCCTGTTTCGGTCTATCCATGATGGTACACGCTGGGCGTGCAGGCCAGCGTGCAAGCATGAAAACCAATCACTTGGAGGCCAAAACTTGATTTTTAGGAGTTTGAGAGCTGCTAGGGACCTTGGGAAAGGTCTTAGGGAGTCTAGACCTTCATTTCTGGTTTATTTTGGTGAGTTTTTGGGGCCCAAAAGTTGCTGTACATTGAGCTGCATGCTAGACATGCAGTCCTATGTGCAAGCAGTATACTTAGTCAAAACTAAGTGTTTTGAGCTTAGGACTGTCAGTTCTTGTTTCCTGATGTTGACATAGCCTCTAGTAGATCTTGGGGGAATTTTTACTTGCTTGTATGGACTCTGTTTGATGCTGTTTGTGGAGTTCTCAAGTTTCAATCATGCTAGGAAGCATTATGACTCAGCTCGATTCTTGTCTGAAATTGCTGGGCCTAGATTTTTTTTTGTGGTGTTTCATTGGCCCCTCTTTTTTGACGCTTGGAGGAATCGACCTGAGAGGTATCAACAAAGAAGTACAAAACACCACAAGCGAACAGGTGGCCAGCATTGTCCTTTGGCACTAGGCCAGATGTCATCGCACTGTGTTCAAAGTACATGGGTGTAGGAAACAAGGTATTAAGATGGGTAGGTAGATGTTTGCAATTGTGGGATTGGGAATTGATCAAGGAATTGTGTTGACATGGCAGAGGAGTGTCTGCAAACAAATCATGTTTTTTCGTGTTGCTGGCCAATATTCGGCACACTTGGAAACAAGGCATGAGGAATACGTCCTTTGGAGGAACGAGACTCTTGTATTATGCTTGAGAGAACTCGTTGTCGCAACCAAAGCCACATGATGAGGTGATGTGTTCTTTGGAGAGACAGGACCCTTGTGGAGTGTCTAAGGGAACCCATTGTCCGACAGCCAAAACTACGCGGTGAGGTGAAACATGACAGTTTGAGACGTGAGTATTTCTTTCCAAGACAACTGCCTTCCCGCTTGGGGCTTGCATGGGAAGTGCCAAGGGTCTTGTAGTTCATTTTTTCCCTTTGCTTTTTGATCTTTTTTTTTTGTGTTTAAAGAGCTTTCTTTTAGTTTTGCACTCATGCTCATTTGTCGTGTTGTGCATTGCAACTACTTGAAAGTTTCGTAGTGTGCAACAGTGTGCTCAAACTTTTGGGGCATACTGGGTGTATCCGGGAACTGTAACCAAGGAGGAAAGATAATGAGAGTGTTGAGGAAGTGGAGAATGTATCGGAAACTGGGAATGTACTTTTAAGCAGATTGATTAACCTGGTTGCGTGCGTCAGAAACAATGTGACACCTTGTCACCATGATCAAGTGTATCCATGTACGAGCACCACTGGGTATCATCCTCAAAACACAACTCCAAGAAGACAAGAAAACCACAAGTGAATGAGTTAGCAAACACTTTAGACACGAATGTGGCTGATGCAAATGGTGGCATCATGTGAATCTTGAGGCGAACAAAATGAGTAGCAATAATGTTGTCAGAGCTGATGTGATGAATGATGCAGCGGGTGTTGATGAAGAAATTTCATGAATTCCAGTGGCATGTGAATGTGCCAGAGATGATCTTGCTATTTTATAGTCTTAGCGGACTGTCGTGGGTTAGTTTTGCATCATAACCCGTTGGACGTTGCCAGTTTATCGTCGTAGCAAACAATACGATGCTAGTTTATAGTCATGGAGGACTATGAAGAGGGAAGCTAGTTTATAGTCTTAACGGACTCTGGTGAATGAGCGTGACAGTTTAGTGTCGTGTCGGACAAAGCTCTATGGTGTCGATTTACCGTCATGACTCCAGGATGTATCTACGGTATCAGTTTATCGTCATGATGCTAGGATGAATACGTACCTTAAGATCATCAAACGTGGAATGGTTTCAGGTACACGTGATTTGTGGTATTGGCCAATTTGTTCCTGTCCATGTCTGCTAGTTTGAACACTCCATTACCGTACGCTTTGGTGACCAAGTAAGGCCCTTCCCAGTTGGCTGAGAACTTATCTGCGTGTTCACGGACTGCCTTAAGTACAAGGTCTCCTTCTTTGATCGGATGCTTATGGATGTTGTGTTGATGGTGTCGTCGTTGTTGCTTTTGGTACCACTCGATTTGATCAAGTGTTCATGTGCGCTCTTCTTCCACTAAATTGAGGTCAACGATGTGCAACTCATTGTTCTGACCTTCGTCAAGGAGTTCGGATAGTGTGATCCTTAAGGATGGTACCTACAACTTGAGAGGTAAAACAGCTTTTGAACCATAAACAAGACTATATGGTGTTTTACCTGTGGATGTCCTATGCGTTGTTCTGTATGCCCATAGCGCATAAACTAGCTGCTCGTGCCATCTTTGTTTGCTCTAATGAAGCATTTTCTTGAGCACCATGATCATAGTTTTATTTGTGGCTTCTGCTTGTCCGTTGCTTTGAGGGTAGTAAGGTGATGAAAACGAGTGTTTAATACCTAAGCTTTCACAGAATGTTTTTGTTTCGACACTGCTAAATTGTGGCCCGTTGTCAGTGATGATAGTCATTGGGATGCCAAAATGAGTCACAATGTTTTCGAGGATAAAGTTGCATACTTGTTTCGATGTGTTCTTCCTAAGAGGAATAGCTTCTACCCATTTCGTAAAGTATTCAGTTGTGTTTATGATGAAGCTATGTCCCGCCGAAGATAAGGGAGTTATTGGTTCAATGATGTCTAACCCCCACTTCTGGAAAGGCCATGTGATTTGGGCCGTGTGCAACTCGTTGGGTGGAACATGTATAAGGTTATCATGCTTTTGTTTGACACGTATCACACATTTTGACCTTGGAGAACCAGTCGTATTCCATATGTGGCCAATAGTACCTCAAGCATCTTATTTTGGTTGCCATTGCTTTGGGCGCTATGTGCCCTCCACAGAGTCCCTCATGAACTTGATCGACGACAGTTTGGCTATCGGTGCTATTAATGCATACTATTAAAATCCCTTCATAGGATCTACGACATAACGTGTCCCCTACTAGTGTATACTGTCGAGAGCATTTTCGCACCGCATCCTTCTGTGCATTTGTTAGATGTTGAGGTGGTTCACCATGCAAAAGGTATTCTTTGATGTCATCGTACCATTCTACGGCGTGTGTCGTGCTAACGGATGCTATGGGAAGTTCATCAGGAGTGTCAGTTATGGGCTTGTTGCAGCTCATGACGGAATTAGGCAATGCATGAAACGTGTTCGGTGAGATGTTTAGAGCTAAGGTGGCTAATGCGTCTATAATGGTATTATCATTCCTAGGAACATGTTGTGGTTCTACATTTACAAACTGTTTCAACAAGTGTTTCGTCAAGTCACAATAGGGTTGTAGATGAGATGCTTTGCACACGTAAACATCTTTAACTTGGTTTATGATTAACTATGAATCACCTCTAACTACGAGGCATGTGATGTTTGAAGCTTGTGCTGCCATAAGGCCTCTGAGGAGACCTTCATATTCTGCTATGTTATTGGTGCAAGGAAAGTTAAATCAGTAAGCAAAGGGTTGGATTTCCCTGAAGGGATATGTGATAATGGCAGTAGCACTTCCACCTTGGGAGGTGGATGCTCCATCAAAGTTTAATATCGCATCATAGTCATCGAGCACTATGTCAATCGTGCTTATGTTTTTGTCGGGGAATTCCAGACTAATCGTCGCTTGATCTTGTGTTGGTGATGTGGTCATCTGATTGACTATAGCTTGACCTTTGATGGATGATTAGGCTATGTAATGCAGGTCAAACTTAGCAATCATTGCCTTCCAGCGAGCTATCTTGCTTGATTCATGCATGCTGTTTGTGATAGCTCTGAGCACGTTGTCTTTACAAATGATATTTACTTGGTTACAGAAAAGATAATGTCGCCACTTCCTTAAAGAAAAGATAAGGGCAAGGCATGATCTCTCCACGTCATTGTAACACTGTTCGTGGGCCACTAATGCATGGCTCAAATAGTAAACAGGAACCTCAATCCCATCATCCTATTTCTGGCAAAGCATAGACGCGATTGATGAATCTGTTGTGGCAAGGTAGATGTAGAACAGTTTATTGCTCTGAGGTGGATAAACTGTTGGTAATTGAGTCAATGCCATTTTGATATTGTCAAAAGCTTCCTGACATTGTGGGGTCCATTAAAAGTGTACTGTCTTGCGTAGCAAGTGGTTCATGGGCTTCAATTTATCAGTCAATTTTTCAATGAAGTGCCTAATGAACTATAATCTACCTTGTAGGCCTCGAAGCTCAGTAAGTTTGCTTGGCGGTTGCAAGTTTATAATAGCCTTCACCTTATCGGGGTCTACTCGAATTCTTGCTTCTGAAACTATGAATCCAAGCATTTTGCCTGATTTGACCCCAAAGACACATTTTTTGGGTTCAGTCTAAGTTCATATTTTAAACAACGCTTAAGTACCAAGTCTAGGTCTTGTATATGCTGCTCTAGTGTCTTTGACTTAACCGCTATATCATCTAAATAATCGTTGAGCAAGTGAAGGAGGTAATCACTAAAATGAAGGTCATTGCTCGTTGATACGTAGCATCAGCATTCTTTAAGCCAAAGGGCATCATCGTGTAACAAAATGTTCCCCATGGTGTCATGAAGGTTGTCCTAAGTTGATGTTCAGGATTAATTCGGATCTGATTATATCCAAAGAAGCCATCCATAAAAGATAACAGTGCATGCCCAGCGGTTGAGTCAACCAGTTGATCAATACTAGGTAGAGGAAAGTCATCTTTTATGGTTGCTAAGTTGAGGTCCCAGAAGTCAATGCATAGGCGAATGCTCCCATTTTTCTTCAAGACAATGACCATGTTGGATACCCATTCAACGTAGTCAACAGCCCGAATGAAACTAGCTTGATAAAGTTTGGTGATCTCATTGCGAACTACCAGTGCTACCTCAACTTTAACCTTACGTGCTTTTTGTTTCACTGGTCTTAACTTCGGGTCGAGTATGATGTTATGCTGGACTATTCGGGGGTCAAGTCCAGGCATGTTAGTATAAGACCAAGCGAATGCTTTGATGTTGCTTTTTAGCAGTGTTGCTATGTCATTAGAGAGTTGTGGGTCTAGTAAAGTACTTAGTTTTAGTGTCTTGACTTCGTCGTTTAGCATAGTGATGGGGGTTTCAATTAATGGGTCCTCGGTGATGTTATTGGCTTCAATATCCAGCGATTTCATCATGTTCTGAAAGCATTCTATAGTTTCCTCTGTCGATGCCACGGAGTTTTCGTAAGTCAATGTGTCTAAATCAATGGACTTGTTGTTCATCTCCCATTGGATGGGTCCATATGGTCCATTAATGAACAATGGTGCGAATAGTTGCTTACTATCCATGCTTGCCCCTGCCAAGTCACATGAAGCAATGTTAACAAAGGGGATTTGCTAGTTGTTTTATGATGCTAATTCAAATACTTAAATGTGGTTGAAGTATGCTAAAGTGGGTTCGTTGTCTCACTTGGCCGCATGGCAGTTTAAGGTCTTACCGGGTCATTCACGGTAGTTTAAGGCCTTACCGGGCCATTCGCGGTAGTTTAAGGTTTCTAGTTGATTATACAATTCGTAATGCTTGTTAAGTATGGAACTACAAGACGAAGAGTATGTATCAAGGTGCTTAATGTACATTTACACACCCCTCTATCTCCTCTAAGTTTGTATGTTTAATTAAGCATTTTTATTTGGAGTAAAATGCTTAAAATGCCGATTTCCTAGAGGGTGGGGCAGCATGGACAGCGTGGGGGTGCATTTAAATTGAAACAAATGGTGGCATCAACACCATGATCAAACTAGGAACAGCATGAACTTCTTAGCGTGAACCCAAGCATGAACCCAAAGCGTGAACCCAAGCGTGAACCCAGAGCGTGAACCCAGAGCATGAACCCAAAGTGTGAACCAGAGCGTGGGGATCGGGTAAAATAGGCAAAGGGAAGGTGCAGATACGGTGTGAACGGAAGCAGCAAGGACGACACCGATCGGAGCGCGACGATTCAGGTGAATGAGTTTCAGCGTGAAGTTGTGCTCCGAAGAATCACTCAACGTGCACGGGGGTGGAAACTTTGAGCGTGAAGAGTCTGCACGTCGCATTGTGGACCTCTCCAAACATAGCATGAACCTCGGCCAAACCCCAGTGTGAACCTCAGCAAAACCCTAGCGTGAACCTTAGCCAAAACCCCAAGCTTGAACCCAGAGCATGAACCCCAGCGTGAAGGCATGGGCAAGGGGAAGCAGGTGCGGGACTCGAGGAGGAAAGAGCCAGACTTGACCTTCGCCGAGCAGAGTGAGGCAATGCTCCGATGCCTGCCCAAGACTATGGTGTCATCATGGTCTGGATCAGTGCGCCGGTAGGCCCTAATTCCCTGTCCAGATTTGCATTTTTGCTTGCTATTTTCATCCATTTTCGTTCAGTTTTTCTTCCATTCTCGGCACATGGGATTTGTTAATGTGTAAGAGGGGGCAGAATGTCCAGCGTGCAGGGTCTGTGCGCTGCATGTTCAGCGCGAAGGGTCCGTACGCTGCGTCCTCAGCGTACAGGGCCTACACGTTGAGCATACAGGATCTGCACGCCAAGCGTGCAGGGTCTGTACGCTGCGTCCTCAACGTGAAGGGCCTATATGCTGAGCATACATAGTCTGTACATTGCACGCGAGACCTGAAAAAAAGTTTTCAAGTGCTGGCCCCAGTGTGAAACCTATATTGTTTTCCATAGCTTACCAATTCTGGTCCTTGAACATGTGCAGATGTCACAAACCTTTCCTTATCATGGTGGAACTTGTTGGTGTTCTGGCATGGTTTGGGCCTATTGATTATGATGAACCGGTAGCTGATATGACTATTGATCGAAATGGGGTATGGTTTAGAACAGGTGTCAGCAAATTCCTTGCCTTCATCTTAGAAAGATTCAGTGTGGTGACATGGTCTCACCTAAGTGAAAAATCATCACGGAGTGTCCTTAAGACCATGTTACCAGGATTGTCAAATGGTATAGTGGCTTTTGTGGTTGATGTCGATGAGGGATTATCTACGGTAGGGGATGGTGTCTTTGGAGGGAAAAGATCCACCCGTCCATTGACGCGTGTATGGGACTTATTATCGTGTAGCCCTCACAACGTCAATAGCACCTTATTCTTAGCATCTCGTGTGCATACCTTGTTCCAGAATCCTGCTGGAACGGTGTACAGGGTAGAAAGATAAGATTGTTTAATTTATCATTTTTGCTTTAATGTCTAGTGGTTGTTCATGTTTTGACAGTCGTTCCTTTGCAGGCCTCAATTTGATAAAGAAGGAGTATGCATAGGTGATGATGAACTTGCTTTGGCTCATACTGCCTTAGAGGCTTTCATGGCAGGTCCCACTCTCTGTGGTGTCGTTTTAGCACAAACTAAGGGCGAAATTGTCCATTTTCACAAATGGTACTCTAAGGCTTTTGCACAATGTGAGGCTCGAGGGTGGCTACATGGGGATTGGTCCCGTACGGGCCAATTTTCCTGTGTGATGCTGATTTAACTTCTAATGATCTTAATGCATTGTCTAACGGTGAGTAATAGTTTTTTGACTCTTTGCGTTCATCATTTTGGTATCGCGTTGTTTGTATTAACTCTATGGTTTTATCTTGCACATGCAATGGATATCACTCCTGATGGAGTCACCATAGAGACTGGGCGGACTGAGGGCACTTTGTCCATGAAGTTCGGAGATATCGACGATGCACAATGATGGTTGCATGATGAGGCATCACCGCACATTATCGGTTGCTTGAGCGATGCTGGCCTCATGGAGCTGTTTACCGCTTTGAGTCCTAATGTCTCCGTGACCAAGATGATTGCAATCATTGATTCATTCAACAAGGCTATTACTTACTACAACACTCATGTCATGGGAATTAGAGTGGTTTTCCATCTGTCGACAGAGTTCTTTTCAGACCTCTTTGACGTGCCAGCGGATGGGGCTGGAGTGACTTTGGATAGAGTGCAAAAAGAGGCCCATGTGATTCGCAAGATGGAGGAATGGCTAGGTATACCCAAAGGTGCTAAGGGTTTCCCTATGTAGGGAAACTCAAAAGTAACCAAAGTAAATGAGCTGTATCCACTATTCAGAGCACGAGTGGTTCCTAAAGCCCTATCTCAAGTGAAGAATTTTGGGGTAGAATCTGTGCGTATCATGCGTAGGATTCTGGAGACTGAGGTGCGTTACAATTGGGCTCAGTTTTTACTTTTGGGTTTCTGTGGGGAGATAGTGAGATTGCGTTCAAACATTGAGGCACAGTCCCATTTTACCTTTGCATTCTTTGCTGGTTACCTACGTCAGCTAGCCAAATTTCTAGTAGTTTGCGTGGGCAACGAGTATGTGTTAATGGATCGTGGCCAAATATCTCGCCCATGGATTTGCCATTTGTTTGAGGTGACCAAATCTCAAGATGCCCCTGAAGGGATTGATGAATCGATCTCTATTACAATGAGGGGATCCGCTAATCATTCAATTCACACACGTGACAGTGTAGGGCCAGAGCCAGATGGTGTGCCTTATACGGCCAGGAGAGCTGATTGAGTGATCAAAGAGACAATCAGGAAGGCGAAATCTAGAGCCCAAGGACCTAAGCGCTCTAGAGAGGTTGCTCCAACTATAGACGAGCCAAGGGTGAAAAGCATACGGTTTAAAATATCTACACGGGGTAAGTAAGCATGATTCATTCATTTATCCATGTTTTATCATCATTGTCCTATTTTATTTTATCATTTATGCAAAACTGATGTCGGACTCACAAATGTCCTCAGAGCCAACTCCTGAAGTAAGAAAGGAGGGGTTAGCACCAATCTCGGAGAAGGAAGAGATCCCAACCAGCCAAGATGGGGAGGAAGAGGCAGGTAATGACGAGATAGAAATCCCCATCCCTTCGAGGGAAGAAACGAAAGAAGGAGCAGAAGTCACCACGGAAAAAGATCACGCTGGTGAAACGGCTGAAGCTGATGAGATGTTTGATGATTTCTTTGCAGGAACGTTAAACCTTGGCACCCCTCCGAATCTGGGAGAGGAGAGGGATTTTGGTATGTTTTCATCATTATGTTTACTTGGGTTTTGAATTATTTCATTTCCGTTATTTAGAGTTTGGACTTTATATTTTTGGCACTACAAGGCACAGATGTTGAAACCAGGACGACTCCTAACATTTGCTTAGACATACCTGCAATGAAGATTCCAATGGAAACGACCACCAAAGTTTGTTCATCTCCCATACATGAACCATTTACTTGGATCGAAATTCCAAGTAAAACAAATTTCGTCCATGGTATTGTCAGTGAGGTAGTTGATCGCATCCAACAAGCTTATCCTGAAATAGGTACATACGTTTTAAACTTCTGAGTCTTTTTCTTTTCGCATCTGTTCTACTGTCTGATGTTTAATGTATATGTTTGCTGTATTGACAGGTGCTGGACTAAAGTGGGATCCATCCAAGGCTACTTGTATTGACAGTCTACCTGAACTACCATTAGAAATTGAGCAAGTGCCAAGATAGATCTACGACAATGTGGCAAAATGTGTTATGCAAAATGCCAAGTCGCTTTGGACTTGTAGGCGTGCCATCGAAAAGCTATGGTTGCAAATTCAGGCAGGAGAGAAAGAGATCCCCAAACTATCAGCAGAACGAGATGACCTTAAGTCACGTTATGAGTTTGCCTCTGCTAGGTTGACAGGTGATCGTTCTTGACGAACCTCCGAGGTCGGTTATACTAGATATTGGAATCTATTGAACTGCCAAGTAACTATGATATGGAAGCTAGTAGAGCAGAAGGCACAGATTGATTTGCTGAATCTCAAGTGTCAGGACTGGAAAGCTTTTGCCTCTAAGATACGAAAATGGGGTCAAGATGAGAAGAATCATAAGCACCATTATAAAAAATTGTTAAAGGAGGTATCCATAGAGAAGTGTCAATTGGAAATGTTCGTAGAAGGTTTAGGCCTACGGTCTTCATTTGACGCCTTTTCTAGGCACATTGTGGTAGAGATGGAATCTCCTAGGCGAGTAATCACCACAACTTCTGGGGAGGTTTCTGTTGGCAAGTTTCCTCTTAAACGTCCTACTTGGTCTACTGTGGACAAAGGGAAGGCATTAGCCAACGTTGATCTAGGCCTAGATGGAACCGACTATCCTTCGTCAGCTAGAGTTCAGTCTAAGGGGATCCTCTTCAGTAAGTTGTTTGAATTTGTAACTTTTATTTGTTTTTTTTTTTGCAGGAAACGTTGTCTTCCTTTTTGATCTATTAGTTAATTAGTTAATTATTTTCTTTTCCTTTTACAGAATCCTGGTGATGACAACAGCCAGGAGGGTGGCCCCAGTGGAGTGGGGCAAGCTGATACGGACGAGTTTGAAGATCAAGCTCCTCCTGGATTTGATGCCTAGTTTCGATTTGATGTTTTTTTTTGGCGCGATTATGTATACATTCTGTGTATTGTGTGGGGACATTGTGCTAAGTTGTAATTTGACTTTGATACATTTAAAAAAAAAATCAATTGAGTTTTCTGTTATTCATTTTTTTATTTGAATTTTGAGTTTTTTTGAACACGAATAAGCATAGATTTGAAGTG
The DNA here is from genome assembly GCA_015680685.1 of Gnetum montanum. NCBI lineage: Eukaryota > Viridiplantae > Streptophyta > Gnetopsida > Gnetales > Gnetaceae > Gnetum > Gnetum montanum. The sequence continues at coordinate 29,344 of MNCI01002011.1, read as the reverse complement.
AAAATCTTTTTGTTCTTTTGGGCTTGAATGTAAACACGATGCAGTAGTGTAAAACGTTTTTGTTCATTTTGTTGTTTAAGTGTAATGCACGAAGTAGGAATAGAAGTAGGGATGTAATTGTAATTGAAGCACAATCATGTAAAGAGGGGGAATGTAAAGGAAAACTATAACTGGTAATGCAACAAGGTAAGCATAAATTCGAACTGTAAACTTGAATTGAGAGAAAACAAATGTAAGTAAATGCTCTAGTTTGAGGCCATTTTGGGCCATGCGCACCTGTGTCTCAGTTTAAAGTCATGATGGACTGTAGTCTTGATATTCTAGTTTAAGGCCATTTCGGGCCCCATGTACTAGTTTAAGGCCATTTCGGACCATGTCTAAACCAGAGAAGTTTCAAATGATACTGGTGAGTTTCTTGGTAAACCGGCCATTTCTGGCCGTAGCCAGTTTTATGTCGTTGCGGACATCTGATAGTTTAACGTCATTTCGGATGATGAATATAGTTTAACGATTTAGTAATTTTTTGAGTTTTCTTAATTTAACATTCGGAGTGGCGTTAATAGGTATGATTCTATACTCAGCCTTCCCTTCGCTGATCACGTTGAACGGTAATTCAGCCCAAGGGACATCTGATGGGACAGGCTCTGTGTTGGTGTCTTCTAGGGTTTCCGTATGTACAGTAGTTTCTATGTTTGTTGTAGTTTCTAGGTTAGGTGGTGTATGTACAGTTTCAGGTTTGAATTTTTCTATGCTGGGTGAAGTTTCTTTTACGTCTAATGGATCATTGTTTCCTGGTTGCATGCAACTTTCTTTCTCCTTTGTGTCATCCTATTTAAGCTCTTCAAACTTAACCTCCAAGCCTTGGTTTGTATTCGTATGTGACGAGATGGTAGGTGTAGCGGCTTCCCCATGTACAATGATTTCACCACCTTCGTAAGGCAGGGGGATCTCTTGGTGTATGGGGGAAGAGACTGCTTTTAGTTGGGCCAGCTAGGGTCTTCCTAATATTAAATTGAACCCTGGCATTTCGTCGATGACAACAAAGTTAGCAGACGTGGGGAAATGATCCCCTGCTATAAAGTCCAAAGTTATGGTGCCTTTTACTACCTTGGGATAATTAGACGTAGAATGGTTTCAAGTACATGTGATTAGTAAGATTGGCCAATTCGTTTCCATCCAAGTCGGCGAGCTTGAATGCCCCATTGTCATAGGCTTTAGTGACTAAGTAAGGTCCTTCCCAGTTGGCTGAGAATTTATTTGAGTATTCGCGGACCGCCTTGAGAACTAGGTCACCTTCCTTGATCGGCCGCTTATGTGGATCATGTTGATGACGTCACCGTTGTTGTCTCTGGTACCATTCGATTTGATCAAGTGCTCGTACCCTTTTTTCCTCCACCGAGTCAAGATCAGCAATGCACAGTTCATTGTTCTAGCTTTCATCGAGGAGACTCGAGAGCGATATCCGCAGCGAGGGAACCTGTAACTTCAAAGGTAAGACAGCTTGAGATCCATATACTAGGCTATATGGTGTTTTACCTGTAAACGTTCGGTGCATTGTTCGGTATGCCCATAGTGCATATATTAACTGCTCGTGCCATCGTCTTTTGCTCTAATTCAGCATTTTCTTGAGCACCATGATGATGGTTTTATTCATAGATTCCGCTTGGCCATTACTCTGTGGGTAATAAGGTGATGAAAACGAGTGTTTAATACCTAGGTTTTCGCAAAAGTTTTTAGTATCCGTACTACTAAACTGTGGCCCATTATCGGTGACTATGGTCATTGGGATACCAAAGCGGGTTACGATGTTTTCCAATATGAAGTTGCAGACATGTTTAGACGTGGTTTTACTAAGGGGAATAGCTTCTACCCATTTTGTGAAGTATTCGGTCGTAGTGATGATGAAGCTATGTCCTGCTGAGGATGGTGGTGTTATAGGGCCAATGATGTCTAATCCCCATTTAAGGAATGACCATGTGATTTGCGCAATATGCAATTCATTAGGTGGTACGTGTATTAGGTTACCGTGTCTTTGGCAAATGTTGCATTTCCTGACCCTGGAGAAGCAATCATACTCCATGTGTGGCCAGTAATATCCTAAACGTCTGATTTTCGTTGCCATTGCTTTGGGTGCAATATGACCGCACAGTCCTTCGTGAACCTGTTCTATGATCGTTTGGCCATCGATGCTACTGACGCATGTCAACAAAATGCCTTCATAGGACTTGCAACACAAGGTGTCTCCTATTAATGCATATTGCCTAGAGCGTTTTTGCACCGCATCCTTTTGAGCACTCGTCAGATGTCGTGGCGGTTCGCCTCGTAAAAGGTACTCTTTTATGTCGTCGTACCACTCTATTGCTTGTGTAGTGCTGATGGACACTATTGGTATTTCATTGAGGGCATTGGTCACGGGTTTGGCGCAATTTGTTATGGAACTAGGCAACGCATGGAGCATCTCAGGTGTCATGTTCAGGGCTAGTGTGGCAAGTGCATCGGCAATGGTATTTTCATTCCTAGGAATATGTTGCACATATACGTTGATCAGTCGTTTTAACAAGTGTTTAGTCAGGTCACAGTATGGTTGCAGATGCGGAGCTTTGCATGTGTAGATCTCTGTGACTTGATTGATTACCAACTGTGAGTCACCTCGAACTACAAGACGTGTGTTTCCCAAAGTTAGTGCTGCTATAAGACCTCTAAGAACATTGTTGATGCAAGGGAAATTTAGTCGGTAGGCAAAGGGGTGAATTTCTTTCGAGGTATATGTTATGATGGCTGTAGCACTTCCTCCTTGGGAAGTGGATGCTCCGTCAAAGTACAAGATTACATCGTAATTATCAGGCACTATGTCTATGCTGTTAACATCTTCGTCAGGGAATTCAAGGTTGATTGTCGCTTGATCTTGTGTAGGTGATGTGGTCAGCTGATTGGCTATTGCTTGACCCTTAGTGGAGGATTGAGTGACATAATATAGGTCAAACTCTGCAATCATCGCCTTCCATCTAGCTAACCTACTTGACTTATAGATGTTGTTGGTGATAGCTCAGATCACGTTATCTTTGCAAATGATATTGACTTGGTTGCGAAAGAGGTAATGATGCCACTTTTTCAAGGAAAAGACAAGGGTGAAGCATGATCTCTCCACGTCGTTGTATCATTGTTCGTGGGCAACCAAGGCGTGACTTAAATAGTAAACGGGGATCTCGACTCCATCTTCTCGTTTTTGGCAAAGCATGGATGCAATAGATGTATCGAATGTCGCGAGGTAGATGTAAAAGGGCTTATCGCTTTGTGGGGGATGAACTGTTGGCAGTTGAGTCAATTCCATATTTATGCTTTCAAAGGCCTCTTGGCACTGTTGAGTCCATTGAAAATGGATGTTCTTTCGTAGCAAGTGCTGCATGGGTTTCAGCTTATCTATTAGTTTTGCAATAAAGCGTCTAATGAATTGCAGTCTACCTTGCAGACCACGTAACTCGGTAAGGTTCCTAGGTGGTTGCATGCTAGTTATTGTTTTAACCTTATCGAGGTCTACTCGTATACCTGTTTCAGAGACTATGAAGCCAAGCATTTTTCCCGTCTTAACCCCAAAGACGCATTTCTTTGGGTTAAGCCTAAGGTCGTATTTGAGACAATGTTTAAGTACCAAGTCTAAATGCTTTGCATGTTCTTCGATTGTTTTGGACTTGACCATGATGTCGTCTACATAATCATTGAGCGAATCAAGCATGTAATCGCTAAATATATATGTCATTGCCTGTTGATATGTGGCACCCACGTTTTTGAGACCAAATGTCATCATTGTATAACAGAATGTGCCCCAAGGTGTCATGAAGGTCATCCTAAGTTGGTGTTCTAGGTTGATCCTGATTTGGTTGTATCCCAAGAATCTGTCCATAAATGATAATAATGCATGCCCAGCGGTTGAGTCAATGAGTTGATCGATACTAGGTAGCGAGAAGTCACCTTTTATGGTGGCTACGTTGAGGTCACGGAAGTCAATACATATGTGAATGCTGCCGTTCTTCTTAGGGACTACAACAATGTTGAATACCCAATCAGCATAGTCAACAGCTCGAATGAAACCCCCTGATAGAGCTTTGTGATTTCGTTACAAACTGCCAATGCTACCTCAGGCCTAACTTTTCGTGCTTTTTACTTTATTGGTCTAAGTTTTTCATCGAGGATGATGTTATGCTAGATGATGCGAGGGTCCAACCCTGGCATATTGGTATACGACCAAGCAAATGTTTTGATATTATTCTTCAGCACTTGTGTAATGTCATTAACAATTTGCAGATCTAGTAGAGTACTTAGTTTTAATGTTTTAACCTCGCCACTAGACATGGTGATGGGGATTTCGACGATGGGGTCCTCAATGATGGTGTTTGCTTCTAAGTCCAAAATTTTAGTCATATCTCTTAAGTAGTCTGGTGTTCCTTGAGTGGATGCCATGAAATTGTCATAAATTGATGATGAATCTAGATCAATGGATTCTAGATTGACTTCTCGTTGAATGGCCCATGTGGTCCATTGATAGACAACGTTGAAAAGAGGTTCTTGCTATCCATATTCTTGTTCCTACCAATTTAAACAACATTTTCTCGATGAGGAAGGTTTAAGTGTAGATGAGTTTCACATGATTAATCTAACAAAATTGTGGAATGTAATGGCAGTTTAAGGCCATACCAGGTCGATAATGTGGCAGTTTAACGCCATACCGGGCCGATTCATTGTATTCACATTTCATGAAAATGTAATGATCTTCATGGTTTCGTAGATTTTCGGTCTTCATGGGTTTTTTTTTTCTTTTATGCCTTACTTCAGAAAACTATCTTGAAATCATGGAAAATACAATAAAGTAAAATAAATAAATAAAAGGCACAACAAAGTAAAATAGAAGAGAAGAGAAATAAGATGAACTAACATGCTAAAGGAATTAAAAAAAATAAAAAAAAAAAGAGTAGCGTGACTAACTGGGTGCAGCGAGTTACAAAGGGTAGCGTGAGTTACAGGGACATAGTGTGGTAGGGTGAGCAACAAGGCAGGCAACATAGCATGGGTAGCAGGGACATAGCGTGGTAGTGTGAGCAACAAGGCAGGCAACGTAGTGTGGGTAGCAGGGCAAGACAGCATGAATTACTTTGGTGTGAGTAACTTGTCCTGGGCAGCGTAAGTAACTTACCCTGGACAACATGAGTAACTTGATTGCAATGTGAGTGGCCCTAAAATTGCAGCGCTTTAGTGGAGTTTTGTGATAGTCTTGATACGGTTTCGATTATGTTTTGATGCGTTTTGGNGATAGTCTTGATACGGTTTCGATTATGTTTTGATGCGTTTTGGTTTTATTTTGAATTTGGGGCTATTGTCTTGATTCCTGTTGCTGATTCTGGGCTAGCGTGAGCAACAAGGGGCATGTCCATAGGCCGCGTGAGATGCAGCACTGCCATGTTTCGAACATTGTTGGCTGTGTTTTGGGTTGGGAGGACCAACGTTCGTTAGTTGCAGGGTATTTCACTGCATTTCATACATGACTTGTAGGAACTGCAATTTTTTTTGTGCATTTTTAACCGCGATTTGCCTGTATTTTTGCCCAGGCGTAAGCGTATGTTGTGGGAACTGTATTTTTATTCTTTATTTTTTTCTGTGCATTTTTGCAAACTTTTGCTTGGTAGCGTGAGTTGCTTGCCCTTGGCAGCGTGAGTTAGCTGCAATCGCAGCGTGAGTCAGCCGCCATTTCAGAGCGTGAGTGCACGGCCGTTTCAGCGTGAGTTGAGCTGCCATCAGAGCGTGAGCTGAGCCGCCATTTCAGCGTGAGTTTTCCGATTTTGGGTTATCCAGCGTGAGTATTGGACGGGGCGTGCGAAGAAAACGTTGCGTTTGTATGGATTGGCCTAGGCACTGTGCGAATGACCCATGATGATGAAAACGCAAGAGAATGTACGTTTTCCTTAAATACACCAGAGAACGTAACTGGGGTTTTATAATCCGCCTTTGGCATCGCGCTAATTCTTTTTCTTTGGGTTAAGGCAAAATGCGTGAATGACCCAACACATAAATAGGCGGGTGTACCAATGCATTGCTTTATCCTTTACGCATACTGCCATAAATATGCATTCATTTTGTTAGACCAAAAAAAAATGCCTTTAGGAGCGCCAAAGGTTCTGCGATGACTTGCACGTTCACGATGTCTTGTCATTGTTATTGTTGTTAGCTTAGTTATGTTTTTTTTTTTTTTTGGTTGTTGTCATTGTTGTTAGCTTAGTTATGTTTTTTTTTTTTTTGTTGAAAATTTGTAGATTGTATGAAAGTGAATGTGTGATACAATGTAAACATTTAATATTATTATNTAGATTTTGTCCAAACTTTTGATAAACGCAAGTGTAAACACAAAAGATTTTTTTTATTTTTATATTTATTATTTTATTTTTATTTTTTGTTTTGCTGTTTTAACTATTTGTAAATATAAATGTGAATGTGACTGAAATGAAAACAATGTAGAAGAAATGTAAGGGGAATAACAATTGGTAGAGCAAAGATGTAACCATGCATGCAAACAGGAATGTAATTTTAAAGAAATGGAATCGTGACTTGTTCTAGTTTAAGGCCATTTCGGGCCATAAGAAAACAAGAGAAATTTAAATTGTTTCGATGGGTTTTGTTTTTAAACCGGTCATTCTTGACCATGGCTAGTTTTATGTCGTTGCGGACACGTGGTAGTTTAACGTCATTTCGGACAGTTGTAGTTTAACATCATTTCGGACGAGTAGTAGTTTAACGTCATTTCAGATGAGTAGTAGTTTAAAGTTTAAGTGGCTTCTTTAGTTTTTGGAGATTGACATGGTGTGTTGGGCATGTCGATGTAATTGTATATTCAACATCTCCTTCGCTAATTATGTTAAACGGCGATTCAGACCATGAGACATCTGGGGGAATAACTCCTATGTCAGCATGCTTTGATGTTTCCATGTTCTGTAATGTTTCTGTATCTTCTAGGGGATCACGGTTTGGGGATTAGTTATCACTTTGGTTTTCGATAGGTGTGGCATCTTGTTTAAGCTTGAGGGTAGTGTCGTCCTGTTTTGGCTCATTGAATTCGACCTCTGAGCCTTGGTTTGTGCCTACGTGTGCAGAGGCGTTGGGTGTAGCCGTATCATCATGTATGATGATTTTACCACCTTCATAGGGTAAGTGAATCTCTTGGTGGATGGATGAAGAAATCGCTTTTAATTGGGCTAACCATGGTCATCCCAATATCAAGTTAAATCCAGGCATCTCGTCTACGACTACAAATTCAGCTGACGTGGGGAACCGATCCTCTACTATGAAATCCAAAGTGATTGTGCCTTTAACCACAACATGTGATCCACTAAAGGATTTTAGGAACGTTGTTGCCATTGGGTGAATATGCTCCGCGAGACCTAATTTTTCAATGACGGGGAAAGGTATTACATTAGTGGCTGCCCTATCGTCAACATGGACCCTATGTATTTTAAACTGGTTTACTTGAATGGTTATGAACATAGGGGTAGTGGTGACTTCTCCCGTTTTTCATATATTTTAATGTTTTCAAGATGAAAGCCTAGTGATGCAGAACTTGATCTTTGTTGTGGAGACATCACTGCATGAATTGATGGTTCAGTGGCAGGTAGATCCTCACTAACCTGGATCGAAGTGAGCATTCGTACCAAGGCTTCACGGTGCACCTGAGAAGTCATCACTAGATCATACAGACTTAAGGATGTATTTTTTTGTTTTAGCGCCTGTGTGACCTGGGTTAGGGCACTGGCTAAGTCTTTACTGTTTGGTATGTTCATTGAGACTTGGTCCATTGGACCCAATAGCTGTACCTCTTGTGGAATGGCTTTCGTGTGGTCTGATGTGACGTCTAGGTTTGATGTATTTAGCGTTCCTAATTTTTTGTTTTCGTGACTTGTGCCCGGCTCGCCGGTTGTTGGAGCCATAGGTACAGCATTTAAGCGAGTGGGTTTCAGTGGACCCAATTCAAGACTTCAACGTTCCTTTTCCAACCGTTCCTGGTAAGTCTATCGGCGAGACGTTCTCGCGAGGATCGTGGAGGAACTGTTGGAGCTTGAACATTAGGTTGTTTTGGGACGTGGATTACGAATGGAGCGGGTCGGGATTGCGATTGAACAGTTGGAGGTGGTTGTGTGTCAAGATGTTTAGGCACCCTGATGATGAACGGGGTCGGTTTGGTTTGCAGTTGAGGAGTAGGGGGTTGAAGATCAGGGTGTTTGGGTACCCTGATTATGAAGGGAGTTGGTTGGTTTTGTGTTGGTACCTCCGTGGTTGCAACCGCGGGTGGCACCCAGACCACAAAGGGAGTGGGCTGGGTAGGCTGTTGCACATTTACGGTTGCATTGACAGGGGGTACATGAACGACGAATGGTTTTGTAGGTGTAGGCAGATTGTATGTGGGATACGAAGATTGTGGGGATGATGTTGACGTTGTAGGAGGAACATGAATCACAAACGGCTTTCTGGGCATTCCTTGCTCATTTCCGATATGGATCATGGTAATGACGTAAGGAGCTTCCTTAGTATTAAGGGGATCTGTGTACACGCCCATAGATTGATTCTACAGTTTAACTGGGTTGGCATCATCAAATGTTACTTCACCCCTATCAATCATATGTTGTATGTCTTGTTTGAGAATGAAACAATAATCAATACTATGCCCATTCTGTTAATGGTACTCGCAAAATCGATCTAATCTAAAGCCTCTTGGAATAGGAGGCTCATTTGGAGTTGCCAAGCTTGGGTTTTGGGCCAATTCACAGATTGGTCATGCCTATGGGCCGCTACTGGAGACAGTTTTTTGTTTTTAATGGCTCCAACCTTCAAAAGTTGATCTAACAACTGAGAAGGCTTCATGGGGAGTGGTGTGTATTGAGCAAGGTCTTTCCTCTCAAACGTACGTGCATGACCCGTGTTAGTAGCTTGCGTGGTTGATGATTCAGGTGTGTGTGTGGGAGCAGTTTTCTCATAGTTAACGGGGGCAGTAGGTGGTCTACCTTGCTGTGCCATTCTAGTAGGTTGAGTTTCTGCTACTACCGCTACTATTGCTTTAGCCTTTTCTTTATCCTTTTTGGTGTGTTGATTTTTGAAGGCTGAGTAAGCAAGGTCATGGCTATTTTGGGCTGCCTTTCTATGTTTTTAATCTGTACAAAAGCTTGGCTTAGAGTGCGCGCATTTAGGTAGTACAGTTTTGATTTGACAAAATCATTCACAGCTCCCTTAAGGATCATAAGAAGGTACGTTTCTGGGATTGGTTCATGAAGTTCATTAAGTGTAGCACTCCATCTTTGGATGAATTTTTGTATAGGTTCAAGGGGCGCTTGTTTCACCTGTATTAAACTGTCCAAGGTTGCTTCAAGTTTCAGGTTGTATTTAAACCTAGTAACGAGGATATGGAGTTACGAGGCAAGGCTCAGTACTAGTCTAATGCTCTGCCAGTGAGGGACATGGCAAACACACGCAAGATTGCATGGGGCCAAGCCTGAAGCAACAAGCATTCTAGTCTAAATGTGACTAGATGGGCATTGGGGTCTCCTTCCCCATTGTATTTGGTTAATTGAGGCAAAGAAACTCCTTTGGGTAAGGTTAACGGTGGTACCGAAGAGCTAATAGGATCGTCTTGATAAAAGTCTAATACTTTAAGCTCTTCATTGTTAGCGATTTTGAGGCATTTTACCTCATCGGCTAGCTCTTGCATCATTTTTTTAGCTTCAACCCAGTCTTGGGCACTAGGTAAAGGGGGGTTAGTTTGAGTGCCATACAAATTAGACTGATGTATGGTTGGTGGGAATGATGATTGTTGAGTGATCGGAGGTTGCACTTGTGGCATATTTATAGTGGGTGCTACTAAGGGTGGCATACCATAAGGTGTGGGTTGTTGTTGTTATTGAGCAACAGGGGCAAGCCATTGCCCAACTGTGGGTTGTGCAAGGAGACTTTGTACCTGGTGTTGTACTGGAGGAGCCAAGGGTGTGGTATGAACCTGTACTGGTGGGATGAAGTATGTAGATGTGGTAGCAGGTATAACAGATGGCATCCTAATTACTTGGGGTGGGAAAGTTGCTCTCATATTAATTTAAGAGGGGGGTTGTTGGGGTTGTACTTGTAAGAGGCAGGGTAAGGTAGTAATTGGAGGGATAGTGGGGACGGGCATAGTGAATTGGGAGTTGGTCATATGGAGAGTGGGAATAATACTGGACACTTCTTGTTGGGGCACGTGTGTTTGAGTGGTCTTAAATGAATGGAGAGACATGGTCTACCCAGTGAAAGGGTGGAATAACGGATTCACATAAGTATGTGGACTGAGAGTATGGTACGAATCCCTCTGTTCGAATTGAGCTGCAAAATTGTCCTCCTCATCTCCATTTTGAAGCTCTCCAATAGGTTGTCGCAAGGTTTGATCCCTTGCCATGAGGAGCTGGGTTATAAGTTCATGATGAGATTCTGAGAGAGGAATCATATCATATGCTGAGGGGATAAAGTTGTGGCCCCCCTTATAGATGAGCTCAAATGTCTTTTTGCTTCTATTTTTTCATGATCAGTGAGTAAATTGGCTTGGATCTTTACACAGATGAAATTGTATTGTTCCGGGGTGAGAACTGTATAGGCGGGGTCTTTGCCTTGTAACCTAAGTGATTAACGAGTTGGTCCTTGAAGGTTCATCTCTCCAACGGTGACTATGGATTCAGTTGTGGTCACAGGATTTGGGACTTCAGCATCTAGGTCAGAGATGGGCAATGTTGCTTTGATCCGGGAAGCTTCCATGTGTATAACTAGTTTGACTAGCTGAATTTATGTAAGCAGCATATGTAAGGCTAGCTTGAGCAGACTGGGTTCAGCGTAACCAGGCTCAGCGTGAGTAAACTGGGTTCAGCGTAACCAGGCTCAGCGTGAGTAAAACTGGTCTGAGCATAACCAGGCTCAGCGTGAGTAAACTGGTCTGAGCATAACCAGGCTCAGCGTGAGTAAACTGGTCTAAGTGTAATCAGGCTCAGCATGAATAAAACTGGTTTGAGCGTAACCAAGCTCAGCGTGAGTAAACTGGCCTGAGTGTAACCAGGCTCAGTGTGAGTAAACTGGTCTAAGTGTAACCAGGCTCAGTGTGAGTAAACTAGTCTGAGCATAACCAGGCTCAGCATGAGTAAAACTGGCCTGAGCGTAACCAGGCTCAGCGTGAGTAAAACTAGCCTGAGCGTAACCAGGCTCAACATGAGTAAAACTGGCCTAAGCGTAACCAAGCTCAGCGTGAGTAAAACTGGTCTGAGCGTAACCAAGCTCAGCGTGAGTAAAACTGGTCTGAGCGTAACCAAGCTCAACGTGAGTAAAACTGGCTTGAGCATAACCAAGCTCAGGGTGTAAAAATTTACAACATGAGCAACTCTAGCAAGAATAGGTTCAGTGTAAAAAAGGGTTTTGGTTTCAGCGCTTAATCTGTGCAACTTTTGGATCGTGGAGCGACAAAGATTTTATCAAGCGATAAGCAAGTGGCCCTCCTTCTAGCACCAATTTCTGTGCTGTCCGAAATCATCGGCGTAAGGCTGGAAGGAAACGAACATCCAAAGATCTCCAGAGAGATATAGAAAACCCTGCCTTCATGCGAGGGCAAGCTAAAAAAAAAGAAGGCAGAGTGCCTTGGATGGTCCGCACGCAGATCAACCAAGGACTTCCCTGAGCGTACGCTATTGCCTGCGTTGGGGTTATCGTCACAAGCGTAAAACAGAGAAAATAACAGAGCGTAACAAAAATAATAGAGTGTAATGAATGTAATTGAGCGTAATGAACGTAATAGGATGTAAACGTAAACAGAATGTACGCAGGAAGATGCAATGGAATGGAAAATGCAGAAAATAAATCAAAATAAGACAATGGATGGCAAAAATGAAACTGTATTGTATTAATTGACAAAAACGTGCACTGGTCAAAACGTAGTTGCGTTGTAAGTCAGATGTCAAGCCCCGATGCATGGTGTTTGCAGGCGCTGGGAATCACGTGCGTCCGGGCTCAGGATTGCTGGTTTCTTGCTAAATTTCTGCCAACATTTGCCAACCCCCTTTACGTGTTTGAATAGGGTATTTATCTACTTGTCTTGGGCGTAGGAATGAATTAGATCAGCAGGTGCAAGATGCAAGAAAAATAGATTGCATGACAGGTGTACATGGGCAAACTACGTTCTAGACCGAGTGGACTGTATCTTACAATGCAAGATATCTTATGCCCATGGAAGTAGCGTAAGAGCTTGGAAAATTTACAAATTACGAATCTTACAATGAACATTAACAATGAATTCAAAATTTGATTTCGGCTTGCTTGGATCGGCTGCTGGATCTTGCCTTGGCATGTTTTTGGCATGCGTCTGATATGTTCTGGGCCATTTTTGGTAGCTCACGCTGGGCTCACGTTGTCAGCGTGAGCTAGGCATGACTTGGACGTGACCTGGGCGTGAGCGTGAGCTGGGTGTGACCTGGGCATGAGCAGTGACAATAGTGTATTTTTAGCTCAAAATTAGGATTCTGAGGGCTGGGGACCTTGGGCAACCATTAGTGGAGGTTATGGGGGGTCCTTGTGCTCAATTTTGGCCTATTTTGGCTTAGTTTCGGGGCTCCAAAAGTTGGTGACACTGAGCCTTACGCTGTGCAGCGTAAGAAAATGTAACCAAAGTGTATTTAGCGAAGACCAAGTATTTTGAGCACAAAACCTTTGATTCTGGATGCTGAAAATTGGTGCAGTTCTTGTGGCCCTAGGGGGACCTTTCCTGTTGAATCATGAACCATCGGGGAGCTATTTCGGAGGCGTCCAAGTCTGGTCATGCTGTACTCATGCTTGGGCAGCTACATGACTTAAGTTGGATCGTCTGAAAGTGCTAAGCCAAAATTTTGTGGTGTTTCACTCCTGATGGTAGTACAAACTGTATTCTATTGATTGCTAATGTTTGGTTTTTACCTTTGAGTTATAATGTTGATACTAAGGTATGGTTCTTTAGATATAACAAGCAATGAGTCCACATCATCCATGCATCCATGAATTTCTATGGTCTCTCTTGGCTTGGAAATGTATAGTCCCTTACTTAAATAATAAGAACTATTAACGAATCGGTGACTGGGCATTTCTCACGCTAAGGAAGGACTCAAGGATTGAAAAGGGTGTGACTTCAAAGGGATTTGATGCATTTGTGTTGGTCATTCTCTCGAGTGCTTGGATGTTTTCTTCTTGGGTTTTCCTTACCATTCTGACATTGCTCCATTATCGGGAAGCTGAGCTAATAAAAATAACAAAGTCTTTGCATGGTGTGGTTCTCACGTAAAAGCACATAAAAAATAGTCAAAATTCAAAGCACACCCCTTAGACGAAATAATCATTTGAACTACAAGCACTAGTTATGGAACTAAATAAAAATGTTCCTTCTAACTAAGGCCCTTCCTCGCTTCCTACTTTCTCCTCTTTCATTTTGTCGGAATGGTGGTGACTCTTTGGTGGAAGCATTCTTACTACTTCAAGTGGATGGATTGGCCGAATGTATTAATGTGAAGTCACTGGATGTGGTTTGTTTGAGGCTGGATTTGGAATGAGATCTATCGAGTCACATTAACCATTAATACACAAGGGGCTGTACAACACCTTATTCTTGAGACTCCATTCCATTCTCTCCTTACCATCCTTCTTTCTCCATTTCTTCACCTCATTGCTGGTTGTATCAATAGTCCATATTTTGGTTGATGCATTATTTTCTTTTTGGTAAAATCTTGTGGTTAAGAATTTAACTCTTGCTTCCAAATGACATTTCTAGAGCCTACGGACTCTTTGAATGTGGGATTGTCAGGGCATAAGGACATGAGCCTGCTCTGGGAAGGACCCACTGGCATTCCTATTTGGTGCATCAGTTAATTTCTTTCCCCTAAACATTTTGCAATCAACATCTATTTTTTTCATTTCCATCTTTGACATTCATTTTATCAGCATTGTCGTTGTTCCTTTTTCTCCATCTTTCTTATTCCTTACCTTTTTCCATTCTCTCGCTACTGGAGGTTCGCTCTTAGTCATGGGGGTCCTAGTCTAATTTTTTCGATTTTCTCCTAACCCCTACACCTCGGGTAGCCACCAGTATTATATCTCCAGATCCACATTAGCCATATCACAACTTAGCCAATGGACCTTACACTGAGGCAAGGTATTAACTACATTGTGATTCATTTACCCTTGCTAATATCAGACTGTGTTGTGTGTGCAGATGGCAATCATACAACAACAGAGTCGATCTGGAGGAAACACTTGGAATAGACTGGCTCTGAAGCAGTTATGCAAGGAACAAGATTGATGGCGCATTTATGGATGGACAATGAAAAGTGTAATCTTGGCATCGGCAGCAACAGACTTCTTCTTCTCTCTCTTTCTCTTCTCTCGCCTCTCTTAGCTACCAAATAAGGCTGGATGTCAAATGTGTATAGTGTTTACTCTTATTTTCATGAACACTAAATTTTTTCATGTATTATAATGATGATCCGTTCACATGTCACCCCATCTACCATTAGTGTCATTCAAGTCAATAATCCCATACCTTTCCAATATTTTGTAAGGAACTCGAGGACGAGTTTTCATTCAGTCATGGGGGTATGATGAGCCACGATATCGCATCGGCTGCGATATCACGTCAGCCCCTGCGATATCGCGTACACAATATCGCAGCCCGCCGCCAGTTCTATAAATAAGAGGTGGCTTTCCCTTGTTTCTCAATCTAGATCTATACCTTAGCCAAACTCTAGCAGTTTTCCCATTCCAGAGTTAGAATAATTTCCATGTGCTTGCAATAGGAGTCTCAAAGTGAACGGATCTTTATTCGAGCAAATTGTACCTAAGCACACATTTGTGTACGAAAATAAAGATGAACTTTCTGATAAACCTTGCAGCATGTGGACTAAGCTAAATAGGATTTAATTACTGTTAAATGTTTAACTGCTTTCCTAGATAATTAAATCTCTCTCAACCCTCAACTCTCCTAGTTAAGTGCATTCAGTATGACCACTTCAAGCACGTGTGTAACGCTTGGTAACCCAGTAACGAATAGTGTTTGGTAATCCTAGTAGAATTGCACTAGTTCAAGGTGTGTGCGGCAAGTGGAAACGGATACTGGTGCTAGGACAATTAGAACTTAGTTAATGAGTAGTTAATGAAAGTTAGTTACTTAGTCTCTTCACCCTTCCTCATTAGCATAGGCGTTAAAAAGAGAAAAGATATAAAAATCACATACCTCAGACTTACCTAACCATATAATAGTGACAATATAGGTAAGTTTGGGACAATAGCGATTGATTAACCTTAAGTGTTCCATAAGGCACGTAAGCACTTAGTCCTTGGAGTTCGACTGGATCACGCGTGTAACACTTGTATTTGTATGGTTGAGTGTAGGGGTACCTCGCCACTCATCACATGGTATCTAGTTAAGATGTTATTCATGTCTATGACCTGAAAGACCCCGTGGTCATAGAACAAAGACAATCGCTTAGGCAAAGGGGCAAGAGCTTGGATTTCATAGTTATCAATAAAGAATTCTACAACTTCCTCTATGCTAAGATGTAAGCTGATCTATTAATACCATGCTTCAAATTTTATGCTAAGCATTAATTTGAAATCATGTGGTAGAATGGGAAAGAATTCATCCCATCTCCTTATGACCAAATCCCCCTCATAGACTTTTATACACAAATGCTCATACAATTCATAAAGGTTAATGAGTTTAGTGAGGAAATTGGTTTAGAGGATCAGCAAGGAGGGGAAGATGAGTTTGAGGCTGAATAAGAGCCGAACACCTTCATTGGAAGTCTTTTCCCAACTCTAGCTTCCTAAACAACCACACTCAACTCCATGTCTCTTACTTCATCAATGGAATAAGTCCCAAGACCCAATTCTCCTCTTATTCATCCTACCATGTTTGGGTCCACACCCATCATTTCCACACACCAAACAACACTCATGTCCCAATCCACTTCCTTATTCTCATATATAAGGGAGCAATAAATAAGTTTATTAAGTCAAAGTTGTACTACCTAGAGCCTTGGTCACTAAGCCAAGCCTTATAAATAACCAAGAACATTGAGGAGGTAGCTAAGGCAAGTAATGACCCAACCTATGTGGCCTACAAAAACCAACATGTGAGAAGGGATAGCAATAGGACTAAACAAGAACCTACAACTGTGGTCATAGTAGAAAAAGAGCCAAAATAGGCAAAGAGTAGGGGATCTCCACCACACAACACATCTCTTGACTCATTGCAACCATCCACTTCATACACTCCAAATCAACCAAGATCAGACTTTGGACATAAGGATAGGTCTCAGTACACTAGTTTACCTATGAAGCCCTTTGAGTGTCTAGAACAACTACTTAAAGATAATCATATAAAACATAAGAAATTGTCTAAATAAGCTCATAAGAGATACGATCATCTTTGTGACATAGCTAGAGACCCAACAATAATTACCAAAGATGATCCTAAGCTACCAAGGTATTTCAAGCTTGATAGCTATTGTCATTATCATCAAATGACTAGTCATGACACTGATTTTTTCCTAGCATTAAAGGATGATCTCCAAAAGATGATAAACTATGTAGAGTTGGTAGTGAATGAGCCAAACTCTCTAAGAGCCAATAATCACTTCTATATTGTGGCTTTGTTCATGGAAACCAAATGGTCTAGTTCCCCTAGGGAATTATTTGTCATCAAAGTAACACCACGATCCCAAAGCACAAAGCCTAGGAAACCCTTTGTCATATGGGTACCACCTCCTTCGACCCCTAAGGAACCTTTCAT
>MNCI01002011.1:1267-12472 GCA_015680685.1 Gnetum montanum | reverse complement strand
CCCTCCTCCTTCAGTGGCTCCAACATCATAGCATAATCTCTTAGTTGCTAATCCTCCAAAGCCTAGGGAACCATTCATTATTCAGGTCCTTGTACCTTCAACAAGTAAGCCTACAACAACCCATGACCAAAGCCCACCTATAGTGGCCCACAATGCAGAGGTTAGCAAGAAACCATCCTCACAACAGTGGCAAAAGCAACCTATCGCCAAACCAACAAATAAGCCCACTGAAGGTAACCAACTAAGACCTACACCAAGATCAACCACATCCATGGACAAGGGGTTCAAGGCACATACATCACAACCCAAGACACAAATCCAAGGGATAATGGAGGAGGTTACAACAAGCCAAAGTGAAGAGCTTCCTTGCAACCATGGAACAGGCCAAACAATCCCTTAAGTAAAAGAACACATCACCAAACTTATATGACCTAGTCATGAAATCTCCTCCTCATAGGGATGCACTAGCTCAGGTATTAACTACTATCCCTGTGAATAGAGACAATCTTGCCAACAAAGATTTGATTCACTCTATCATTGAGCAATCTTCACTTAGGGAAAATGGACATCAACCAATGCTTAACTTTCGTGATAGTGAAATAAAAATCGACTCTTGAAATGGAGAAGTGTTATCAGATCCTCTTCTTATTACTATATGCATTGGTAGGTACAAGGTCTACTGTGTTCATGTGGATGATAGGGCAACAATCAATGTGGTACCATATTCCATTGTTAACAAACTAGGCTTAACTGATAACATCCAAGAGACTACTACCTCAGCACTCAAGTCATTCAATGGCTTACAAGTAGCAATGTGAGGTTCCATCACTTTGGATTTTGTGGCCGATGAGCAATTCCCTACATCCACCAACTTCCTAGTAGTTGAAAAGACACCCAACTTCAACTTGATCTTAGGAAGGTCATGGTTGGCTAAGCTTTGGATAGTTTCATCTCCTATACATCAAGAGATTCACTTGGCATACAAAGGTGGAAAAATTATGATATATGGGGACAATGTGTTGGTACCCTTAGTTAACTATGTCAGCATTGACTGAGGTTTAGAGGTAGAGTTTCAAGAGAAAACTCCTGACACTCAGACTAGGACCAACAAGAATGTGAGCAATAATAATATGAAAAACACCAACTCTGCAACACAAGAAAACCAAAGAAAATGCCTACAATTTACCATGCTAAATGAGAGAAACAGTGACCATAGGATCATGCCAAAAGGATTCCTCGATCTCTCAAATATTAGATAGAAAATTCATGGTAAATGTTTCATCCATTCTTTTGCCAATTGTTTGTTTACCTTTACAACATTATATCATGTTTCCATGTTGGCTTTAGCCTTATGTGCTCTTTTGAGAACAGTCCATACTTGCTAGAGAACATATGGACAATGGCCTGCTATGGCCTTAAACTAGTAATACAGCCCACTAAGGCCTAAAAATGGCATCTTTACAACCCACTAAGACCTTAAATTGGCAACCTCATGGCCTACAAGGGCCTAAAACTAACAAGCATAACAAACTCTTATTCTCATCCCTATACTAGCACTGTAGCTAGTCTACGTGATGGCATTGTTTGTGAGTTTTACTTATCTACATGTACTTTACTTTACAATAAGCATCACAACATATTTTTATAGCCTTCTTACATATACCCTTTATGCATATAAAACATGAAAATCTAGAGCTAATGCGTAGCCATAGTCACATTGTGTGACAATAATCAAAGAATACCAAAATGTCCTTATGTTTATGGCCATAGTGTCACTATGTAATACATGGTCTTTATGGCCTTTTCAGCCAAATGAAAATAACTATAACAACAACAAAGCAAAGCACAATAGGGTGTAACTAGTCCCATAGTAGCCAAAGTCAAGCCATAAGGGGGAGAGGAAGGATCATTGTCTACATCATAGTTGATCACTGCCATCACCTCAGACGTATGAACAATGAAAAACGTGCAACAATTAGTGATAGGAATAGCCATGAATGCAACTATCAAAACATACAAGTTCTACAACTAAACATCTGGATTCATTCATTATTCCATTATCAATGGTCTAAAATTCAATACCAAATATTATTATAAGATTGAACGTGAAAGCTCAACTCATGAATTTTCTTTCACAACGCCGCCACCACCAAGTCCATATGTTCAATATAAATTTGTAATAATAAGGGATCTTGGTCAAACTTATGACTCAAATCAAACCCTTCAGCATTATCTGAAAACAAATGGGAAAGTTGTTCTCTTTGTAGGTCCTACTTACATTATTATGTCGACATTTTACTCCTCTTATGGAAAGTATACTCCTCAATATGTGTGGCTTGAAGAGGAATTCACAAAGGTTAATGGACCATAGACTCTATGGTTAATAGTTCTCATGCATTCCCCATGGTATAAGAGTAATACTTATCACTATGTGGAAGGTGAAACCATGTGGGTGCAGTTTGGAAGGTGAAACCATGTGGGTGCAGTTTGAATCATGGGTTATAAACTAATGGGTTATAAACTACTAGGTTTGACGTGGTTTTTGTTGGTCATGTTCATGCCTATGAGAGATCTAAAAGAGTTTCAAATATAGCTTATAACATAGTGAAAGGAACTACGAACCTGTTCATAATCCTTCAGCCTCTATTTATATCACTATTGGGAACCGTGTCAACATTGAGGGACCTATAGCCAACCTGAACCACAGCCTGATTATTCAATTTTCAGGGAAACAAGCTTTGGATTTGCCTTGTTTGACATCAAGAACAAAACCCATGATTATTACCAATGCCACCGTAATCAAGATAGATCAATGGTTTTACAACAAACATTAGTACGCCATGGAAGAGCCAAATGCTGAACAAATAGACCTCCATGACAGATATTCTAGTTGCTGTTCATTCATTTATGCCATTCAAGCTCCCATAAAGCACGTGCAATGCTCATTCTGTGCAAGGCGTTTTGCAGCGCCTTGGACAACTTAAAATGGATTCATGTAAAACCCACAACATGAATAAAATATCAAACCATAGGAGAGCTTGATATTTAACTTATTAAAAAAACCTACACTAGCGTAGCAACAGCGACGCTACCACCGGCACCTTTCCCCTTGCTTGCGTAACCCCCTTCCTTGTGGCCGTCCTGCACAGGCCCGCCTGGGCCACGCGAGCATAGTCATGGGCCACTGAACCACCAACGCAGGCCATCGTAGCCACCTTGACTCTTTGCACTGCCATGAATCACTGCTGATGACGCCCTTCTGACCACCCGCATATGTGCAGGCCCGTAACGAAAATGGCCCTGCAAGGGTCACACCAACTCCTGAAGCCACGCCCACGCCTAAAGCCGCGTAAATCCTTGAAACCTGCCCTCAGAGAAATGATCCCCTCAATCCGCTGAGCGTTTGCTGTGTTAGATCCTGTTCTGAATCCAAGCTATGGATGCACACCGACAGCGCCTATCGCTCATGCTTGCTTGAATCCACACGTTTGGCTGCAGCCTTGGTCCACGCCAATGGTGTTTCAGCATGAGCCAAAACCGTCTGCAATGCGATGTCTGTCATATTGTGGATGCTTTGCATTTTGTTAGCCTGTTTTGCGACATCAAGATTCCAGAAAATCAACCCTCCATGGCCATGGCTTCATGCCGTCGCCCATCTCCATGGGCCACTGTTGCCCTCTGCAAACCCGCTACTCTTCCTCGTGCAAGGCTACTGCTCTCTCCCTGCCCTCAACAAAATAAAATAATTAAATAAATAAGTAAAACAAATAATAATAATACCACTTGTACCTCTATTTTATATTCTTATTCCATCGCTTTATCTATACATGCTTATACAAGTTTTCATCCCTATATTTTACTTCCATATATGCATATATATCATATCTTTAATACGATGCTTTCAATTATACTTACATCCTACATCCTACCTATTACTACCTATTTTTATTTATTGTCTATCATGTCTTTACTATGTACTTATATGTTTATACTTCATAACAACTCCATCATTAATCCTCTTATTTATTTATATATAGATTATATATAAATATTCTATTAACCTTTGTTTTATATTTATGTTACATTGTGTCCTTATTTGACAATATCTTATATCGTGTCTAGTCCCTTAACATACTACTCAACATCCTTGCTATCATTCAATACATAATAATTTTATCTACCTATCTCTGTATATTCCCACCATGGCCTACCAAGGCCTAAAATTGGTACTATGTAACCTTATTTAACTACATTCTCCCATCATTTGGCATCAATTGGACCTTGATTCACTTAATTTGACATCATTTGACATCAATAAGGCCTCATTTGACCTTGTTTGACATCATTTATATGGCTTTGATCGTTATTTGGGCTTCATGTGATTCCATTATGCATCATTTGGTTTTTGTTTCACCCTTCTTGCTTCAACTTATCCCTTATAACCTTTATTGACCATATTTAACCTTGGTTTAGCCTTTGATTGGTGTTAGGTGATGGAGTTTGACCATCTTTAACCATCATTTAACACCATGTCACCAAGGTGTGTTAAGGCCTTAAACTGGCAACATGGCCCGCTAAGGCCTAAAATTGGTAAAGTATAACCATAGTTGACCACGTTTGACCTTATATTGCCCTTAGTGACCTACATTGACCATGCTTTAACCTATTTTGGCATAGGTTTAGTTTGTGTAGAACAACTTTAAGCATTACTATTAATGCATTTTTACATTATTTAACAAATTCATTACACATGTGCTACTTGATGTGCTTATGTTATCATGTAGGATGAAGCTAGGAAAATGGAGAAGCAAACTTGACTAATCTTAAAGCCTAAGTAAACCCAACTCGTGATGTTGTCAAGCCAAACCTTGAGCCTTGAAATGAAACCATTATACTATACAGCCATAACACCTTGAAGTAGCCTAATGATCATTGACCTTGAAACCAAAAACATCACGAAGGGTCCCTTAGTTTAAATTTCCATCTAAATCATGATGGTGAGGAAAAAGCACTTGAAACCAAAGTCCTCACTAAGACTTAAGCCTGCTCATGACCATAACCCTTGTTATGCAACATTAAAGCCATCATATAGCCCTGGTTATATCTAACACTCACATGTCTGGTTGTAGTGTTGTTTATCATTGTTGACAAGTTGCAATGAATGACTGATGTTGACAACATTGATGATCTACAACGAGCCTGTATGACATCTTTCACATGATAGAGAAGTATTACCATGCCTTGCCAAGGCCTTATACTAGTCCAATATAGCCTACTAAGGCCTTAAATTGACACCATAGTCTGCTAAGACCTTAAATTGGCAACAAGGTCCACTAAGACTTTAAACTGGCATCACAACCTGCCATGGCCTTAAACTAGCAACAAGGCCTACCAAGGGCTTAAACTAGCAACATTAGTGACCTGGAAGCTTGGTTTTCTTCATCATTTTACATGGCCTTGTGCATTGTAATGTGACAATGTGCTTTCTTTGCTTGGTTTCCTTGTTCTCTTAGAGTTGAGCTTATAGGGTGAAGCCTAAAGTCATCAAAAGGATGCAACTCATCATAGTAGCAAGTCACCATGTGACCTTGATGTGAAAGATTTGGTGAGTTTGTCCTACTATGTCAAGAGTTCTTATTTCCCATTACTACCTCTTTGAACCCCACCACGTAGCCTCATTATAGCTTTCCTTACCCTAAATAGCAATGTTGACATATCTTTGGCAATTATGCATTATGGCCATGTAACATCTCCTTCTTCATGCTCTCCCATTCAGTCTATTGAATGTAACACAACTCATTCAATAGGAAAACCATATCAAACTGACCCTAGCAATGAAACCCAATGAAGGTTTCACCCCACAAAAAAATGGGAAAGTAAATTACCAGGAAGCTAAAATGATCAATGAAGGGCAAAGAAATAAACTAACAGCTTCAAACATGCAAAGGGAGGAGCCTAAACGACCAGAATTCCTTGGAGCGAAGAGATGGTTCCTCATATGCATCTACCAAGTGAACCACATTTCAAGACACAACATGTTAATGCCACATCACAGCCATGGTGTCAACACTTCGAATGCATTGTCAGCCTTCATAATCGATTCCCTATAACCTCATTACCAATACCATTCCCTCATCATAGCCTTACCCCATCATGACAAGCATGCTTCAGCATGGTTTGACACAAATGGATCAAGTGCAGAGAGGAAATGTCAACGGTGGACCTGTAGTGGTGCTTTGTACTCTTTGTCGATGCCTCTCAGGTCAATCCTCTAGACATCAATAAAGAGGAGCCAATGAAACATCACCAAATCTACATGTTGTAACCTTTGTAACCCCATCCCATGAAAGTTGAGGTTAAACTTCATTGTAAGTGTGAAGATTGTAACCCATAAGAGGTAGTCTCACACATTTCATAATTTTGGAACTAAAAATGCCTCATAAGTAGCCAAACCCTCATTCCCCAAGTGCAAAGAGTCATCTAATATCTATATTTAGGCTTGGAAGGGTCAAAATGCCTTTTCAAATGTTAAAAATAGCAATTTGATGGGTTTTATTTGGGGGGGGGGAGTGGGGTAGACACTTTTCTATGTTGGAAAACTCCTGCATAGGGTAAATCTCACCTACCCCAAGCATGGAGGGGTGTGGGCAAACTACGCCTAGCATAGAAGCATCAAAACTAGCATGGAGGAGTGTGGGGGGTGGGGGGGGTGAGTGTGGGTGGATCTCACCTATCCCTAGCATAGAAGGAGGGTAACTCATCTTGGAGGGATTTGACCTTCACCCGTAGTGTTGATCTTTCATCCCCCCTCCTTCCTATCATTGACATCTCCTCTCTAACATAGAAGCAACATGGCCAAGAACCTTGTAATGCCATCATGGAAGGAGTAAAGCCAGTGAGGAAGGTGCATCCTTGTTACTATTTTTGGTAAACAGAATGGCCATGGAGGTATGACACTTACTATATATGGTATCCACAAAATTTGGCATCCATCTAACCTAAATGTGGCAAACATTTGCAACCATTTTGCAACAAGTTTCAAAGCCCAAAAACCCTATAAAATATAGCATCCAACATAATTTACAATTTTCAACGCCTTAGCATTTAGATACTTTGGCATTGGTAGCATCTAAGATCTCTTGCACACTTGTAGAAAATACAACTTCTTAGATTCGTTTAGCATGAAAACCCCTTTTTGGACAATTGTTAAACCGTATAGCCATTGTTATATCCCCTAGTAACACCCCCTTACAAATTTGGTATAAGTAGTAACAAAGGTTCAAAAGCACTGGGAGTTGTGGAGCATCCGGATTATGGAGCAACAGATTCCAAGCCCCCATTGAAGTGAACCCCTTTACTACCCTAGGCACATTTTTGTACAAAGCTCTATTCTTTATTTTTGGTAAAATAAAGTTTATAGTTTTAGTTTGTGTACGAACTAAATCTATTATTTATCTTCAATACATTTACATTCTCAGATCTGCAATCATATTTACATTTTTATTAATTTGTTTGCCCTCCTCTAAGTCCTTAGGTGATCTACCAGACTATCGAGGATACCTTGGATTTCATTTTTTAGAGGCCCTGGTGCAATACAACTTGTTAATGCCTTAGACTAGCACCACAGTCCCCTATGACCTTAAACTAGCATCATGGCCTACTGAGGACCTAAACTAGTAACATGGTAGGCCATGGCCTTAAACTGGTAACTTTGGTGTCCTTGTTAGCTCTGGTTGTGTTCGTCATCTCATCATGCCATGTGGCCTATATGCATTATAATGTTATAACATGCTATGTTTGCTTGGTTTTCTTATCTTTTTGGAGTTGTGTTTGTAGGATAAAGCCTGGAGACATTGCAAGGATGCAATCCATTACAACAACAAGTCACCATGTGACCTTGATGTGGAAGATTTGGTGAGTTTGTCCTACTATGTTGATGAGCGGCGAGGTACCCCTACACTCAACCATACAAATACAAGCGTTCACGCGCGATTCGGTCGAACTCCATGGACAAGCTAGTTGTGGTATCTAAATAGTTACATGTTGATCACAATTCGCTGTCTTCCCACTTGGACTAGTATTTGCTTTGTCACGTATTTTTTAGTCCAGAGTGAGGCGTATGATGTGATCCTAAACTAGTGCTACTCCTGGAGACAATGGAACATAATCTTGATTAAACTAATGAGTAAAAGTCTAAGCTAACCTAAGTGCGATGAGCATCCGTTCCTTAATCATCAGTACACATCTTGAACCTCGTGCACGACTACTACTGGGGTTACCAAGTGTAGATCCTAAGTACGCTACTGGGTTACCAAGTAGTCACACTTAAATGCTCGTGATTAAGTCGTACTCATTCCGCATTTAATAATAGGAATAGTAAATGATGATAAAGATATATTAACTAAGAAAACAATAAATAACAATAACAATTAACAATAATAACTAAACAATTAAAACTAAGTGAATGCTGCAATGATGAAATAATCTTGATCTTTATTTTCGGTCATGTGCGTGTCCAAGTACATCACACTCAAATAAAGGTGCCATACAATTACAAGCATCACACTGTGGGCATGCACTTGGGAAAATAGTCTAACTCCTATGGAAACAAAATGCAAGGGCTTCACTACAACTACTCAAACAATTGCCTAGGTATGGCAAAGGGCCACTTATTTATAGGCTAAAGCAGGCCCTGCGTAAACAGGGCCACGTCGATGCGACCATGTATACGGGGCCCCGTATACATGGCCTAGTCGATGCATCAACTATATAGCGCTTCATCATACCGCCACGACTGAGTAAAAACTCATCCTCGAGTTAAAGAAGATGAGGAAAAAGCTCAATTGAATACACAGTGGATAGGTGATGAGACGCGACATGCATAGCGCCGCGATATGGCATCCCCTGTGATATCGCTTACGCGATATCGTAGTCCGCCGCCATATCTATAAATAAGAGGCGGCACTCCCTTCATTTCCCAATCCTGGCTAGAAGTAGCGAAGCTCTGGCAGTTTGAACACTCCAGAGTTAGATTAATTTCCCATGTGCCCGCAGTAGGAGTCCTAGAGTGAACGACTCTTTATTCAAGCAACTTTGTAACCTGAACACAAGTTGTGTACGGCAATAAAGACGAACTTGATTGGATAAACCTTGCAGTACATGGTTTTATTTTATTGTTATTTATTGCTTTCCTAGTGCGTACGAGTACGACTTGATTACGAGCATCTACGGATGTGTACGTCTAATCAAGGAATCGGCTGCTCGTCGCAACGCGTGAGTACGACTTGACTACGAGCATTGTGACTACTTGGTAACCTAGTAGCGTATTCCAGGATCTGCGTTTGGTAATCCCAATAGTAGTCCAATGTGTACTGCTAGTTAAGGAATCGGCTACTCATTGCTAGGCTAGAACGTGTGATAAGTACAACTTGGCTATGAGCATCCACGGGTGTGTACGGCTAGCCAAGGAATCGGCTGCTTATCACACTTAGGCTAAATAGGTGCCTCAGTACGACCACTTCGAGCACTTGCGTTACATGTGGTGATCCCAGTAACGATTAGCGTTTGGTAGCCACAGTTGCATAGTTCAGGGTGTGTCCGGTAAGTGGGAATGGATGCTGACGCTAGTTAATTTAGACTTAGGACATTAGTTAGACTTAGTTAGTTTCTCAACTCTTTCCCTCATAGCTTAGGAGATAAAATGAAAAATACCAAAAAAATCATATACCTCAGACTTGCTTAACCATACACCGTGACACATACAAGCAAGCCTGGGAAGACAACGAACGATTAACCCCAAGTGTTTCTTGTGGCGTTAAGGCATTTAGTCTGCGGAGTTCGACCAGATCGCGCGTACATGCTCGTATTCGTATGGTTGAGTGTAGGGGTACCTCGCCACTCATCATTGGCGCTGTTGCCGGGGACTAAGTATTTTTTACACCAATTGAACATAAGGGATATCACTTACATCGTTGTGAGCCTTAACGAACCTTCGAGTTAATCAGTTAATCAAGAACATAAATAACGGTAAAACAGCACACCATTAGAAATGGCTTCTTCTCACGAAATTAACTCACCTAAGGGCAATAGAGGAGATGGTCAGCCTCATACGCATAACCCAGATCAACCAGGTCCTAAACAATCCAAGGTCACATATACTCATCCTGATGAGTATGTCCCTGACTTTACTTTTATTATCCATCAAGATGAGCAACTGCGATGGAGAGATCTGCAAGGTAACATTGTGTTACCCCCAGATAGATCTGCCCCTAACATGCTTTTCCATGTCTTAGCACAGATTGGCATGCAAGAACTAATTGCGGAATACGTTTTGGATGATTATGACATAAGGGATTATCATCCCACAAATGCCCAATGTATTCGGGACGTAAGCTAGGAGAGCCAACATTCATTATTGAAGGGTAAAGTCCCCCATGTCATTAGTGAAATAGGAGACGAGAAACCCCTCACAATGGGTTTCTTAGAAAATGATGTTCCTCCTCCTCACTCTGGTGAAGAGGTTAAGCATCAGGGCCTTCAATCAACTGTACATGCTATGGGCTCTGATCACCGTGAGCACCAGCTGTTCACGGCAGGAACAACTACCCACACTAAGGACGAATACTTAGATCGTTACAACGATCGGGGCTGAAGCAGCCTAAGAGAAGGTAAGAAACATCGCCATGGTGATGGATCTCCTTCTTCTTCTCCTTCATCTTACCATTCACACTCTCCTTCCACATCTGGGCGCAACCATTGTGAGCATAACGGAGGGAGTAAAAGTAAAAGGGAAGATGAAATACCTCGACAAGAAGGTCGAGAGGAGTTAGGACAAGGGCAAGGACATAGGGAGAGTAGGGAACCACCACGAAGACATCATAGACATCATGAAAGAGATGATCATGACGAACTCCTACTCGCAACCCAAAGTATGCTTGACATAATAGAGACAATTAGGATTCCCACAAGGCATTTAAAGGACAGTCGAATCAAGCGATTAGACATGAACAATATCCCACAATTTGAAGGGGGATACAATGCTGATCCGCAAAATCATTTGTAGGCATTCCACGATGCCTGTGCCTTGCAGAACATTGATAGTGAGTGGCAGAAGCTCAAGTTGTTCCCAAGGACACTCACCAAAGAAGCAGAGAGCTGGTACCGGTCCTTAGAACCGGAAACCATCAGGAGGTGGAGTACGATGCT
>MNCI01002010.1:266724-294380 GCA_015680685.1 Gnetum montanum | reverse complement strand
TGCGCTCATACACGCAACACAACGCGAATGAGCACAAACGCAGCCGAGACATATCTATCATAAGCCTGCTCTTTACACGCACAGCACGCAAACAAGCATGTTGTGCGTAGTCGCAGTTCGACTTAAAAGAATCGCATCAGCGAAACCCGCGGCGTTCGGGCCCACATCATCAGGGTTTCACGTATCGCGGCTTACAAATACCCCGGTTGACAAATATATCAGGGAGAGCAAAAAGGGGGCAAAACCGGAGCAAAAAAATCAGAGCAAATCAGAGCAAAACCAGAGCACCTAAGCACTCATCACTTTTGTTGGCAGCAGATCAAGAGGACAAGAGCATTTCACTGAGCAAGGACACATCTGTTACCTTGAACAGAGAAGCAAGAGCAACCTCCTGACAACCGCCGCAAGCACCATCCTTTAACAGAAACAGAACGCAGCGCGCCGAGCCCAAAGCAGCAGATCCACCCGAAGCAAAGAAGCAGAACAGGAATCGCGGAGGTGTCTTGCCCAGTTAGCAGGTCCTGTCGTTCAAAAAGATCGATAGACTTCAGAGCTTGACCATTTCCGCGCCTAAGCTTTGGCCTACGAGGTAGATCGGATTTCTGTTCAAACAGTTTTCTTGTTGTTTTGTGCTCAGCTTGTATTCAGTCGTTGGGGAGTCTTCTCCCATTGTAACGTAACACACACACAAACATTCACCAGATCCAGCATTGAGACATAGATCTTTGATCTTTGCAACCTCCACTCCGTTTTCTCTCCCGAATTAGCATCTTTCCGGTCTTCTTTATTTTTAACGTTATCTTCGTAGCGATCTATTTACATCGTTGTCCCGCTCCGTTTTTACGATCTCTCGCATTAAAATCACGACACATGCACGAAAGTTCGTAATCGAATCGTCATCGTTTTTACTGACCCGTAAGTCCCTGTCTGATCGACAAGACCGTTCAGGGCACCGCGGATTCGTTTTTTTCCAGCTTAGCCCTCGCACGGATCCGTGGTTAAGGCTGTGTACACGGAACTTCGGTCGGTATTTCCAGCTGCCGACGTTTTCCGTCGTTACAGTTATCACATTCTATGCCCAAAGACTATGCTCCCTTTGACCATTAGATGTCTCTTTTAATAATTAAGCTATAGGTTTATCTTCACATATCTTTTTAATACTTTCTCAAGGTGGTCCAAGGGTTACTCAAATGTAGTGCCATAAGAGTAAAGTTATCCATGAAGACTTCCATCTCACTACTAATTTGCTATTGAAAGGTGCTCAAAACCAAGTTTTGAAATGTAGAAGGAGCATTGTACACACCAAAATGCATGATTCGATATGAAATTGTTCCCCAAGGACTTGTGAATGTAGTTTTGGCCTAATCCTTTAGTGCAATTTGAATTTGGCTAGAGCCACTATAATCATCTAGAAAGCTATAATAGCAATGTCTGGAAATTTTGTTCAACACTTGATCAACAAATGGCAGCAGAAAATGATCTTTGAATGTTTCCATGTTCAATAGATTGAAATCAATACAAACCTACCACTTGCCATCATTGTTTGGCATAATCATGAGTCGGATAACCATCTCACTATCCACAATAAGATAGATGAACCCCACCTTGAGGAGTTGTTCTATTTTATCATTGGAAATTTACTTTAATTTAGGGTTCAACTACTACTATGGCTTCCTCCTTGGCTTTATGGCCAAATCAATATAGATATGGTGCTATCATATTTATGGATCAATCATAGTGAGTTCAAAGTTATGACCAAGCAAAGATTGTTGACCATCTGTTAACCACTTTCAATAGTTTCTCTTTTTGTTTAATAGAAAGTTTAGCATTGATTATAATTAGCTTTTTATTTTTCAAAAAATCATATTCTAGACTGACATTTAGAGTTTTTAACTCTAGGGATTCTTGTTTTAAGATTTTTAGAGATTTCTAACTCTTCCCAATAGGTATCATTATTTTTGTCATCAAAGAGTTTGTGATGAATTAACTCTAGTTCATCAATGCTTGACACATAGGTGCATATGATGCTCTCAGTTGATTCCATGCAAATTGTGCTACTCTAAGAATTAGTTGTCAGGCATTGGATGCCCTCTTATTTTGTGTCTTCTATGTATAGGCATCTATGAATATCTACCTCATTTTCACATTGACTACATGTGGAAATGGATGCCCTTTTTATAGATCATAGTTTCTACATGTAGTTGCATCCTATATCATTGAATGTGATACAAGAAACTCATTTCTTCTCAATCTTTTCAAATGCATTTTTCTTAAAAATTTCCTAGGAAATATCTTTGATGTCCATTCTTGCATCAATAGTACTTAGCCATGCCCTTCCCAAAATGATTGGAAAATCCCCTTTGAAGTTCTCTACTTTGATTACTAGGAAATTAGCAAGATAAGATCTCCCATAGATAGTGGTCACAATATCTTCTACAAGTTGCAATGACATAGTGATGGATTGGTATTCTAATTCTAGTTTGATATTGCTTTTATTAAGAGGTAACAATTTCCAAATGGTATACATCTCATAGGAAATTAGATTAACATTAGAATATGAATCTAGAAGAACTTTGCATGATTGATTCCTAGCAATTTACAAATAGATAAGGGGACTTCCATGATCAGCTAATTTCTTGGAATGGTTGCTATCCCAAATCTAGTTAGATAAAACCTGAGTTAACCTAACAATAAGGATCTTGGAAAGCATTTGATTTGAAGGGCTCTTGATTCAATGATTTGTAGAGGAAGAAATAGAAGTAAGGTGACTAGCCACATGATTTTGTAAGGTCTTAGAATGGTGTTTGGATTGGAAGAATGATCATTTATGAGATGTAGGTTCCAAACCACTCAATTGGTTAATTGATTATAAATTAACATCCCTTGTAATATTATGTTGTTGTAGTTAGGATGAAAGCTCACCTTGCATTGATGGAGTAGATGGTATCTATGTTGAGGGTGGAGGAATAGGTGTAGGCACAAGAGGAAGGTATGGATGGAATATGGAATCCCCTTAGGGGTTAGAGAATGAGTTTGATGGAATTTGAAAGAATGGTAGTAATTTTGGGAAGGAGAAACATCACTAGAAGAGTTACATAAAGAAAGGGGTTGTTGAACATAGTACCCATACAAATCTGGCTACTTGTAATAATACTACTATTGTGGTGGTGGCATCCCCCATGACTATGGTTGCCACCATTGCTAAAACTACTCATATGATTATAGTGGATTTCCACTTGGATAATAAGGTTTTTGCTAGTGGAACTACTTGAGATTACCTTGAGGATAGAATAATCTTATAGATGTTTTCTTTTTGATAGTTCTGAATTCAGAGCACACACCCCAAATTCCTATAAGTGTGACACAATAGGGTAACATCCCTTAGGATATTCATAGTGGTAGATGTAACATCCATTATCATCATCTGATTTAGTCTTCACAACTTCTTCTACTATAGTAGCTTTTCCCTTGACCCTTTGGTAGGCATGTTCAGCTTCTTTCTACCTTTTGGGATCATAATCACTACTCTACTCTCTTGATTCATTTATAATTTTTAGAGTAGTTTGGAATTTTTCATTCAAAAAATCCCACATTTTATCTACCTTGGCTGAAATTTTAGACAGATTTTTGTTTTAGCAAGTCCTTTCATTGCACCACCTCATCAAGAGGTGATTCCTCCTTAGTATCATAAAAGCAGACTTCCTTCTTTCTGATGGAAGCATCCCTATTATATTCTTTTACACTTTTGTGTTTTCTCAATTCTTCTTCTTCTTTTGCTACCTACTCAATTAGCCTTTGTATCTAATGGGCTCTTAATTTTGATAGTCTTCATTAGGCATAGATCCCAAGGGTCATCTGTATTTTTAAGTGAAGCCCTTCTATAATGTGGTCAAGTTGTTCCCTTTGAAAGAAACCATGAATAGGACATGGTTGTAATAATAAATAATATTTTTCCATGGTAGCATCCAAGGATTCATAATTTCCTTGTTTCCACCCTTCAATTTTCCTTTGTAAGTTTAACACTTTAGAGTAGGTTTGGTACTTATCATTAAAAATTTCTAACATTGTACTCCATCGATAGATTGACTCTAGTTTCAAAGATTGCTACCAACTTTTTGCTTCCTGAATGAGTGTTTTTTGAAATAGCTTGAGCTTTTGTCAATCATTTTTAATATCAGATATCATGAAAGGTTTGAAGATCCATTTGAGGATATAAGTTATATCCCCCCTTAAATCTAGGGATATTGTTCATATCTAGCCACTTGATTTACCTATCTTTCACAAGTCTAGTTCAAATTTTGATAGCCTCTATGATGTTGAACATATTTCAAGTGGCCATTAGAGGTTCATTGTCATGATCTTGATGACATATGTGATGTTCTCTACCATCCCTTTGTTCATGGTCATCGTTGCGATTATCATTATTGTCCTACCACCTACATGTTGATGTGTAAATTTTGGACATGTGAACACCTATGAAAACTCGTTTTAGGAGACTATCGCCTAGGGTGCCTAGTGTATGGGTACGGAAACCTAGGAATAGTCTTAGCTAAAAAAGCTATGTGACATTTAAATAGATAAATTAAACTAGGAAATTTGATAAAGAAACCTAAATAGAATAACTATCCCAACCTTAAACAAGAAAAATAAAGTAGCAAAAGGAAGTTGAGAAATGAAAGATTATTTAAAAATAATAATCAAGAGTTTGAGAACTCCAAATATAAGCAAAAGTTTGATTTCAATGATCTATATAGAAATAAACATTTGACAGACACTAATGATCTTGTTACAATAACATCACATCAAATTAAAGATGATTGAGCAAAAAAAAATTAGCTTAACACAAAGCAATGATAATCCAAGCAACAAAATAGATAGCCCAGGATCCTGCTAGTCTGCCTGTGCTTTAGGAAGCACATCCCTATTGATACTATGTGCTGAAATGCCACTGCAATTGGCAAAGATGAAAAAATAAAAATACACAAAGCAAAAAACCGACATGCGTATTGGATGCAATGCCAAACACCATCGACCACTATTTGTTGTGGTTAGAGACTAAAATGAAAGAGATTATCCCTTGTGGATCAGCCTCTATATATGGTCACCCGCACTACAGTTGCAGGTGTCACTATGAAGCACCATCTAAAGGAACTATTTGGGGCTACCATAGGTTGTCTGTTTATGGGCAAAAAGAAAGACTTGCTAGATTTCCCATTACCAGGCACCAAGCATCTGCTGTTGCATGGATGCCTCCCACGTCTTGGAAGAGGCTTTGTGCCTTGTTCCCCGTTTTAGTGCCATGAAAGGATAGGAAAAGGGAGATATCGGTGTCTAAAAATAGCACCCCTCATGGTGTCTACATCATTGTTGACGTGCCACCTATCGCCATCTACGTGTGCAAGTGGTAGTTGTCCGATTCTCTGCCTCCGTTGTCGGTGTCACTGGTGCCAATCATTGGAGTACGTGGTGTAGAGAAAGGTTGCCAAAATGCACTATTGGAGCCAGTGAAGGCCCTGATGGGTGCCCCACCCTACTGGTTGTAGGCTGTTGGGCTTTAGTTTCTACTGTGCATCTCATGCGCCTATCGTTGATGTTGCCTGCCAGCAGAGTAGAAAATGGTCATTGTAGGCTCTGGCTCAGCCCCTTGCCCCTATTGGCTCTGGCTAGCTGCATTGTAAATAGTAGCTTGTAGGAGAAGAAACCCGTGAACTGCCATTAATTGTCATTCCCCGTCAACATGGTGCCTCACTATTACAAATGTTTGTAAATATATAATTCTTTTTAATGATAGGAGGAGGTTCAATTGGCACTCTTTGGGCATTCCAAAAAGAAGAATCTATTTGTTGATAGGAAAGAAAATATTTTTGTAGCATCATACTTTATTTGAGCATGTTGTATTTGACTGTGAACAAAAAAACATATAGCATTTGTTGAATTCCTATGAAATTGATTTGTGCATTTTCACTACTTTGCAACTATAATTTCTTACATGTGCATTGATAATGGCCCCATGCCTAGCATGGGTGAGGTTGACCTCAACACTACCATTCTTTTTAGATTTGGAGGAAGTTGATTTTGTTGAAGAGGATCAAGATGGAAGAGGATTGCCACCACTGTGCTATCTATCATCGCCTCTCTATTTTTCATTGCCACAATCCTTAAAGTTATCATCATTGTGCTTATTTGAGTTCCTACTTCAATTCCCTTTCATAGAGCTCCCATGACCATGGGACTCACTATTACCAGAACCAAGATTATTGATTACTAATTTAGGATTTGGATTTGGCTCTGCTTCACTAGTGTCAACAGGTGGAGAGTCTACATGTTGAGAACCCTCAGAAACAGGTTCCTCATCATGCTTTTGATTTAGTAGGAACAAGGGATTAGTGAATTGTTTCTCCTTCATGGCTTCATGTCTCTTTTCCAATTTCCGATTTCATTTTCATTGTGTCTTAGTAGGATAGTAGTCTCAGAAGTCATGATCTTCCATAATGTACTCTCTGTGAAGCTCCTTGATGCCCAACCTTGTAAGATTTTGGTGCAGCATCTTGGGAATATAGTGTTTCCCACCATATCTCACCATTGCATTTTTTTCATCTTGATGAAGGACATAATTGAAATTGGATACAAATTCATTAGGATGATTGTACACCACTCTACATTCTTGTGATATTGTTAACGTAGAATTGTCTTGCTTGTAAGAAGAAGAAGACATTTTTGTTAAAAATATTTTTTCAATGTGCTTGTAGTATAGTTTTGATTAATTATTATGATTTAAATTTGTTGAGTTCAATTTAATGATGTTGAGTAATTTTTACTAATCCTAGAATGATAGCACATGGTACTGGCTAAGAATCCTTAAAAATGGTACCAATGATGAGCAACGAGGTACTCCTACACCCAACCATACAAAACACTGAGGCATTCACATCTGATTTGGATGAATTCTATGGATTCCTAGTATTCTTGTGGATAGGATTCAATCCAAAACATGAATCTAATTATGGAATAGTTGTTGTCTTCCCAACTATATTTGTGAGGCTTAGTTGTATGGTTAAGTGTAATTGAGGCACATGATTTTTATTATTTTATATTTTGTTCACCTAACGTTGGTGATAGATTGAGAATAAATTAATTAACTAGTTCAATTAATTTAATTGCTAATTAATAACTAACTATCCTAACATAAGCATCTGGTCCCACTTTTTGTACACATCTTGAACACGTACAACACTATTTGGTGACCAAGTGTTAAATGTTAATAGGATTACCAAGTGTTATACCTATGCTCAAAGTGGTCATACTCATGTATGATAGTCTATTTAGTCTAATTAATTACTTAAATTCTTAATCTATTAGCTTAATTAATTTCTTAATTAATGGAAAAAATAAATGCATAAATAAATCATTAAGCCAGTCCAAGTGTTGTAAGGTTTATTAGAAAACTCATCTTTATTGCCACACACACTGTAGTGGTTAGGTACAACAATTCTCCAATAAAGATCCATACACATTGATTCTTCCTGTAAGTACTTAGAACCATATTCTATCTCTTATGAAAACAAATTGCAAGGGTTCTGCTAGCAACTGAAATTCTCCATCCTCATTAACATGGTTAGGGTGTCATATTTATAGACCTACTAGGTTGCCATGTTGACGAGTACATGTCAACATGGGTAACCCTATGTCAACAAGATCTCGTCGACAAGGTTACATCAATGGCATCCCACTGATGCAATCGACTAAAGACTCTTCATCAGTATTCTTTTAGCATAGAAAATTTTTGCAACATTGATATAAGATTTTATTTTTTTCAACTTTAAAATTTATTTCTATTTCTTTAACTATTCTTTTTCCTTGTACAATATTCTTACTCTTGTTTTTTCTTCCCTCTGTTCGAACACTTACAATAATACTTTTTACCATTGTCCTTTTCTGGAAGTTGTCATACATAGCTTTTTTAATACCAAGATATGGAAATTTACATGCAATGACACCTTTTCCTATTTTATTTTCTAATGTTTGAACGAAATGATGATGTATTCATGTACCACTTGCAATGAATTCATGGCTACATACATAACATTTCCATCTTTTTCTTCCACCTCCTCCACTCCCACAAGTATCTAATTATGTTACAAACTACTTTAATGAAGATTTCAAAATAAATCTACCTCTTGCAAATGGTTTCAAAATATCTACATTACAATCTGAGACATTTTCTTCTTGTGATGCATTTTCCTCCAATAGAGTACTACCTATTTCATTCTCATTACTATCTGTCTTGAATAGAGCTCATCTTGATGATTTTGTATATATTAGTGGTAAAAATTAGAAAATGGGATTTTTAGTTCACAAGATTTAAAGTGAATTTTAAAAGAAAACTACACATAGATATACTTACTAATTACCCAGATTACCCTCACCAAGGTTATCTATTCTTTCATTCTTCTTCTTCTTTTTTTGTTTTTGTTTACATAGAGCCTTTAGGAAAATGTCTTGATGGCTTTAAGACTAACATGTCATTCAATGCAATAAATCTGAAAATACAAAACAATAATAGAGTTAGGGAAAAAATTGAAAATAGAAAATAGTAATAAATTTTAAAATTACAAGGTGGAATTTTAGTAAGGACAATAAGAAAAACTGAAAATTAGAAATAAATGTACTTAATAGCTATTGAAGGAATCCTAATCAAGAAAATTTATTCTTTATTTTGTTTTGCATAAGGGTTTTAGAAAACTATTATGTGTTCATTGAAACTAAAATCTTGTCCAACGCAATACAACCAAAAAAAAAATATAAATAAAAAGCAGGAACAAAGATTAAACGTTATTGAAGATTGGATTATACCTTGACACTAGATAAAATTTTAGAGTAGATCCTTCTTACCAACAAAGCTTAAACAATAACAATGCGATGTATTATTGTAGTTTTTCTTCTTCACGAATCATTTCTTTTCTTGTACATCAATGTAATGCAAAATGCATAGCAATACCATAACCTTCAATACAAAATAATATCACAATCTATAATGTGTAATACAAAAACAATCACAACCTGGAACAAAGAAGAACTTGCAATATCACCACTAAACTAAAGCAAGAAAATTTGCAAAGGTATGGAAAACATTGAATCCATCTCCTTGCTGTAGAGCCATAATTGAGTCAAAGATATACTTTCTACAATAACCAGAATCACAACAATAAAATGAAACCCTTTTGTTACTCAATCCAATCTTTTTAGGAATGAAATTAAGCATCAACCAAAGTTATAACAATCGAATGAAGTTTCTGGTAAGATTAAGTAGGAAAAGATGGGTAATATTTTAATGCACAATGCTTATATCAAGAAAAAGGCAAGAACCAATTCAATACAAACAAATAAATTAAGGAAAAGCAGTAATAATTAATGGAAATGAATAATAAAAGGCAAGGTTAACATTGAAATATATATGTGGAAATCAAGACAAAATTTCATTGGAAATTATGAAATACTTGAATTTAATGTACTTCTGCACCAGCTCTGCAGGTGCCCCAGAATCCAGCATGAACAGTTTGTTAGGAATTGTGCATATCCAGCCCAGAGGCCTACATTTATTTCAGATACTTTTTCAGAAGCCACGTTTTGTCCCAACGGAGGAATGAAGGAAAAAAAGATTCTTCAAACCATGAAGTTGGATTGTGGGTTGACAAATATGAGCCAAGGACATTGAGCAGTGAAAATAAAAAAATCGGTAGCTTGGCTAAAATGGAAGTTTACTGATTATCAGTATCAAATAAGAAACAACGTATTGCTGCTTACGAGGCCAACAGGGGTAGGGAAAACAGCAACTGTTAAGGTGCTTGCAAGAATTTTAGGAATTGAAGTATTTGAACACCAGGTCAGTCCTGGGATCTCATATCGATCAAAGCTCGGTCAATTTGAAATTTTTTTCCCTTTTTTAAAACAATTATCTGGATCATGGAAAGGAACAGTACTGGGTATAGATGACGTGCCTGTTATCAATAACTGGGAGACTTGTTAATGCATTTCTAGCCATCTAAAAAATCTTTTCGCTGCATGCACGTAATCCTATAGCATTTATCCTCACTCACTACGGTAATGTTGGAGATAACGATTGTCAAAGTATATTCCCACAACAATTCGAGCTACCTCTTGAAGAAGCAAAAGCAACTAAGGTCACATTCAATTCCCCTACTGCGAAATCTATCATACCTGCGCTCCTGCCATGCCTCTCTTGTTCCTTCCTCCTGTTCCATCATTAATCATTGTTATCTCAAAAAAAATGTTGATGTTCAAAAATGAGGAAAACAAAGAGTATGTTCCAATTGAAGGTTTGGCTTCCTTTAACAAGGCTACTGTCAAGTTGCTGCTAGGATCCGGTAATCATGGAATGAAAGAGGTCTGGGTTGCCACTGTTCAGAGCCTTTCAGGGACTGGATCTTTTTCATCTTGTAGCTGCTTTTATTCAAAGATAAGTTCCTTGACGGAAAGTTTTGATATCCTCTCCAACATGGGAAAACCACAAGACCACAAGAACATTTTCAATGATGTTGGTGTTCCATAATCTGAATACAGATACTATGACCCTAGAACAGTAGGATTAGATTTTGAAGGGATGACCGCAGACATTAAGGCTCCACCAAATGGCTCTTTTATTCTCCTCAATGGGTGTTCCCACAATCCAACTGGCATTGATCCTACAATTGAGCATCGGGGCAAAATTACTGGTCATCCAAGAGAAACAACACATTGCTTTCTTTGACGTCACTTATCAGGGGTTTTCAAGTGGTAGTCTCGATGAGGATGCAGCTTCTGTGTGGCTATTTGTTGATCGTGGGATAGAGCTTTTTGTTGCTCAGTCCTACAGTAAAAAAATTCAGGACTTTATGCAGTGTGTAAGACTAGTCCTACAGTAAAAATTTAGGACTTTATGCACAACGTATAGAAGCAATAAATGGTGTTTGCTTATCATCGGACGCAGAAATGATGCTTCTGTGAAGTAAACCAGAAATTAGAACTTGCTAAATTTGTAAAGACACCAAAATGATGCTTTTGTCGTGTCAAACCAGTGTCATTCTAAAACTAGAACTTGCCAAATCGATAGGATGCAAAATAATGCTACGGTACGGTCAAACCCGCATTTTTCAAAAACAGGACACCAAAATGACGCTAAATCGTAAGATATAGAGACATTGCTTGGCAATAAAACCGGAGCAAAATAAGGATAATATATTTCCAAAAAGTCGAAAACTAAGTGAACAACTCATAGGCTATTTTCTGATGAGCTAGTCAGAATAATAATGAATGAAGTTGTAGTTGGACACCAATCCGCGACTTCCCCTGCAATTGTCATTCTTAGCAACGGTCATTGATACGTGAAGGTTTCCCCTCTATGCTGCCTCTCATCTGCACCAGGAACACCTCCAGTAACAACCCCAGCAACGATTTTGTTGATGCCTAGACTGGACATCTCACTGACTCGGGCCTCTATTTTGTCGAGGAAATAAGCAGGGATTGTAATGGAGATATTCTCAAGCCTCTATTCTCAATTTCCTCTTCTATATATACATTCTTCAGTCTCTTTGGCTAATAAAGCTTTTATTTTAGATTTTAAAACATAGCGAGGAGGAAGAGTATGTTATTCCCAGTTCCTTGCACCAAACCAATATAAAATTCAATTTAAAAGCAACTGCAGAAATTAAACAGACACATACACAGAGATACCTTAGAGAAAATTTTGAAGGTGAAAAACTACAGGAAGTAGAAAATCAGCTCTTGGACCATTACCAGCAGCACAGCTTTAGAGAATTAAAGCTCAAGAAGAATTTACAGAATAGGGGAAATGACTCTTGAGCTTATGCTTCAAAAGAATGTAGTGCAATGGATATTGTCTTTCAGCTCCTTATATATTGTTTGGTTATAGAAATAAACCCAAAATTAAAAAGAGGATAAGGTGGTTTATTTTTGTGGGGATAGGTACAAGACCAAATATAACATAGACATGAATAAAATTATAACAAGGAAAGGCAGAAACATCTAGATAAAATCAAGGCAAAGGTAGATTTTCCTTCATCCACCTCACAATTCTTTTCTAGAAGGTAAAGCTGCTTTAAAGAACAGTCTAGACCATTTTAGGAAATCAGGTAAAAAGAAGACCAAATGTTGATCAGCACCACAAAAACTTTTCAATAGGAGTTGACTTGGTGAGTACATAAGCAAAATTTGCTTTAGTTGAAATTTTATTTAGATGAATCCTTTGCTTTTTAATTTTCTTCCATATATAGTGATATTGTATTTTAATGTGCTTCATTTGAGCATGAAAGGTTGGGTTCTTGGATATGCTTATGGCATTTTGACTATCACAATTAATGTTAATTGGAATTTGAGTGATGCCAAGTTTAGCTATTAGCCTTTGGAGCCATATAGCCTCTCTACACGCCAAGTTAGTAACAACATATTTAGCTTCAATGGTAGATTGAGTAACACAAGATTTTTTCTGACTTTTCCAAGAAATAGCACCACTAAAAAGATTAAACACAAATCCACTAATAGATTTCCTATTATCAATATTACCATCCCATTCTACATCAACCAAGCCATGAAGTTCATTGGAATCATTTTTATAATAAATCCCATAATTTGAAGTATTATGAAGATATCGAAAGACTTGCTTCACTACAATGTGCTATTTTCCTTGATTAGACATATACCTACTAGGTTTTCCAACAATGTAAGCAATATCAGGTCTAGTAGAGACCATTGCATACATGAGACTGACAATAGCACTAGCATATGGAATTTTAACCATGAACTCTTTTTCTTCACTTATCTTTGGCCATTGTTCAACTAAAATTTTAATACTAGTTTCATAAGGTGTCTTCATAGGCTTGCAATTATGCATATTAAATCATTTTAAAATATTTTCAACATATGCAGACTATCCAAGCCAAAGCTTTTTATTAGTCCTCTCCTTTTTAATTTCCATGCCCAAAATTTTTTGTGTAGCACCAAGATCCTTCATCTCAAATTAAGAAGATAGATGAAGTTTTAACTCATGAATATCATGTATGTTATTACCTGTTATTAACATCTGATCAACATATAGCAACAAGATGACATATTGGTCACTTTTATTTTTAACATACATATAGGAGTCTTAAACACTTCTAACAAAGCCAAGATTTATCATCTGGACATTAAAAACTTTAATTCCACATCCTTGGTTCTTGTTTGAGCCCATATAGTGATTTTAATAATCGATACACCATATGCTCTTTTCCTTTAATTTTATACTTTTCAGGTTGAAGCATATATATTTCTTCCTCAAGATCACCATTGAAGAATGTTGTTTTCACATCTATTTGTTTCAAGTTCAAGATCATAAATAGTTGTGATAGCCAACAATGATCTTATGGATGTTAATTTTACTATTGGAGAAAAGATTTCATCATAATCAATCCACTTTCTCTAATAAAATCCTTTAGCTACAAGTCATGCTTTGTCCACAATTTATCTTGTACATCGAATTATTTTCAATGGGTTTTTTCCTTAATGGAAGCTAAGTTAATTCTCATGTTTTATTTTTATGAATTGATGACATTTCAACATCCATTGCATATTTGCACTTTGCATTTTGCATAGATGAACATGCCTCATCATATGTTGATGAATCATTATTTTTAATAAACAAAACGTATTTTCTTGGATGTAAGGATAATTTTCTTATACATGTTAAACATCTTAATAGCTCATCTTTACAAATCGTATTTTCTTCCTCTTCATGTTATTCCTCTTCATTTACCATGCTATCACCATCACGTTCAGTAGGGATAATATCCCCAACTGCAAGAGGATGACCCTTAGAAATTTCATTTTTAATGTCAATAGGCACATACATCAAAGTTACATCATTTGAAGAAGTTTCAGTAATAGAAGATTCCTCCTTCATAGATCCACATTTTTCTCTAAAGATAACATCTTGACTATAAATAACCCTTTTAGTTTGTGGGTTATGTAACTTATAAGCTTTGAAATCATGTCCATAGTGAAGAAAAATACATTTAATAGATTTAGAGTCTAATTTGAACATATCAAATTTTGGAACATGTACATAGGCTTCACAACCAAAAATCTTTATATATTTTAAATTAATGGACATACCACTCTAGACTTGCTCTTGAATTTTTTTAGCAATAGCTGATGAAGGAGATCTATTAAAAAGATAACATGCAATCATTACTACTTCACCCAAAAATGCTTGTCAAGATTAGATTCACTGAGCATACATCTAACACGTTTCATTAATGTTTGATTCAAACACTCTGCAACTCCATTTTGTTTAGGAGTCCCTGGAATAGTCTTTTGCTTTTAAATGTCTTATTCTTTAAAGAAAAAATAAATTTATTTGAGCAAAAGTCACCATCAATATCAATTCTTAGAATTTTTATTTTCTTTCCTAAATAATTTTCAACAAGTGCTTTGAATTCTATGAATTTTTCAAATACTTCTACTAAATAGATCTAGCTCTTTTTAGAATAATCATCAATAAAAGAAACATAATACATAGCATCTCCAAGAGAACTTGTTTTAATATCTTTAATTGGTTCACATACATCACTATGTATTAGTTCTAATATCTAAAGAGATTTAGCATTACTTATTTGAAATTGTGAGACCTTTGTTCTAATATCGAAGGAATCTTTTAAAAGCTTAAATTTACCTTGCTTGTAAAGTTCTTTAAGTCCTTTTTCATAAAGATGTCCCATTATTTTATGCCACAAATCAATACTTGAATTTAAATCAATAAATACAAATGCACTTAATTTCTACTTTAACGTGTTAGCTTCTAACTTATAAAACTTTCTTGTTTTAATTCCAAAAGCCAAAAGAGATGAACAATGCAATATTCAACATTTTCTACCTCCAAAGATAATAGTTAGTCCTACATCATCCAGTTCACTTACAAAAAAAATATTTTTACTTAGTGTTGGAACATGACATACATTGGAAATTGATTTAACTACATTTGAAAATAAATCTTTACCTTTCCACAACCTATAACTTTGCATAAACCATCATTACCCAATGTTACCATTCTAAGATCATATGATGTATACTCACTGAACCAATGAACATGTGGAGTCTAGTGATGAGATTCACTTGAGTCCACATACCATGAATATGTATTAGCATTATTAGAAGATGAGACAACATACAAATCTCCCTCTTTAGTAGGAGGGGCTTTATCACTTTTTGATACATTACTATCTTTATCCTTTTTTAGAGGGGCTTTACAATCTTTCTTTATTACTATCTTTATCCTTTTTTAGAGGGGCTTTACAATCTTTCTTTATTACTATCTTTATCCTTTTTTAGAGGGGCTTTACAATCTTTCTTTATTACTATCTTTATCCTTTTTTAGAGGGGCTTTACAATCTTTCTTTATATGACCAAATTTACTACCATTCTAACATTTAGGTGGCTTCTTTACAAATTTTTAAGGCTTATTATTAAATTGAAGCCTCTTAACAAACTTTGGCTTTACATCATTTTGAGGAGTTGAATTTTTCATTCTTGCTTCCTCAGATAACCATTAATCAAAAATATTATCAGAAATAAAGTTGGTAGATGTATTACTTACAACCATCACAAATTTCTTCCAAGAATCTAGAAGTGTACTGAGAATTGTGATGCATTGATCTTCCTCATCCATTTTCACCCTCATGGATTGTAGTTGATAGGCCAGTGTATTAAATACATTCAAGTGTTTTGTAATGGCAATACCTTCAATCATTTTACAATCATATAATTGTTTCTTCAATAACAACTTCTTGGTTAGGGACTTTGTTTGATACAAAATTTGCAATTT
Organism: Gnetum montanum; assembly: GCA_015680685.1. Lineage (NCBI taxonomy): Eukaryota > Viridiplantae > Streptophyta > Gnetopsida > Gnetales > Gnetaceae > Gnetum > Gnetum montanum. The sequence continues at coordinate 278,506 of MNCI01002010.1, read as the reverse complement.
ATCCTATAAATATTTAGTAGAAGAAATAGTGGAAACATTAAGAAATAATGAATCTAAAAGACATAAATGAATTGTACTTATCACCTTCAGGTTCAACTTTTTGCATTCTTCACTAGACATCTTATTTGTCTTTACTTTTGAATTCCACTATGTTGGTCCTTTTCAATGACGAGAGCCTCCATCTTGATATTTCATAATTCATAGTTAGACCTGTTAAAATTTTTAATTTCAATTTTTAGTAGAGTGTTGGTCATGATTTTCCCCTATAATTACTTGGAAAAAATAATAGTGATGAAAAAATTCAAGGAGGGAAAAAATTCAAGGTGAAAACCCCTAGCAGAAAGTTAGCCCCTGGACTATTAGCTATAGCACAACTTAAGAGAATTGAAGCTCAAGGAGCATTTACAAAGGACTGGAAATGACTCTCAAGCTTATGCTTCAAAAGAATGTAGTGGAATGTATTCTCTCTTTGAGCTCCTTATATATTGTTTGGGTTACAAAAATAAACCCAAAATTGAAAAGGGGATAAGGTAGTTTATTTTTGTGGGGATAGGTACATGACCAAGTATTACATAGACATGAATAAAATTATACCAAGGCAAGGTAGAACTATCCAGAGAAAATCAAGGCAAAGGCATAATTGCCTTCATCCACTTTACAGAGCATACCTATAATGAGAATCCTTTTCACCATTTGAACAAACCTAGAATCATTCGTACTGGGTTTTCTCCATAGCCTCCAAGAAATATTTGCAAACCTATAGTACAAATATAATTATAAAGAAAAATCAAAAGGGTATNTATAGTACAAATATAATTATAAAGAAAAATCAAAAGGGTATATTTTTAAAAAAATCATATAATGCATAACAAATATAGTAAAAAGGTGTGATGTATCCATGGCAAAAGTGAAGAAAACTATTACTAAATTGATCCATAAAAGTCGTAAAGTGAATAATTGGTTTATTACATGAAGATGGACACTAATATTAAAGAAATAATAAGGCTTTAAAACAAAATGCATGAAATATAACTAATTAAACAATAAATAGTTATAGGAAGAACACTTATTCCTTATGTTTTGCATGGTCGAGTTAGAACTTTAAGTCTTGACCACCTACATATATAGGCCTAGTAATATAGACTTAAAATATGGCAAGATGACACTCTAGCTTGCATCTTATGCTTCTACAAATTTTATCTCTATAATATTTAAAAAATGGAGAAGAAGTACAATCAGTCTCAATTACATAAAAATGATAAAGGAGGCAAACAAAAGATTTCAACCATTGTTAAGTAAAAAGGTATTTAAATCTATATTAAATGCAAAGACATTTAAGTGTACAAATCAAATTGATGAAACATTGACTTGAAAATATAATTTATGGTAAAACAATATTTACAATATCAATTGATTGTATTGAGGGAAAATTTTAATAGGAATTTTTTGTTAATAGGAACTTTGAAAGTGATGTAAATGTTGTTAGGGCTAGGAAATTCCTCCCTCTTTAAAATTAATTTTCTTTTCTTGATTTTTTAAAGAATCAACTATAAGGTTGTATAGTTGAGAAAACATTGCTAACATTGGAAAGTTTTTCCTCTCTATGGTGTTTTTAATGTTTTCTACATAGTGTCAAGCATGTGATGTACTTTGAATTTTTTGCTTATTATTAATATATCATCCCCATCACCATCCCCTTTCCTAAGAGAAATTTTAATAAGTTTGACCAAGAGGCTAACTACCAATTATACCATAGTGATACTAAATAATATTTTGTCCATAAGACTCAAGGGAGCCTATATGTAAAGCTAAATAATAATTTATATATAACACTATAGAGAAATCCAATAAGTAATGCTAAATAATATTTCATCTATAATGCTAACATATTTACTTCAAGCAAAATAATATCTTTTATGTGTATGTCTTGGAATACATGAGAAAGGAAATTCTAAAGGGAAAGGGGAGCATGGATGGAAAATAATTCATGAGAATTTACAAATATTTTATAGCATATGATTTATTATCAAAACTATAATAAGTTATCCTTCTCATCATACAAGTATAACGACTTGATCAAAATTGTTCTGGAATGCATAAAATCTACATAGATCTTAGTCAAATTATAGATATCTATCATAGTAGATGAACCAAGACACAAAATAGTCTTTGCAATAATCTCTCAATCAAATTATAGATATATATTACAAATATATAACTAACCTAGTGAGTTAAAGATAATTTGGAAAATTATTTAAGAGAAAGTGATAAGTGACAAGGTACCCCTATGCCCATACATACAAATTGCAAGCATTCATACATGATTTGGTTGAATTCTATGGATGCGACTAGTTATGGTATCTAGATCATTATGTCTTGATTGTAGCTGGTTATCTTCCCACTTGGACTAGTGGTAGCTTTGTCATATATAGTTTAGTCCAAAGTGACACATAAGATAGTTGATGTTGTTTGGGCCTAAGCTATGCCTAATGATAATAAAAAGCTTAATTGTTTAATCTAATTAATAATGAAAAGTAAAGTCTAAACTAGTCTATGTGTGATAAGTATTTGTTCCTAATCATCCACACATGCCTTGGACTTTGCATAACTACCATTGGAATTAGTAATCGTACATCACTAGGCATACCAAATGATACACTAATAGGCTACCATGTAATTATACTTAAGCACTCATGATTATTTGTACTTATTCTACTTAATGACATGAATAATAAAGAGCAATAAATGGAAACATTAACTGAGGAAAATAGAATACATTTAAGTAATTAAAAGCAATAATAAATCTAAGTGGATGCTACAATGATTAAAGTAATCTTGATCTTTATTTCTAATCATGTAATGCGTCCAAGTATGTCATACTTGAATAAGGATGTCATACAATCACTTAACATCACAATGTGGGCATGCACTAGAAAACAAAATTTTGACTACTCTAAAATCTATGAAAAATCTATTTAAAATTTATATCACAACCCTACAGCCAAGTGTGGTATTTATAGGCTAGCACATAAGGGGTGATATTGGATGCCCAACATTGGAGGTTGTGCTCCAATATCGTATACTCAACATTGGATATCTAATATCATAGCCTTCCAAAACATCACTCATCATACCCCCACATCTAAATGAAAATAAATGGTATGGGATTATTAAATGACTTAAATAAATACAGAAATTGACTCTTTCATGTGGTAGTGGTGTTTTACAAAAAATATAAACACAACATTACAAGACACAAAATTGGAAGAGCTCATGTAGTTTTTGGAGGTGATGGCTCTTCCATTAGTCACTTCTCCTTATTATCAGGCTTCTAGAATTTTTTGTAGTTTAGGAGTGCCTACAACTATTCATTCATTCTTGGCTCATGTACCATTTAAGTTGATGAGTTGATGTGTGCCAAAACTGGTACATCCCATGGGCATGGTAGCTATGGAAACATTTTGCTTTCTTTCATGTACTAAGCTACAAACAACCGTCATTCCTCCTCAAAGGCCTTGGCCTTTTATTTCAATTCATGATGATTTGTTAATATTTTAGCTAGGTTAGAAGGTACATCTCTTTTGCTATGGTATTAAGCATTTATTATTTGAAATTATGAGTTTTCCATGTGGAGCTTTTGTAGATCATCTTTCCTATCAACAAACTCAGTTTCATATAGTACATAATTCGTTGCTACTTGCTGCTCTAGCTCATTTCTTGCTTGACCTACAATTAACATGGCAAGTTTGGCATATTAAAGGTTAGAAAATGCCATTTATTCTTTCAAACCTTCAATTTGTAGGTCCTTCTTCTTTTCTTTCACTTTATGGACCAAGGCATAGGTATCCAAGATTGGCTACCATTCAAGATTCTGCACTAACATGGAACTGATCAAGGATTTTTTCATCTAGATTTATTTTTCATTAATCTATTTGTACATGCCAATTTGATCCTAGAAGTTCTCATTTATCTTCTCATATATCTTAGCCTCATTTTTCCATGTGCTTATCTCAATTGCAAGTTTCTAATGTATTGTACACACCTCTTCCATTGAGGGGGTTCAATTTTCTTTGGCTAATCTATTGGTGTCTTGGTTAACTATGACCAGTTGTTCTTTCAACTGGTGGATACTTTCTTCCAAAATGTTCTTCTATTTCTTAAAAATGGTCAAACTGGCATTATTAGCAACAAGTTGCTTATTCTCTTATTATGTGATGGTCAATGCCTTCTTATGAACATATCCATGAGCTTCAGTGTTGAGGCATTCCAGATTGTCTTCTCCTTCTCTTTCTTAGTATCTTTATTCTATTAAATTAATTGGTTTATAAACTCTATTTTGAATTGGTCCAATTGGTCAAGTGTGACACATTAGGTAATGTCCCTTCTTTCAACTCCCAGGACAACCAACTCTTGCTGTAGTCGATGGACTTTTATTTCTACATGCTCCACCCTGGTCTCTACCATGACTAACTTTTCGTTTATGGAAATGAAGTCTAACTGGCCTATAGTGACATCACTGGAGATGTCAAAAATGGTGTTCATCACTTGTCCTATCTATAGCAATCTATTAAGCACATCCTCATTGGCTACAAGAGTCATTGAAGTTCCAGTTAGCATTTGGACATCTTTGGTTCCAATCAAGTCCATTGGGGGCACAACAGGAATATTAAAGGATTATTTAATGTGATTCATTATTACCTTTGCTACTCCTCCAACATCTTGGTGCTACATGACCATGATAGTAGCACCTTCTCCTATTTCAAGCATTACTTGAAAAGATGCATTGTTGCCAGAGATTTTTTGTGACCATTGAGCTTTTTCACTTGATTGTAAAGAAATCTTCCTCCTTGATGGAATGGTAGAAATGGTGGGTTACACAACATCATTGATAATTTAGAAGAGGTTTGAATCATCCCTACTTCCCTAACTAAGAGTTTTAGTAATGCACTATAGATGGCTCATTGTGATCTAATAATCTTATGGTGGTGGCAGTGGAACTTGTGGCTCACACTACTACTCAAGCTTTTTCTCTATTTCCCTTTCTAGTTCTATCTCCTTTTCTATTTCTTATTCTTCACCAAGTTCTTTCCTTAATGTTGTAGGTTTAAGAAAATTAGCAAAAGAAGCATTTTGAGCCCTCTTAGGAATGTCATTAGTGTATCCTAGGATTTCAAAATGCTTGCACAACTTCCTACTTAGGAAAGGAAATTTAAGGCATATGGTTTACATTTTACAAGTTAGAAGTACTATTGTTAAATTTTTATTAAGACATATGGTTTCCATCTTACAAGTTAGAATTTTAATCAAAACCTGTCACTAAAATATGTGAGCATAAAGAAAATGATTGATAAAATAAACTAGGTTAATAGATACATATGATTTGAGATGTTATTAAAAACAAGTTAGGTTCCTTGATTTTTGGCTAGGGTTAAAACCATATAAATGTTTTAAAGGTTCGTTAAGTTTTTATTCCTACCATTTCCCCTATAGTGGGTAAATGAAAAACTATCACTTTGTTTTTAATATGTTATATCATTACACTTGTTTATTGCATCGAGAGATTTTTCATACCTATTCTTATACCTAGCTTGTTTTCATCTAGAGCTTGTTTATTACATCTAGAGCTACAAGAAAGAAAGAATAATAACAATGAAGGAGTGTAACTTCATTTAAAGATCTCTTGCACTTAACTCTCAATACAATCAATACAAGAAAATAATGATACAATGAAGAACAAAAAAAAATTCTCTAGAGTAGGGAATAATGAATCTTTTAATTAATAATGTTTGCATAATTCCCATGAATTTCACTTTGTCTTATACTCTTGAAGTTTTCAAAATCTCCTTGGAATTCATGCAATGGCTATCAAACAACTAGTATAGACATCTACTTTGAGGATAAGACATCTATCTATTACTAGCTTCAATGTAGGAGAGATTTCTACTTGAAGGTGTAAACATCTACTGTTAGACATCTTCCTATAGATGTCTACAATGCTAGATACACATTTGTTATTTCAGTAACATGTCTTCCTTCTAGATACACTTTGAGATATGAAGTATTTCTTTGACCTTTTAGCTATTGAGTAGTTCTCAAAAATCTTTGTTTAACTCATAGACTCCGTTAACATCCACGTTCTTATCTTGTTATATTTAGTCTTTATTTCATCATTGTATCTCACATTTTTTATGTCTTATCTCTCTATCTGAAGTATTTTTCCAATAAATTCTCATATGGTCTTGCAAGATCACAATCACACACGCACATTCTACATTCTTCATTTTCTCTATGGTTTTGACATACCAAAAGGTTAATAATCTCCCCCTTTTTAATAATGTCCAAAACTTAAGAAAATGGATTAGTATGTCCCATGATATATAATTTATTAAACTAAGGATGATGTAGAGATGAATATATATTAAAAAAATATGCATCCTTTATCCTTGGTTTCAAAGGGCTCAAATGTAAACTATAAAGAACAACACATAATTGATAAATACAAAGAGACATACTTAAAGCCTTGTGAGTTTAATATAGCCATTAAGGATTAAAATTCTGAGTAATGGAGATCAATTATCCTATCTCTATATCATCACTACATAGAAATCATCAATATAACCATTTGAGGCATAACTATTCAATATATCCATAAGTCATTATTATCATTCAATGCTCATGAATATAACACATATGCCCATGTCCCAATAACCATGTCACAAATTCTTCTCCTTTTTGGACATCATCAAAAATTAAGTTGAACCTTTAAAATAAACAAGCATAAAACTTAAGGCAAAGCATTTTCATAAGGAGAGTAAATATAAACAACTTTTAAATGCTTCAAGTCTATGCATAGGAATGATCATTCTAGATTTTGTAAAAGATAAAAAATAATATAGACCAAAATACTATTAAACATTAAGACACATCATACAATCTTTATTAAAGCAAAGGATCATTAGAATTTTCTCATCACAATTTCCATATTTAGAAGATATGCCAAGGAGAATAAATATATGCACCACCAAATTTAAAGAAATAGATCAACTAAATGGAGAGGTTAAAATAGCAAAATTTTCATATTAAATAAATCAAGAGATTAAACAAAGTAACTCCTTATTAAGATGTTCTTAGCCATAAATATAACATCAATTAATTTTCAAGATTATCATAGATGCTTTATCAAAAGAGAGTGTGAGTGCCTTTTCTTATTCTAATCTACTATTGATAGTGCTTGAGATCTCTTAGGTGAAAACAATTTAGCTTATATTAGCAATAAAGAACTTAAGTACTTAAAAACATACATTCTTAGCACATAACAGATTCGTCATGCAACATTAATATCTTAAGATAGTGCCTAAGGAGGAAATTGATATACCTAAATAACTTCAAGAGGCTTGCACAACTAAAGATTACCTTTAGGTAAAAGATTCTTAAAAATTCAATAAAGAATAACTCACTCTTTCACCTTCAAGACTTTACCAGATATGAATATTCTTTTTTTTCCTTATTTTTTGAGTGGAAGCTTGTTCCTAAGTATCATGTCTAAGAGAGAATCTTCATTGTTTCATCTTTTGAATCAACTGTTGTGGAGAGAAGTAATCTCTCGTTAAACTTCTAATGATCTTGTTAGTAGGTATTTCTTTGCCATCATAAAAACACTAATGTTCTTCAAATCATTATTACATATCCATTTGCTGATTGAACAATCATGAGTTACTTCCATTTGTGGAAATGGAGACCTTAGAGTCTCTTGTGAGTAGCATGTCCACTTGATGATAAATATTAAAAGATACATATAATTCCCTTTGAAATAAAAGTCTTCTTGAATATTTTTCAACTTGAGTTAAGGCCTTCGCTATTCAAAACTATTATATTCTCACAATAATCATAGAAATTAATTTATCAACACATTTTATATTAATAGAGAGCATGATCATAATATGTGTTGAGACAAGTGAGGAGTGGCTAGGTACCCCTACACTCAACCATATGAATATGAGTGTTCATGCATGATCCAGTTGAACTCTATAGATGGACTAGTTGTGGCATTTAGATAGTTACACATTGATCATAGTTCACTATCTTCCCACCTAGAGTATTATTTGCTTTGTCACGTATGACTTAGTCCAGGGTGTGGTGTATGATGTGGTCCTAAACTAGTGCTACTCCTAGAGACCATGGAAATAACCTTGTTTAAGCTAATAGGGAATGGGTGAAGAGAATCAAAGCTAGCCAAAGTGCGATGGTCATTCATCCTTAATCATCCATACACATCTTGGACCTTGTGTACTACTACTGGGATTACCAAGAACATGTCCTAAGTATGTTGCTGGGATACCAAGTAGTCACACTTAAATGCTCATGATTAAGTCATACTCATTTTGCATTTAATAGCATGAAATGTAAATGAAAAGAAATTAAATATTAACTAAAGAGAATAATAAATAACAAGTAAAGTAATTAAGAGTTAAGTGAATGCTACAATGATGAAGTAATCTTGATCTTTATTGTTGGTCATGTGTGTGTCCAAGTACATCACACTCAAATAATGGTTCCATACAATTACAATCATCGCACTATGGGCATTCACTGGGAAAAGAATAGAAATGACTCTACACATACACCTACTAACTATAACTCTTTTTTCCTATGCCTCAAAATGTGTATTTATAGGCTCAAACAAGAAACATGATATCGTGTATCTGATATTATTATTGAAGTCATGGTATTACATACCTGATATCGTGGGTCTGATATTAGAGCCTAACAAATCATGGTTCATCATACTTCCACAACTAAATGAAAACTCATCCTCAAGTTAAACAAAATGAAAACAAGCCAAATTTATTACATTGTGGATAGGTATGGGATTATTGACTTAGTAAGAATTTATTCATGCTATAGTGGAGAATTGAACACAACAAAATTGGGATACAGACACAAAATTAAGAAATTTCAAAATTTATTAGCACTTTTGTGGTTTTCGGTGGTGGTGGTTCCTCCATGGGACTCTTCTGCTTTTCTTGCACTCTAGGATTTAAAATTTGATGGCTGTGAAGGAGTCCTTGGAGCTTTTCCTCTTCAATTCAAGGGTCTTGTGTTGTCGATGCTAATGTTTCAATGTTTGATGAAGTCAGCACTTCCCATGGACATGGATATTGTGGGAACATTTGGTTTACCTTAACATACCAAGCCACAAATAGCTATCATTCCTCTTCATAGGTTGTGGCTTTGTCCTTGTATTCTTGATAATTCATGAGCTATTGAGCTAAGTCTACTACAACATCCTTTTGTCCCTGGTAACTAGCCTTGACCACCTCTAACTCAGAATTTTCCACTTCTAGTTTTTGCAGCATCTTCTTGTGCTTATAAAATTCTATTTCATACTTTGTGTAGGTGTTTTCTACCTACTTCTCTAGCTCTATTCTTGGGCATCTTTCTATTAACATTGCCAAGTTTTCATAGCACAAGTTTGCCAACTCCATGTACTCTATAAGATCTTGTATCTATAGGTCCTAGCTTTTGAGTTCTACTTGATGGATGAATGCATAAGTATCTGATATGGCCCACCAATCAATGTTTCGAGCACTGAGAGTGTTGATGTGGGCTTTGGCCTTCTCTTTCTCCTTTTCCACTCTTTTATTTTTTGCGAAGAATTTATTAAGTTTTTCTATCCTAAAAAGCTCTAACTAGTCTATGGGGAAAAATTGAGATGGATCTCCTAGAGTCTTTCCAACTTTGCCTCTGCATGGTTGGCCCTAATATCTACCATAACAAGCTTTCCTTTGGTGTATATGAGGTATAATTGAGTTGTTGTGAGATATTGAGGGATATTAAATAGGAACATCATCACTTGTCCTATCTGTAGCAATCGATTGAGAACATCCTCATGCTCTACAGTAGTCATCGAGAGACAAACCAAAGTTTTGAGCATCACATGCTCTCATAAATTCTATCAATGGCATACTAGGTACATTGAATGATTATTTTATATGGTCCATGACCACTTCTACAACTCCCATTACATCTTGGTATTGCATGACCACTATTGTGGCCCCTTCACTAGTTTCTAATTGCACCTGAAAAGATGCAACATTTCCTAATATTTGTTGTGATCAGTGCAATTCCCCTCGTCTTGTTTGGATTGACACCTCACCCTATGTGCTATTGATAGAGACCATGGGTTGTACAATATCATCTATGACCCGAAAGTGGTTGGTCTCATCATGGCTTCCCTAACTAACCGTCTCAGCGATGGCCCTAAGATGGCATATCAATGGTTGATAATCCTATGATAGTGGTAATGGTTGGTCTTACTAGCCTATGTTGGGGCTCATTTGTTATTGTTGATTGGGCCTTATGCCTGGGATTTGGCTAGTCCCTATATTTTGAGTTACAATGGACCCCACCATCTGTTCTTATTCTAACTCTAGTGTCTCACCAACACTTTTCCTTGGGGCTGGTGGCTCTAGCAATTCAACAAATGAAGCATTTTGGACCCTTCTAGGGACATCATTGGTGTACCCTAGAATTGCAACATGCTAGCATAGCTTCCTAATAAAACAAGGGAAGGGTAATTTGAACTTCCCTATCTTGCATTTCTCAATTTTCCTCAAAATCTCTATTAGATATAGATGGGGGAGGTTGGTATTAACCTTGCCCATCAATATTGCACTTTCTCTTGTTGCATATGTGGAGATCATGTTTAGTCATTTTGTGGGGAAGATGTGATATGTACCAATCTTAAATTATATTCTCTCTTCCAGTGTCAACACTCCATACATTTTGTTCTCCTACCATACATCCTTTTTAACTAGATCTTTCATGCATCAACATTGGAGCGAGTGGCCAGGAGAGCAACTTTTGGCACTATATCTAAAAGATTCAATACTTTCAAAATGGCCTTGGTAGATAAATCTACAAAAAAACCATCAATATCCACTATGGTACCTTCTTCTTTATTATGCCAAAATTGGTACATCTCTCCTAGGTAGGAAGCACCACTTTCAAAGAGGATAGGCCATAATGGGGATCATTTGAGTTCCACTATTATAGCTACTAACATGGACCTTTCATGAATTGCTTGAACACACTCTAGGAACAACATGAGGTATTATCTCTATTCAAGTGCTTCATTAGCTCCTCCTTCAGCATGTCCTGACTATATAGTAACAGGAGGCTCTTCATGGATATTGAATGATTATGCCTCCTATTCTAAGCATTCCTCAAGAGATGCTTGGCCTTTGCCTCTCCTTGGTTTTCTGGATGCTCCTTGAGAGGGTCCTCCTTGCTATCCTCTTTTAGGGGCCATCTACAATCACATGGGATTGACCATTAGTAAGGTTATTTACAAAATTTGACTTATATGCTTCTTGCCTTTAATGAATTCGTTTCTTGTTTAGTGTGATCCAAACTTACGAAAGATTATAAAAATTTCCACTAAAATTTTTGATATTAGGGCCAATTTGATTAGGTGGATCCAAAAATTAATTCTCATGGTATGAGTGAAGAGATAAAATTGATTTGGCAACATGTTTAATAGTTTTTATGGTTATTTACCCTTTATGATATTCTTCAAGCAATGATGAATTTTGGAAAAATTATGCCCAACTTGGAGTGTAACCTTCTCCCATGACTAAGTTGAAAACTTTGGATTTAGAAAGGTTTAATCAGAATGAAAATTAGAGTACTGACAAGCAAGTTATGGTTGTTTGAAAAATAGGTGCATAAGATAGAAAATTTGAAAAGCTTCCCTTGCATGAGCAATGAAAAATGATGTTGA